>QXTE01000025.1:5465652-5800294 GCA_003942145.1 Platysternon megacephalum
AGAGGCCCAACACCATATGCACAATTGTCTGCAGGCTGGGAGCTAGACTCCACTATGCTCACTCACTCTGAGGAGTACCTTCCTCTGTGAGAAGTCCCATTGGTTTCCATGGGATTCCTTGCAGAGTCAGATAGCTTTGTACACAGTGAGGCCATGTGACAATGTGCTCCACCACAGAGGAAAAGAAGGCCAAAAGAGAACATGGAAGCCACTGAAGAAGTTAACCCCAGTTCACCTCAGGTCTAATATGACAGGGGAGAGGGCAGAACCTGCTACAGCATGCACACTGCCCAGCTAGTTTCCTCCAGCCTCCCGCATACTGCGGGGCAGAAACAAAGACAGGGCACAGCGGTACCTCGAGGAAGCACATCTCGTAAGGGGAGGTTCCCTGTGCAGGCATAGGCACAATAGATCCTGCTTAGAGAAGCCATTTTGAATTTTGTAAGGGATCTGGCAAGTGCTTCTGATTTATGAGCGCACACACCACCACTCCTGGGCAGCACAGCAACACTACAGTCTTGTGATGTCCCTTGGCTGAAAGTAACAGGAAACAGCCACCACCAACCTACATTCATTCTATTTCTGTACCTTTCTTCTCCCCAGTTGTACTCTTCTTCCCTTCATCATGACAGCGCATGGTGCTGGAATCTCCTTAAGCCCTATTGGTGACCACAGCTCAAGGGGGCATATTGTTTGCAGGCAGAGCTCTCACCTATACAACATTATGAAGTATGAGTCATTGTTCGGCCTCCTGGATCCACCTGCAGTTTCCCTGTGTTGCTCTGCTGCATGCTCAGACAGTGCTCTGCAGGACGGCTCTCAGGGAGCAGAGAGAGGCCTGTGGAAGAAAGAGGGGAGCAGCTCAAGAGCCAAAAGTTGATTTCAGGTAGGGGAAGGCTGAGGTGGAACAGGGGCAGAGGGCTCAGAGCTGCAGCACCTGGAACTCCCTGGATCCCAAGAGGGCAGTAGCAGAAGCTCTAAGACAGGAAATGCTCAAAGAGCACTAATTGGCGGGGAGGAGGCTGCATTTGTTGAATTTGGGGGCAGCCTGAGCAGGGATCATCCTCCCATTCCTATCAGTGCTCTATCAGAAGCCTGGGCAGGCACCCACTTCCCAAACCACCTACCAGCGCCCCCTTTCTCTTCCCCCTATTTGGACCTCAAATGATCAAGCTATGGAACACCTGTGTGCTGGTTGCTTTGGGAGGTGCAGCCGCCTCTCCCCACAAGGGAACACCCTGTGACAGGCTACAGGAAAGGTTTATTTGATTCACAGAGTAGGAAAATAGCCTTAAGAACAGATTTTACATCTAAACAAGATTATAACCTGTCACCTATGGAGCAGCGTGCAGCAAAACATGGCTGTTCCCCAGTTTGGTCACTTGTCACACATTTGATGGCTTGTGTCCCAGACCGGCAGGCTTGAAGGCTGAGGGAGGTTTGGAGGTTTCTTGGGGCCCAGGGGAGGGGCAGTATGGTGGAAGCATGGAAAGGTAGAGTGGGCTAACTGACAGAACCAAAGCGAGGCAGGGCCATGAGAGGTTGCTGCTGAGGGCCAGACTCCATAGGCCAGATTTTCGAAAGAGCTCAGCACACTGGGGTACATGGTAGGTGCCGAGCACTTTGGCAAATCAGGCCCTTAGCTAGAGGCATAAATGGGCGCTGAGCTGTTTTCCGAGTTTGATCCTAGTTGTGGGTGCTGAGCCCATAAAGGCCAGAGCAGAATTATATTCTTGGTGAAAGCGTTAAACACCACAAGTTCTCCTGTTACTCATGTGCACAAAGCTAATTACATGCAAGGGGAAGCCTCAGTTTTAAACCTGGGTTTGACACTGACTCACTCAGCAAATCACTTACTTCTCTAATAGCACTGTCCCCTAGTGGGGATAAGACCCACTGGCTCATGGTGTGGCATTGACAATGGTTGTAGTAAATCACTTTGAAGCTGAGAAGTGCCCTGTGAACACTAACCAGAGCCAGGCTAAATGTGAGGCATTTCCCAGCCAGCTCTAGTGCTTGTTATTATATCATTTCACTAAATGCCCTCTGGCCTCTCACCTCCTTCTTGGTTTTCATGCATCTCCTCGCCACCACTCTCTTGTTTTTGTCATTTGCTCCTTGTTTCGTTGCACTCCCCCAACAGGCTCCAATATTTCCCAGTTTTAGTCTCTCTCACTGTTTTTGTTTGTGGTCTCCCTTCTTTTTCTGGTGTGGGGTGTGTGTGAGGCTCTACTCAGATACTTATCCCCACCTGCTTCCCCTTTTACTTCCCTGATGGACAAGAACTGGGTGCAGTTAACCTCTTCCATCTCCTCTGTGAGGTCCTAGGCTTGCTACTATCTGCTATGCTCCAGGTGGAGCTCTTTCCCACTAAATGCATGTTATAACTATGAATAAAAGTACAAATGCTGCTCTATAAAGAAACACACATGCCTCATTAACCACTCAAGGTAGCATACAGCACTCAAGTGACAAACCAGTGCTGAGGCTCTGGGATGTGGTTCTCCATAGGGGCGAGGACTGGAGGAAGGAATCTCTCTTGTCCTAGGACATGGAACTGTGCCCTCAGGGCACCAGCTATCTGGTTTCACACACCTCTCATGAGACAAAATGGCCTATTCTCAGCTAAAGCCTCCCCTATGCAGCAACTGCTCTCCCTCACCCGGAGTGGTGCTCCAGGACACACCGGGAGTGCCGATGCTCTGGACTTCTCCAGGTCCTGTCCACCCACTCCCAGATCAGAACAGCATGGGTTCCACTTTGGTCAGGCAGGGCCTACCTCACCAGAGCAGGGTTTGCCCCTTATACAAGTGTAACAAGCACTTTTATTTATGCCATTGGGGGTTCCTCGTTCAAATGGGTTGCAAAGCACAACAGTAACAATCTGCAGCTTGTAAGAAGTTTAGACACAAAACAAATCTAAGACCAAGATCTAGGGACAATTATACAAATTACAAAGTCTCTCCACTTATGATTTCATGGCACAGTAGGAGAGAATTTAGCTTCTACTATGGCCTCTCCTATTGGGATTTTTATGCCACAGTGGTTTAATCATTATTAATCATGTTTATTACAGTGGAGTCCAAAGACTAACAGAAGGGCCCTATTGTGCTAGGCACTGTAAACACACAGAGTTGTAGATGGTCCCTGCCCAAAAGACCTTACCATCTACACAGACCAGACACTGACAGGGGAAGAGGTAGAACACGCAAGCAGAGTGAATAATGTAATGGCAGCAAATGTCATGTTAGTTCTATAATTTTCTAGGGGACAATGGGTTTAGTTAAGGGGGCTCATCTAAATGGAAAGAAAAGGGAAGGGGGTTGAAGGTGACAGGTCAGAGGAGAAGATAAGAGGGGCAGGTGTGGAGTGACGCTAAGGGGAAGAGACTGTAAGGGAGAGGCAGTGTTAGAGCTAACAAACCGTCACTCAGGGCAGAACAAGGCCAGTCAGAACTGTAGAAAGATTTTCAATGCACCTGTTCAAAGTCCAAGCTCTCAGCCCTGAGGGGATTTTTAAGATATTTTTCAGGGATGGAGCTGACAAGGAGAGAATATCAAACACAAAGGCTACGTCCACACTACCCGCCCGGATCGGCGGGTAGCCATCGATATATCGGGGATCGATATATCGCGTCTCGTCTGGACACGATATATCGATCCCCGAACGCGCTCCCTTCGACTCCGGAACTCCAGTAGGGCAAGCGGAGGTAGCAGAGTCGACGTGGGAGCCGCGGCCGTCGATCCCGCGCCGCGAGGACGCGAGGTAAGTCGCAGTACTTCGAAGTAAGATACTTCGACTTCAGCTACGCTATTCTTGTAGCTGAAGTCGCGTATCTTACTTCGACATCCCCCCCCTAGCGTGGACCAGGCCAAAGACCATCATGCTGAGGCCAATTGGGGGGGAGCAATCCACAAAAGAAAGGTGTGGTGGGGCACACCCCCATCCCAATCAGGAGAAGGCAAGGAGCTCCTCCTGGGGGCCCAGTCCCTACCAGAGACACCTGCAGCTGGAGGAAGCAGGCTTCAAAAGGGAAGCTGCTGTGCATTGGAAGGCACTGAGTCTTCTTGCAGAGTAGCTGAGAGGGAAACAGTTGACAAGCCTCCACTGCCCACAAAGACTTCCCACAAGACCTTTGAAAGGGGCAAGAGTGCTGAAGCTGCCTGAGTGTGACCCCTGAGAAAGGCCCTATCACACAAGGACACATGAAGCTGAACGTGTATGGCACCTGTACATAATCCCCTCTCATTACCCAATTTTCCTTAGATGTTGCTCCACCCCCTATAGCTGCCTGTGGCCAAGACAAAGCTTGTTATGCACATGAACATTTCTGAAAAGGGAAGAATGGATAATACTTGGTTTGATAATTGGATCAGAAAAGCAAATGCACAGAAACTTCACCTCAGACCCTTTGCATCACATAAGCACCAAGACGGGCTGTGCAGAAGGAGGGATATCAGTGGATCTGTCCCATAGAGGGTACCTGTCCCATCCCAGCATGCTACTCAGAATCTCTGTCAGGTTATGGTGAGGGAGAAGCCAGGGAGGCTGGGGTTACACAGAACCAGTGATCATTCCACACCACACAACTAGCACAGGGGCTGCAGCTGCTGTTCTAGAAAATAGACTGGAGTAGCAAATGCTAGGGGTTGAAGGCCATGCTGTATCCCTGGCCTGATGGATGGTTGGGGGTGCATTTCACCTCCACAAAGCCTGCCTAGCCACCTTGATGCAGGTTCATTTAATTTCATCCTGAGTATACCCTGCAATAAAACTCAGCTACTTACATCTATCCAGAGTAGCACAGGTTGACATACATGTATATAAAATCCATTCTACAAATGCTTTATTCTGTATGCAGCTTTAAAAACACATAAATTCAACCCCAGAAGCAGAGATTCAAAGGGACACGGCATGCTATACGCTCTGCTTCTCAAGCTATGGTCCATGGAGCCCCAGTGGGTAGCTGAGTGAGTTAAGTATTTTGAGGCCAAAGAAGTGGGGTCCATAAGTGAGTGCATCCTTGCTGAAGTGGTCACAGCCTGAGAACACAGGAATGCATGAAAGAGAAATGATTAAATCCATCACAGAACAGCAGGGAATAAGTGCCTTGGAGCTGCACTCAAAATTAATCATAGATCAGGAGTGACGTCACCTTTAAATAAACTGCACAAGACTAGACCGACCGATGGATTTTTATTACTTAAAACAGCAACATTCTCAAATTTGTAATCTGAACTCCCTGCATTATGCCAGTCCCCCATGAAGAAGCCAGGAGTCTAGCCAGCTTCCCATTAAACATTTTGAGTAAGTGTAAGTTTTCTGGAGTTGCATCCACAGCCACTTCAATCTCTTAATGCTGCAGCCCAAGATTAAGTCAATTTTAGATTATTCAGTAATGAAAGCCCAACCACATGAGTAAACATTTTGTAAAACAAGAACTGCATTCAACCAACACACCCATCAAGGTGCCTGTTAAACAGTAGGACCAACAAATACAATTTAACTTCAGTTAAGGTCTACACATTGTTAAAGATCACTATGGCAGGAGGACACCTAGATGAGGGATGCTGCCTAAGACGCAGATCTCATGGTACTTCAGCCCACTGCCCTTGAACAATGGTGATGCCTGGGTCACCTTCCAGATTTCATCATTTGCCAATCCTAGGTTTTCTTCTGTGTGAAAATGAAATGCTTTCTGCAGATTTTTCTGGGCTGGGTCTGAAGATCAGCTTCTTTGATCTTCTCGTTGCAATAGTGAGGTTTACAGATATTTAGCTGCCTCTGACTGAACTTCTTTGGAATGCCATGGTTACTATTTAATTTTGGGAAGAAAATGGTCTGCTATTACATAGATGATCTGCTGGGACAGTGGTTCTCAAATTACAGCCCTTACAAGGGGTCTGTGGCCTTCCCAGAGAATTAAGGAGTAGGGGAATGGAGTGCTGGGAAAGAAGACAGGATCAAGGGGATCTCATTCCAATAAAGCAGCCTGAAGAAAGAAAAGGATGGATAACCAGACCATTCATGCCAGGTTGCTGCAAATGCTTCCAGTTTATCATGTATTTGAATCTCAGGCTACAGTGAATCAGGTATTTATCCTACTCTAGAAATTTGATGGGTGGGTCTTACACCTGAGCTGTGTCATACCAACACCCTTAAATCAATGTATCTAACAGTCATCAAAATCCACTAAGAGGAGATCAGTAATGACAGAGCTTTAAGGCCCAATACACAAAAGGGATTTAGGCATTGTGATGCTGAGCATTGCAAGGCCTAACTTCTAGGCACCTAGACAAAAACCCACAGGAACACCACTGCGACCCACAAAGCCCAAGTTATGTGCCTGTGCTCCCTAGACAATGAAAGGGGAGGGAGAGCTGCCTTGGACTATGATCCACAAAACCCAGCATGCTAGAATGGGAGCTGCCTAAACAAGCAAATGGGAGCCACTGATGAGAGGGATGTATCCTAAACCCCACCCCTCTCCTGCAGGGAGGCACCTATCTCTGCTAGCAATCCCTGAACTGGGGGAAGATAGGTGCTCCTGCCTAAATCATATGTGGGACCTAAACTGGTAGGAGTGCTCAGAGACTGCTTGATTCCACAAAGTGACACCAACCTTCCTTATAACCTTTAGCTGAGTGGTTAGCACACTCACCTGTGATGTGGGAGACCACTGGTTCAAGTCCCCCTTCTACCAGGGGAGGAAAAGGGATTTGAACAGGGATCTGCTACCTCTCAGGGGAGCACCCTATTCATGGGCCTACAGAGTCATTCTCTTTCTCTGGCCCAATTTAATTGAATAACTAAATAGTAAGTGGAAGAACTTCAACAGAAGAGGTTGAGAGAGCCCCACATCAAAATACTCCATTGCCTAGTGGTTAGAGCATTCACCTGCGAAAAGTGGCAGATCTCTCTTCAAATCTGAATGTGTGTCAGTTAGAATCTATGTACCTGATCTGCCATTTGAAATCCAATTTTACCTGAAGCTTTTCAGGCCCAAATCCTGTTCCCATTGAATTCAATGGCAAAACTCCACTGACTTTAAAGAAAGCAGAATTTGGCCCTCACTGCCACCTTTATGTCTCTTGGTACTCTGAAGTAATCATCATTGCAATGGGGCTTTAATAACCCAGAGTTCACAGAATTTCAAAAATCAACCAAAATACCCACCCTCTCGATGGCCACCACTATCTACCCCCAATGAAAAATTCATGCATGGAGCACTCTGTAAATTACTAGATTTTAATAATAATTTAAGTCCTTTGCATATTCTAGAAACCATGTAAACATCTAATAACTTTTTTTCCAGCTTTCCACAAATAAAATTGTCAGCCACTTTGTCTGTATTTATTCCTGGAGTAGAAACAATGACCAAGCAATTAATGTAACACCATGATTCTAATTTTTCTAAAATAGGAGTGAAGATTTTTCTCTTTAAACAAAAGACAGACTAGCAATGGGTTTCAAATACATATACAGATCATAGTACATTGGAAAAGGAGCTCAAAGGTGGCTCTTAGAAATGCAGGCTTAAATAGAAATATACAGTCTACAAGAACCTTTACAGTTTAGAAAAAATGTCAAACGTTGATGTCCAAGTAAGGAGTCCAAAGGGAATGAGGGGTGGCAGCTGTATAATGATGTCATCCCACACACTTTCAAGGAGACAGTGCACTCTTTAGCTTTCTACTAAATACAAGCAATGCTTGAGACCAAGGAGCAGATTCTCATCAGTGCTGCAGCATGAACTGCTGCATAGCTTGAATGCATGCACGGCAGCTGATTTTGAAGATACACAGGGACATGAGCTGCATAGTTCTGGGGGTGAGGCAGTCCAGAATCAATCTCTACATATCATAAAAGGTGCATCACAGATAACAAAACGTAACTAGTCTGGCTCTTTTGTTTTGATATAATTTCATGTAGATAAAAGTTACGACTATAAATTTAATTACACATACAAATCATCAAAAGGAAACACTACTGTATTTTGTACTTTTCTGCACCACTATATTTTAAAATGCATTCCATTGGAGCTTATAATACATCTGCTAGCAATTCATATTGTAAAAGGTGTAAGAAATACACAAGCCTGTATAGCATCTAACCAATATTATTACAATTATCTCATTAAGCTTACATCTGCTACACTTGTTTTCAATTACATTACCAATCACAGAATTCACAGAATTCATTAAGAAACTCATTATTTACATCAAAATATTCAGCAACACAATATAATATAAAAGATCTAAGAGCTCACACCCTTGTGTTAACCTGAATTTGTTCATTCACTCATCTATATACAGTATTATTGCTTAATCAGGCCCCAAACCTAAAAGAATAAATGGCTCCAGGAGTTTTTCTCCACTTGTTTTAATAACCATCTTGAAACTGCTCTCCATATTTGAGTGGTTATATACATGGGCTTAAACATCAAAAGAAAGTATCCCCCTTTAAGCAAAGCCAGATTGTACAAACACCTCAATATTCTAAACTGTTAAGGCAGTATATATACACAGGAGCTGTTCAGGGAGTAAAAATCCATCCACAGTAAGTGTAAACATTCTGGACATACACTCGTTTTCCTTTTGCAGACTAAGTTTTATGTGTTGCCTTCATTTTCTGCATAAATCATAAGTTAATGAGTTATATCAACAGCACTTCAGCAAATGCCTGGAACATCAGAATTCTTTTATAACAATTTATCATGCAATGCAATAGATTCTAAGTAGCAGAAATACCTTAAATCTCAGTCTATGAAGTTCTCCCTCTTCACTTATTCCTTCCATATTCTAACAACGTCTAACACCTATGTTCCAATAAGTTTTACATTAAATACGATCACATATCATGGGCTGCATAAACTCCGAGTTTTCAGTACATTCCATGGCTAGAATTTTCTGATTTTCTAGTTTTATATTTTAAAAATGGAGATTGCTCAATGGATCCCTTAGGTCACTGTGTGTTGTTAGCACTACAGCTTTACATATCAATGATTCTGGTTTCCTCAGGGACTCTGGCACATTCGCCATGTTTTGTACAAGATCCCTGAGAACTTATCACAGCATCAGTAATTCACAACTCAAAACATGTTCAAGTGCTTGACTCTACATGAAGTTCAAGCTAGTTTCTTATTGTTCTCTGTGTTGTGCACCAATGCGAAAAATTCCAATATGAGCTTTGCCGTTTTCCTGGGCCGCTCCACTACCACAGAGTGTCCACAGTTTTCCAAAATATGTACCTGACAGTCAGAAATAGTTTTTGCTAGAACATCTGCTCCAGAAACATCCAGAACCTGAATGACAGAAAAAGTAGTAAGAACCAAAGAAAAAAGTCTCAGAGTTGAATCAAAGTTTTTATTGGCTGTTCTATGACCCTGTTTGAACCATTTCTTGTGTATTTTTACATCAAAGTGGGATACTAAATTACTATGGAATGCATTTGTTTCCCCACATCAGATTCTTCAGGAATAGCTCATATCCAGGTGTCTCCTCCGGCCCTCCTGCACTGTGTACAAGCCAGGCCTGGTAGTGGGAATAATTCAGGCACTGACCACATGCAACAGAATCCTACTGGTTACAATTTAGACACTCTCTGTGCATGTCTGTGCACACGCATGCGTGTAAGTGGGTAAATCATACCTCTATCCCCTGCAGCACAGTTTTATAAACAAAGTGCTAATATGGTTTGCAGACAACAACAACAAAAATCCTTGTTCATATTGATGCGGGAAACCATTCTAGAACCCCAATAGCAACTACCAAGTGTAATGAGCACTGTGGCTAACAGAGTTCTGCTCCCAACGTGAACGGAGTCTGAATGTTCCCACCACTTACCCAGTTCTACTGACAGTGTTCACCATAGACATCTCTCCGGTCCAAATGCAAGTCTCTACTTTTATTTCTATTGCATCTGAATTTCCCTATCACTTAACATGATCTATGAGCACCGGAGAGGATTTAAACAGACTAGGGTTCTCTCTGGCTCCCCTGCCTGGCTTAGAGGTCTTGTGGCAACTCAGGCTACTCTATAGCACCCTCGGCCACAGTTTGAGCTCTGCTTCCCTCTTAGCTGTTATCAGCAAGGGCTCCAGAAGCACCTTCTCCCACCAACACTGGTAGCACCTCTCCTGTCAGAAGTGTCTGCTCCCCCCTCTGTTAGGGTAACTAGGGAAGATGACTAGTAGGATCCATACAGCCCACACTGCATGGCAGGCAAGCAGACAAAGGGGAAAACCAGCCCCACATCGGGCAAATTCTATTCAAGGAGGACATGACCCCATTGGCAAAGAGAGGTAGCCTATGGGTAGCGTGGGAGGGGAAGCAGGGACTCCCATGGGGAAGGAGTTATCACTAGGGTACCTTTCACAAGCACTACACTCTTTTTATTTTATTTTTTTTATTTTTTTTTAAAAGAGTTCCAAGCTCATCACTCCTTTTTATTTTAAAATCCATCCTATTTCCAGCTGGTTTCAGACCACTCACTGGTTCTGACGGTGCTACATTTCCCCTTCTATCCCATGATATAGGCCCCAGTTTTGAGTTCCCAAATAGGTGTGGTTGGGGGGCAGAGCAGGGCAGAAGTGGCTCTAACCTACCTTTCAGTCCTTGGATTCCAGGGCTGTTTGGGAGCCTGCCTGGCTCCTAGTATAAGTTAAAGTAACCTCACAGTTGTTCTAGTTCAAGCTCTGCTCGTGGCTTCTTATGAGCCGTGGGAAGCAGAAGAGATCCAGAGAGCATAGTACACTGGCCTCTCTCCCTCCCTCCCCACCTCCTCCCATCTCTGAAAGCCCTCTATGACGGGGACTGGCGTAGGGCTACTCTGGCAGGGGAGCTCCCTATCCCGGCAGCACTTCCACCACCTTTAGGCCACCACCGCTGCGTAAAGGGGCTCTGGCGCAGGGGAGAATTGACATTATAGCCTCCCTTCTACACAGCTCCGCCCCTGCTTATGTCTCAGCCTGTTTTCCTGTATTCCTTTGCACGCATGTACACACAATCTTCTCCTTTCTCCTTTGCAAACGTGTGCACGCACATGCTCCTCTCCTCACTCCTTAACATTCCCTTGGTCTCCTTCCCAGTCTTGCATCCTTGTGCCTTTCTTTTCCTCTGCCGCCTACCCAAGGAACAGCCTCTCTTCCTCGTTGCCAAGACAACTCTTTTTTTGCTTCAAAATTCTCCTTCCAAGCCCACTTCTTTCAGTGAGCTTTCCACTAGCTGCTCCCTCCCTCACGACAATTAAGCAGACAGAATCTGAGCTCCTGGTAGCCAACTCCCTTCCCACATCTGCTCTCCCTGTCCCCTTTCCTTTCTGTTGTCTGTTCCCTCCTATCATCCTTCATAGACTCCCATCTGACTGAGAGATCCCTGGGGCAGACAGGGACCTTGTGTTCTTACTACTGGTCTGTAAAGCACCATATGAGTCACTAGTGCTAGCTGCTTATGTAACATTCATACAGATGGAAACGGAGCACCAATCCTTTATAAAAAAAATAAAACAGCACAGCGGCAGCAGTACCTGATCTTGTTTTCCCCAGATGATCTGGGTGGGGGCTTTGATCTTGCTCATGTTTTCATGAAGAGCGTGTCTGGACTTTTCATCTGTAATTTCTAAAAATACTATTCAGCAGAGAAGAATTAGTCAAACACAAGTGGGATTTGTTCCATTTACTGCTAATCAGCATGGCCTGAATCCTGAGTGAGTGATTTCCTTTATTCCTTCAGCCGGCTCCTGCGGCCGCCAGTGAGGGTTTGCCTGAATAAGGAAAACCTGCAAGAGGGGGCGACAGTGGGAAGAAAACACTGCTGTGTTCTCAAGGGGACTGTACCCCAGTTGGCCCACGGGGGAGGCAGAACAGGATATAGGGCCTGCCCACAATCCACAGATCACTCCAGGATCCATGAGTGGGAGGACAGCATGTCTGTGACCTCTAGCATGACAAGATTCTCCAACGGCCCCACTCTGTTAGCAGGCGTTAATTAAAGCTGACCAATGATTAAAGCAGATAGAAACAGGAGGGGGGAAATTAACTGCTCCAGCCGAGGAGGAGGGCTGCTATCCCAAGCCAGGGAGCTAGGGGAGGGGGGCACACCGAGCGGCACTCCCCTCCCCATTACTTCCCCTTTATTTCAGCCCCTGAAGTGGACTCACCAGGGCAGGTGCAGCTGCTTTATCCCACCTCCCTTACATTCAGAAGAGGGAGCTAGGGCCTGGAATAGTCAGGCCCTGAGGGGCAGCCAAACCTATGGAGAAGGATTTGGCTAGGGGGTGCAGGCAGGGTTTTTCTGGAGTAAACATTTGATTAATAAACGTGAGAGTTTGTTTTCTTTTTCTCTTTTGTGGGGAGGCCCTCTGTGAAGAATGTGTAGTTTGTTTGGGGCTGGGTGGAGACTCTGTCAGCTCACAATACTGCTGGGCAGGGGAAAGACAGGTGCAGAAGAGACACAGACTCTGGCTGTGTCACTCCACCCTTAGCTCCTCACAGGGCTGGTTGCAAGAGGGGGGATGATGCGTGCCACATGACACTGTCCCTACCCACTCCTCCACCAGCAGGGAATCTCCACACTGGTGAAGCACCCACCATAGGGAAACCCTGTTGTGGAGGCAACTAGGTCCCCTTCTGCATGAGGGGGATAGATTTCTACACAAACTGGGTACTTAGGATACAGATCAAGAGACTTTGTGTTTGGTTCTAGCAGAGCAGAACCAGCGCACTTACATTTCCGGTAAAATTCGTTATGCGGGATGCGAACATCAACAAGGCCCTGCAGGATCTATAAATAAATAAATAAATAAATAAATAAATAAATGTGTATCAGGGTAAGAGAACAGACACACCACACACGGCCCACGCGCTACCACTCAGGTGACAGCACATGGAGAAGTTTCCTGGGGACACTGGACAAGACTGTGCCCAGAATCTGACTCTGGGACCTCTTCTGGTCTGTCCTTTTGTGCGTTACACAACGTAATTAAAGCACAAGCTTACTTGGAGACACCTTCTGACGACAGGTTGTTGCCGTAATGCCTGGTAAACAAGGCTTTGTTACATCGCTGCAGAGCAAGAGAGTAAGCATATTATTCACACAAGATCTGACGCCTCATAAAGGGGCTACAAGCTTGTAGAATAAAAAGGAAGCAGAAAAATGTCCTTCATATTGTGCAATTGGAATTTGCTATCAAGCCAGACTATGCACTTTTGCCAGGTTGCCTCAGGAGTTATCATACATTTCTTTATTAGTCACATAAAAATTAATACTTCTCATTACTTTACCTTGGCATTACTAATACTTGGCATTACTTTACATTTCCTCTTCTCCTATAATCTATTAATCAAAGACTTCCTAAGGAAAACATATTGCTAAGTTCCTCTCTCCTCACAATGGAACAATTAACATTTCCATTGAATTTGCTAAAAAAAGAACAAACAAACAAGTCTCTTAGGTACTGGACGATAACTTTTCGTCTATCTAGCTTTTCCTGTTATCTGTATATACTAAAAGCATCCAGACTTCCCACCAGCTGCCAAAGAATCTAGATCCTTCCAACAGGGAAGCATCATGCGAGTATGGCTGGAAAAAACAAAAGGAAAGTGGTCTAAACCACTAAAGATACTAGTTAGATGCAGAAATTATTGGGGGAGGTTCTATGGCCTGCTTTATACAAGAGGTCAGACTAGGATGATCATAATGGCCCTTTCTGGCCTTAAAGTCTATGGAAAATTAGAGACCGTGGAAAATATTTTCCCATTACATTCTCATCCCTAAGAGGGATAAATCTCCAGAGGAGGGCGGCACCACAGGAGCAAGAGACCCCCAGGAGCACTGACCTGACACTGTCTGCAAGGGTTGCTGTAAAGAAGTTTCATTTCTGAACAGAAACCTCCTGAAGTTTCTATGAAGTCAAAAAGATAGAAAAGCTATTGGTAGAACTATGCAAACGCCAGACCTTCTACATCCAACGACCTGTATGTCCATTATAATCCTTCCTGATTTAATCAAACAAAATTAGTCATGCATAACATGCCCCTTTGTAAACATCCAATTTCAGAGATACTCAAAATGAAGGACTAGTCATAAGTTGATTTGGAGCACAAGAAGGGGAGGAGAGAGGGATTTTGGCAGAAGTCCCACACCTTCTCATTAGCTCTTTTGGCTCCTTTCATGGAGCATGAAGACACAAATGCCACGATTATATTTCAGTGAATACTTTCAGATATACTTCCGCTAGGATCACATCAATGATGAATCAAAGCATGTTTGACCTAGTGAAGACTGCAGAATTGGACCTGAACAAATATTAATACAAATTTCTTACCCTGATGGACAATTTCAAACTGTGTCTTAGGGGGCCAGTATTCGGTGCAAATTGCGAACAGTTCTTTCTTTCCCATTCCATAAATATATAGCAATGTTACCTGGAGAATTACACTGTTCTAAGCTACATCCTTGATTGTATCATTTCAGTTTCATTGTCTTTGACACAACTGTTCTGTTTAAAATGCTTGGATTTCAAAGCTTGCCCTCTCACTCTCTCTGTGAGAGTTATTCTGCTTATGGCCCATCCTGGCCAAGTCTACTACCTTCTGTCATGATTAAAGATGATGACTGCTAGGATTTCTTACCTGCTGAGGTACTTTAAAGCGCACATAAGAACAAAGCTTCAGCATGTCTGCCATTTCCTCGGGCGTTGATGGAATTAAAGGAATCCTGTCAATACATTCAGACTCTTTCAGCTCCCGCAGACGCTTAAGAAATTTGTTATCAGTTGGATATGGCAGACCTACATACGATGAACAGAAATAACCACATGCTAAAATCCAAAAGTGACAACAACAAGACAGCCCTTCCTAGAGATGGCAACTTGCCACAGAAGGTAGTTACTTATGGGCGTACTGTACATTTGACTGTCGTAAACTTTCACGCAGTCATGACAGCCTCCGCTAAAAGCTATGGTAATCAAACTAATAGCACTAAACACAGTGCAAAAACACACCTGCTTTGTGTTCCTCCCAGTCCCCCTTTCTTCTGAAGAAAAATAAAACCTCTGGTTTTGTCACATACTATTCAAAATGAAGTGTTAATCAAGATACGGTTCTGCCCTGCAACACCATGGCATCTCTGTCCTGTGGGAGCCTCTCATAAATGGAACCTGCCAATTTTACCGAATTGTGTGACGTGGATGAGAGATGAGAGAACCTTTGTAATTTCTCAGTTAAACCAGAATTTCAGCTAGTTTGTCAGTCTTCTCACAAAATAACTCTTTTCATTCTCTCTCTTTCTCTCATTCCTTGGTAGATCTTGATTTCTCCTGTTTTCTAATTTCCGGAACCTTTTTCCTAAAATTTTTTAAAAGCCTATCAAAAGGAACACTGCCACTTTCCATAGGTCACAATTTACCTCCTTTCAAAACAAAACAACAGTGAATCCCATTCCCAGTTCCATCCATGGAATTAAAATTTTATGACTATATATAATATATATATATATTATATAATATATAACATGTACAATATAATCTATTCCTGAAAATGATTGAAGTTCAGCCAGGGGAACTCAATTACCAATTTCTATGGCCTACCTGCCTGCTTACTCATTCAACCAAGGGGATGGGGGGGGGGGGGGGGGAATTACACACTATACATGTATAGTATTTACCAAATGATATCTCAGTCCTCCCTACTCACCATAGCTTTGACCCTACTGCTCCCGTGGCTGGTTGCCTCCCAAACACTATGCAGAGAATTTCTCACTTTAATAAAATAGGAAGTGCATTTCCTTGATTCACTAACAGTGCATTACACAGGAGGAAGCCAGAAGCAGCAGCAGGGAAGGTGGGTACTCAATTGCGGGTGTGGAAGAAGATGCAGAAGGGGAGCTAGGAGCATACAGTGGGTGCAGAGAAAGTCAGGATGCAATCTGACAAATACTTTACATATATTATGAATGGATGTTTGCTTGCTGGAATGGTAATGCCACCAACAGCTAGTGGGCTGAATAACTCATCACATACAGGAAGATAGAAAAAAAAAATCCTGATGAAGATAGAAACAAACAAATCTCAATTTTCTATTATCTTTTTCTAATTATTTTTATAGTTAAGCTGCAGCAGGACATCGTAGGTCTCCTCATGATGTGGGACATACAATTTGCAGGTGGCCACAGCAACCTGCCCACCAAAATAATTCTCAGACAGGGAACTCCTGAAGCACCAGCACTTTATTACTGTATGCATCATTTGCTAAGCTCTCTCTAGGTGCTGGGAAATTAACAATGAACACTGCAGGGAAAATACAGACCCAATGGAATTAAATATTTATTATTAGGTGACACTCTAGGCTTTACACAACATTTTTGCAAAAATTTTCCCCAACCAGTTCTACTTCAAACCTCTTCACTAGGAGGTGACTCTTCAGGAGTCTGATTTGTCTTGTGTACCCTCAAGTTTCACCTCATTTAAAAACTACTTGCTTACAAAATCAGACATAAAAACACAAAAGTGTCACAGTGCACTATTACTGAAAAATTGCTTATTTTCTCATTTTTACCGTATAATTATCAAATAAATCAATTGGAATATTAACATTGTACTTACATTTTAGTGTACAGTATATAGAGCAGTATAAACAAGTCATTGTATGTATGAAATTTCAGTTTGTACTGACTTTGCTGGTGCTTTTCCTGTAGCCTGTTGTAAAACTAGGCAAATATCTAGATGAGCTGATGTATCCCCTGGAAGACCTCTGCGGACCCCCAGGGATATGTGTACCCCAGGTTGAGAACCACTGGTTCCAATTCATAGATGCCTGACACACAGACAGACAGTTATTCACATCACTTTCTTTCTCCAGAGCAGCACAGGTGATAACTAGGTAACATTCCAGTTTGCCCTTTATTTCTTGCCTTGGAATCACTAGTTTATTGGATAAGAAGCAGCAGCAGCTGTTTTGACAACAGGGGCAAACATCAAAGCCTTTCCTACACACAGATAACGCTGTGCCAACACTCAGACACATTTGTAGCATTTAATTCCCTAGCTTGTACTGAATAGTCTGGCCAGGTATTAAGATAGGAGTGTAAGTTGATGAAATGTGAAATTCTGCATAACCAGGTACTTCAAAATTCACATTTACTGAGTAACTTCCCTTCTTGTAACAGTCTCTAAACAGCTGGAGAGAGCATGGGGGATTTAGTGGCAGATTTGGGAAGAATCAACTAAGCGATCTTCCCTTTTAGGCTTTCAGAACATGAAGGACCCAATTCTCACTTACAGTAAGGCCTCTTTACAGCTCTCTGGCAGTGTAAAGATGTCTTAAAGCGGGGCCAATGTAATTTACACCCACTTCAAGACATCTTACGTTGCCAGAGTGCTGTAGAGAGGCCTTACTGTATGCGAGGATCGGACCTGTAGAGATGAGACTACACAGCTAAATCCCCCGCAGGTTTAAAACAGACTTCTTGTGAAGTCAGTTCAGATCACCTCTCTTGACCCCACCCCCATTTCCATTAATCTCAGCCACTCCTGTCCAAGCCATACGGCTTTGTGAATCACACAGAGCACAAAGGTTGACGTAGACTCTGCCTAGCTACCCAACAGCTAAGATTAGACTGTTGGCAAGAAGCATCATTGGTAGAAGGTGTTTCAATTTACAAGTTTCTAGTCAAATGGGTATTACAAAAAACTGATTTTAAGAAAGGTCTAGGGGTTTTCTTTCCACCATGCTGAAAACAGGAAGACGACACATTTAGCAATCTCTCAGTTACATACAACACTGAACGTTTACACACACATTACCAAAACATGCAGAGCTGCGTGGGGATTTAGCCCCACAGCTAAGCCTCTGCCAGGTGCTGGGACTGGACAACAGGGGATGGATCACTCAATTGCCCAGTTCTGTCCACTCCCTCTGAAGCATCTGGCACTGGCCATAGTCAGAAGACAAGATGCTGGTTTAGATGGACCACTGGTCTGAACTACTATGGCCATTCTTATGTTCTTAACCCATTCCAATGGCAACCTGGAACTAAACCTCTGTGCCTCTCTATGAGGATGTAAGGGTCCACATTTAGGATTCGTTACCTCTCAATGTGTCTATAACAGAAGTAACTGCTGGGATACCAAACGCCACCATTCCAGGAGAGCCACAACCCTTTGATCTGTAACAGGGGCGGCTCCAGGCACCAGTGCACCAAGCGCGTGCCTGGGGCGGCCTGCCAGTCGCTGTGGGGGCGGCAGTCAGGGAGCCTTTGGCGGCGTGCCTGCGGGAGGTCCACCGGTCCTGCGGTTTCGGTGGCAATTCGGTGGCGGGTACGCCGAAGCTGCAGGACTGGTGGACCTCCCGCAGGCATGCCGCCGAATCCGCATTACCAGCCGGACCTCCCACAGGCATGCCGCCAAAAACCGCCTGACTGCCGTACTTGGGGCGGCAAAATACATAGAGCCGCCCCTGATCTGTAAAAGCCAGTGAGGAAACAGCAACTCTTTCGCTGGGCCTGCGAATACTCTTCCACGTTCCTGGTCCCTCCTCCTACCTACACTTCCATCTCTGCCCTCCCTCCCCTGCAACAGATGGCAAAGCTACTCCCTGCATAGCAATTTCTGAAAACCTCCACCTTGGTGTAGCATAGGCTCCAAGATAGCAGAAAGCAAAGGTGCTGATGATGTGTGTCGTCCTCCTCTGTAGTGGGCATTGTGGATGGGGGGAACCAATTAAAGCAGCTCTCTTTCTGCCCAGATTCTTCCTCCACTATGTGCATGTGTGAACATTCCATTTTAAATGTTCGCAGCTCAAATAAATTCAGAACCAATCTTTTTCAAAAGCATAGATTGTCTGTCCCCCCAGCTTCAGCCAATATTGAGCTATGCAAACACTTTTTTTTTTTTATGGTGTGTGCAGAAAACAAAGTCACCTTTGGGCTGTGACTAAGCATGGAACGTTTCAGCCTAAACAGGAGTTTGCTGGAGAAAGCTGTGAAAAAGGGGGCTTAGAACAGAGACTGGAATTCAGCTTTCACAGCATTTGTTATCTGACACTTCATGTGCTGTGTTCCAGGAGTACATGCAGTGTTCTGTTAGAGTCTAATTAGTCTTACGGAGTATAAATAAATCTAAACTGGATTCTAAAATCTCAGTTGGTGCCAAGTATTTCTTCCCACTATCTAATTCACAAAGTTTACACTGGATTCAGTACTACCGGAGGTTCTCTAGGTTCCTTTGGTACAGAGTATATACCTAGCTACTTTCCTTCCATACTCAGTTTTTATTGCGCCACTCACCTGCAGGGCATACAAGAGACAGGCTGCAAATCTCTGCTGGGTATTGAGCAGCATAAACTCCTGCAACATTTCCACCCATTGAGGTGCCGATCAGGTGAAAAGGTTTTCTGTTCAGCTTGATACATTCAACAAACTGAAATGGAAAGGGCAATGAGGCCACAGGGAGCAATTGCACAGTTACAATCAGAGTCATTAGAAAAAATAAACTCCAAAGCTACAGCATATAGTAATCATGAGGTCCTGGCAGCATTGCAGTAAATCCTAAAAGCAAAGCTAGAGCAGTGTGGTGGATCCACAGAATCTTAAGATTGCCCGTGCGTCCTCTTTAAATAAAAGGAAACGTATTTCCCATGGAAGGTGTTGGCTTAACAGTGCTGAGGGTGGACATCACCATCCACAGAGCAGGGTAAGCTTCCTCACCTTTCCCAGCAAAGTGCCTTGTCCCTGAGCAAGAGAACAAGCTTGAGAGCTACAAGAGTAGTTCGGGGTCCAGTTCATTTTTAGCCACTGCTGAGATTGTCAAATTAGCAACAAGCGTGGAAGCAGTGTCTGGGACAGGATACCTGCCCACTGGAACGGCGCTGAGAACACCACTCTCCTTTCCTGTTATTTTTATTGTTTCACAGGTCTGGCTGGTGCTTGACAGACAGACAAAAACACAGGTCCCTGGCCCAGAGGCGCTTACAAACTAGAAGGTTAGCAAACAAGCCCTGATGAGAACTTTCAGTCGCTACTGACCCAGGCGACATTGGAACGGCTAAGGCTTAAAGACTCTACAGGCCGTTACCAAGCCTGTGAACCATCCAGCCTCATCTACATCCCTCTTTAAAGGAAAGGAAAATAAACAAACAAAATTAAATTGCAGTCTGATCCACGTTATAGAGATCAACAGTCCCTGTTTCACCTCCTCCCACCTTCCTGCTTGGTCTTGTTCCTCTTCTCTCCTACATTCCAGCCCCATCCATCTTGATAATGCCAATAAGGGACAAAGGGGAAAAATGCAGACTTATAAAATACAAAAATGTTGTCCCCACCTGCTGTTTATTTCTGCAGCATCTTACCAACCGCCTCTCCATTTTAAGAGCTCTGCTGCAGAGCTCAGCTTAAGAGAGATTTAACGCTCTCCACTGAGGCCTGATACTCATTTACATGTAGGTTCCTGTACACCACTCTGGCAGTGCAGAGGTGATCGCATAAAGAAGAATCTGGCCCAGAATATATTATATACTTAAATCAAATGTGAAGTAAAAAGCAACACAGTCACAAGGAAGGCATCTGCTGATGATGCCAAAGGAAATGGACAGAGGCACTTGGCAGCTTTTACAGAGATGGGGATTCAATACCAGTCTATAAGGTGCCACAGGACTCTTTGTCGCTTTTAATCTGATAGAGCGGTGCGTGAGTGACTTGGGGGCGGGGGAGGGAGGTGGGCTTGTAGGTGGTGATCCTGGATCCCTGCCCATTTTCACTGCTGGCTCTTGAAAAGATTTGTGGGTGGAAAGGAACTGAAATCAAATCAGAGTATATGATTGGGGAAAATGCCACTGCTGTGCCTCCACGTCCCGTCCCCCACACCCCACTACAGGCATTTTTCTTCAGCCCTGCCATACCGCTTAATTACGACCCTGCATGGCTCAGCCATTATGCTGAAAGGAAAATTTACACATTTTATAATCTGAGCAGCAAAGTACAAAAAAGCTCCTGTGAGCTGCAGGGTTTTAAGAACTCATCTGATTCTGGGACACAGGGTCCTAGCTGTAATTTGCACACTGAATTTTCTAACGTATTCGAATGTGCCTAAAGCAGTAAGACTGTCCAGGCTAATCAGTCACACGATAGGGGGTTAGTCCTTGAAGGAACAGAGGGACACGTTGCCTCTGCAAAGTTCCTTCTGCAGGATGGCTGCAACTTAGCACATGAAAGAAAGCCAAGGAGCAAAGGCAATACTGGCCCATTTGGTGATCCAAAAGGAATGCACAGCTGAGCTGCAGGAGGGGAGGGGAAAGGAGAAGTAAACTGCACTCGCTACAGGCCAGGAGTAGATGATTTCCCCTGCAAGAAGAGGAGAGCAGGGAAATGACTTCACTGGGGTTTTCCTGAGGCGGCACACTCGCATGCTGCCATCTACACAGGCCTGAGCCAATGGCACAATCTAGCCCTCCATGTTTCACCTTCAATCCTCTAAAGAGAAGAAATCCTGGTTTCCAATCACTTCAAAGACAAATCAAACCCATATACTCTGATTGCCCAGGAAGGGGGACATGGAGAAGAACAGGCATAGAACACATCTGAGGCCATCACCTGGTGTATTCTTTTAACTTGCCCATTGATGGAGTAGTCATCTAATGATGATCGGGTAGTTCCCTCATGACCAGGCATGTCAACACAGACCAAGTGCAGGTTCTTCGGAAGGAACTGCGGAAACAAAGCGCTGGGTAGTTAGCCTAGAGAAGGATGCTATGAAGGAAATTGGTAATTACAGGGGGGAAAAAATTGATTTCCTATTAGAATCTCTCTGGGAAATGTTGTGCTGATTAGCACAGTGTGGCCAATGGCTGCACCATATTACATTAGTTCACTGCGAGTTGGTATTGTCTTTTATAAGCTTAAAGAAGTTTTATTGTTTAAAAAATAGAATCCAAGAAAAAGAGAAGGGGAGGGGAAAAGGGGGAAACAGGGACTGTGTTATGAATGTTTGGTATGTGTACACCCAGTATGAGAAGTGATTAAATACCTTGGGCTAGATTTCCTGCACACAAAGCTTCTCTCTCACAGCACAGCCTTGCCACCGCACAGAGATGGTTTCCAGCAGAGCACAGGTAGCTTTTCCTTTGCTGCTTTCCCTCAGAGATGTTGCTGGGAGAGAGCAACTTTACTTCCTGCTGCTGGCTCCATAGGAGCTCTGCAGGTGGGAGTTACTGTGGGGAAGTGTGAAATAAGTACCTCCCATAATCGTCCCATGTACACGTTCACTCTGGCCAGTAACACCTCTTTTGGGGTGGTACAAGGCCCCTAAAAACACCTCCAGTATTAAGGAGATGAAGCCTGTTTTCTCAGAACACAACCTCCTTTCCCCAAGCAGATTTTGGGTCTTAAGGGCCTTCCACAGGTGCTGGCACAGACTAGAGTGCGAATCTAGCCCCGTAGATTAAATACTGGAAATGACCTATTCACCAGAATTATTATACACCAGACTCCAGCTGTTAAGAAAAGGCTCCATCCTATTAAGTACAATTTAAGGGCCTGTGATATACAGGGGGTCAGACTGGATGACCTGATGGTCCCTTCTGACAAACTCTATGGGCATGTCTACACTACAAACTTAAGTCAACCTGTGTTAGGTCGACTTACAGCCATTGCAGTAATTACTGAGGTGGCCAATGACCACACTACCCTCCTTGTGTTGATGGTGCACGTCCTCACCAGGAGCACTTCCACCAACTGAAGAGGAGCAGCCCACCACCGGCCCCGAGCTCCATGCAGTGAAATTGACAAGAATGACATCCAACAGCCAATGTAAGTAACGCAGCGTCTACACCGACACTGCATCACCCTATCTACACCAACATAAGCCTTTCATGGAGGTGGAGTTATTATGTTGATGTAATAGGGCACTTACACTGGGGGGAGCAAGGCTGTAGCACAGGGGTCGGCAACCTTTCAGAAGTGGTGTGCCGAGTCTTCATTTATTCACTCTAATTTAAGGTTTCAGGTGCCAGTAATACATTTTAACGGTTTTAGAAGGTCTCTTTCTATAAGTCTATAATATATAACTAAACTATTGTTGTATGTAAATTAAATAAGGTTTTTAAAATGTTTAAGAAGCTTCATTTAAAATTAAATTAAAATGCAGAGCCCCCCAGACCAGGGGCTGCGACCCGGGCAGTGAGAGTGCCGCTGAAAATCAGCTTGCGTGCCGCCTTCGGCACGCGTGCCATAGGTTGCCTACCCCTGCTGTAGCATGTACACTGACATTAGGCAGCTTACGTCGACCTAACTCTGAGTATAGAACAAGCCCATGACATTATTAAGGCTGGGAAGCATAAATCCTCTAAACTTTGAATGACAAAAGGGGTGGAATGCATCAGATGATCAATATGTACAGTAGCTGAGGATATTTCTAGTTTTCTAAAATAATTGTCATAGCTGTGATCAGTATAGCTACGCTTCCTAATGTGCTAGCAGGAGACCCCTCTTTCACAACACCAACAGCATTGCAAGTAAAAGTGTTCTCTCGCTAAGGCGGTATCCATTTGTTGTTAGAAAAATGGAAACATACCTTGACCACAGACAACCACATATCTTTGTGGGCTGAAAATCCATGTAACATCAGTATGGATGGTCTGAATCCAGGTCTCCCTCGATAAGAAAAACAGAACCGGTAATCATCATAGTTAGCATATCTAACCTGCATGCCCAGTGCTCGACGCCAGTACCTAAAGACAAAGAAATAAGTGAAACATGACATTGGAGCATGATCTAATAGTCCGAGCACAAGACAGGCACACAGGACTCCTGGGTTCAATTCCAGGCCCTGACTTGCTACAAGAATGCAGACAAGTGACTTAACGCCCAGATCCTCAATGATATTTAGGCACCTTACGCCTACCAATTTCAATGGAAGGTCAGAACCTAAATACCTTTGTGGATCTGGGCCTCAGGGTCCAATTCTAAGCAGTACTGAGCAGCTCTTGCAAATACTCAGCACCACCAATCCCCAGTGAAGTCAATGGATGTTGAGGATGCCTCAGAGGATGTGCTGAAGATTAGCCTCTTTTGGCTCAGTTTACTCATCTTTAATATGGACACAAACAATTCTTTCTTACTCAGAGGGGAATTGTGAGGCTTAGTTTATATTTGAAAAGCATTAGGAGACCCTTGGGTAAAATGACACATGTAAAGGCAAAGTATGATGGACATGTAATGTCAGGAGTTGTTACGCTGGCTCATTTGAATTCAATGAAAAATGTCACAGAGAGCTCAGCCCCCACAAGGGACTGATACACCACTTACATGGAAAGTGGGGCTCCAATGGTGTGCTGGGCTTCTGGGGGCCCTGTGCACTGGGACAGACCCAATCTTTGGGGCAACAGGCACTCAGATACCCCACAGATAGGTACTGAGAACTTGAACAGAGCAGAACAGCTAGCAAACCTTTATCAAAGTTTAATAGTTTGGCTGCTGCCACAGGGTGGCTGACCCTTTCATTGAAGCTGGTCCAGTGCCCCTGTGCTAGAACAGATGCTCCTGGTTTGGCCAGCTATGAGGGCAGGGCAGACTCAGAGAGGGAGGAGGTCCCTGAAGGAAACTGTAGAAGGTTCCTCAGGGAAGGCAGAAGAGGGGTTTTCTGGATGAACTCCCCAAGCCGGAGCGAATGGAAGGCAAGAAAGCAGCAGAGGGAGTTGCCTGCTGATTTGCAAGCTGGAGAGCCAGAGCTGAGGGCCAAAGCGGGCTAAAGGCAGGCGAGCAGCGGAGGGGCATACTTGCTGAGGTCTCCACGCTGGTGCACTGGAACCAGAGGGTGACAGACGACTGAGGGCTGGGGAACAGGTGCAGGGCCTACTTTCTGGCCTATTTAAGATGGGAGCTTAACAGAACTGGGGCAGTGCTGGATGCTCCCTGATGAGGATGAACTCCCAGCAGAAAGGCTGGGGGTTGCAGCTGGAAGGGCTGGGGCGGCTGTCCTGGCAGGACAGGAGAGGACTGAAGAAGAGCCCAGGAGCTTTCTATTCATCTCACGCTAACTTTGATCACTCTGGGGCTCTATTTTTACAAGATTTTCCTTTTTGCTGTTGCTCGGTCTGGGACCAATCCTGAGCGCCATAAGTAAATTTTAAAACAAATGGAGGTTCATTCAGGCAAACAAAGCAAGAATTTGCAACACAGGGCAGATTCTAAGCTCCATGACACTGAAATAAAAACAAGACTGACTTCAGTGAAGTCAACAGAGTTACTCGGACTGAGATTAGACTCTGGCCCGTCTGCACATTAAACAAATAATTGCAAAGTATCTGGTGACCAGAATATTGATAAATACCAGCTTGTGTAGTATCAGTTTATATAAGAAGCGACTATGATGTCACTAAGGCTGGACTGTGTTGTCATTGTGAGGGTGCAGAGAGCCAACAAAAAGCTTATGCAGCACCTCAATCCTTATTTACTGTAAACCCTATTTTGAGGGCTTATGTGGGACTTATGTGGTGCCTAGACCTTGTGCAGGTCCTACGTACAGAGGTGAATTTCACCCTGAATGAATAAGTGTCTTAAAGTTCGCCTCAGGGGCCCTGTGTAAACCATCACTGGGCACGATATTAACATTTTTAGCAACTGATCCTGATGGATCAATTCAGCAAAAGACAAAATAATCTGTCCAAAGCTGAACTGATCCCTCACAAGGTGTTAACGCTATTAGCAGCGGCAGGAATGGCAGCTAAATGGATTAGCACACGAAGCAAAGGAGGTGCGATCCATGGCCAGATGGCAGTGGAGCAGCCTCAGACCTCAAACCCTGCATGGAGACACACGCCAAAAGCAGGTGAGCAGGAAAGAGACATTCTGTAGCACCCCAACTACAAACTAGGGTGACCAGACAGCAAGTGTGAAAAATCAAGATGGGGGTGGGGGGTAATAGGAGCCTATATAAGAAAAAGACCCAAAAATCAGGACTGTCCCTATAAAATCGGGACATCTGGTCACCCTACTACAAACTAAGACCATGGCCTCTATCATTAAGAGTGTAGCTCATTGTAGACCTAGTGCAACCTGTAAGAACAATAATGGAGAGGGGAGAGAGGGAATGGGGGGACAAAGAGAACAGGTTTTGAATTGCGACATGTTGTCACTGGCTACCTGTCAGGTCTGTGATCTCAGCCTGTTCTCAAGAGCTCAGTCTACCCTGAGAAGTGGAAATGATCCATGGATTGAAAGGGGACTGAGTAGCCACAATACTTTTCCTCTCATTCCCTCCTACAGGTGCACAAAGAAAATATGATTCGAGAACAACAACAAAAACAATTTCTAATGAAACAGAATAAACAACAAATTAACAATACAAATTCTGAAGAAACAAGATTCATAGGAAGCGGAGGGGGTGGAGGGGGGGAGGAGAAGAGTTCTGCAGAACTGCTGGATATTCTGTAACAAAATGTACACAAGACTCCTATGCAATTCCTAGTTATATCCAGGCATTACAGATCCAGCAACTACGGATGTAGACTCAAAACTAAGCTTAGAAAAGAAACAGGCATTTATCTCGTTAGAAAAATTCTCTCATCCTCTCCCCCCCTCTGCTGATGCAGCCATGCCATTCCTCAGCATAAACTCCATGAACGTCTCCCTCAGTCCCTAACCATTTTTAAAAACATATTGCACATTCGTACCTGCCTACTCAACCTGGCTCCTCAGAGCTCTCTGGCATCAGCCCTTTTCCACTACATGCGTCTGATGAGGTGGGCTGTAGCCCACGAAAGCTTATGCTCAAATAAATTTGTTAGTCTCTAAGGTGCCACAAGTACTCCTGTTCTTTTTGCGGATACAGACTAACACGGCTGCTACTCTGAAACTTCTCTACTCTGAAACTCATGCCTATGTCTCCACTGACTAAATATTTACAAGAACATAGGAACTGCCATTCTGGATCAGCCCTGAGGTCCTTCCAGTCCAGTACCCTGTCTGTGACTACGGCCAGTACCAAATGCTTCAGAGGAAAGTGCAAGAAAGCCAGTAGGCAGATTTGGGGTAATCCGTCTCCCCATGAAGGCCTCATCCTAATCCCAACTAGTTGAGAGATTGTCTTAAACCCCGATGACTGGTTTTGTATCCTTTCCAAAACTCTTCGTTTAGGGCTACAACAACTGTGGATATTTTGTTATCCATATCATCGTCCAATCCCTCTTTGAATCTTGCTAAATTCTTGACCTCAATGACATCCCGTGGCAACAAGTTCCACAATCTAATCATGTGAGTGAAAAAGCATTTTTGTTTCTTTCACTCACCAAAATACCAATTTCTGCAGCACCAGGCTTCACGCTGTCTGTTAATAGGCTTGTGCTACTTCTTCTTGTTGATTAATTGTATTCTTGTAGCACTTAGGAGCCCTAGTGTAGAGGGGCGGTCACCCCGCTCCAGTGTGGAAGGGGTTAAAAATAGCCCTGGGAAAGGGCTGCCCTGGAAAGCCAATCAGGAGCGGGCTTGAGGCAGCCAATCAGGGCCGGGCTGAGAGTATAAGAAGGCCTAAGGAAAGAGCTGGGTTAGAGTCTCTCTCTAGCTTTGGAGGGCGAAGGATGTAGCTGCCTGGGAACAGGGTACTTGAAGCAGAGCAGAGCTGGGGAAGGGCAAGAGGAGCTGGGGAGCTTGAGCCTGGCAACCCCCCACCCCAGGCTGAAGCCTTGATAAAGGCCTATGCAGGTGCTGGGAGGTGCAGCCTGGAAATAGGCAGAGGCAGCTGGTCCAACCCCCTTGCCAATGATGAGTGGCCTTTACAGACTGCAGTTTGCTCCAGTGAGAGGAGGCTAGATGATGACTGGCAGTAGCCACTGAGGCAAGGTGGGTGTAGAGGGTTGGGGGTTCCCCTGGGAGGGGAGACCCAGCGTGTGGGGGTACTGCGGTGAGCAGAACCCCAGAGTAAGGGGGTCTGGGAGGGACACGGGGGCCTGAGGCAGGTGAAACACTGGCCACCAGGAGGTGCTCTGTGTGCTGGATAAGCTAATTCCTAAACGACCAGCAGGAGGCACTGTGTTGGTGAGTCAGCGCTCTGCTACACCTAGTCATTGACCAGGACCCTGTTGTGCTAAGTGCTGTACAAACACAGAACAGAAAGATGGTGCCTCCCCCACAGAGTTTACAATCTAAGTCAGGGGTGGGCAAACTACAGCCTGTGGGCCGGATCCAGCCCCTCAGGGCTTTGGATCCAGCCCGTGGGATTGCCCCCTGTGCCACTTCCCTGCGGCCCCCTGGGTGGGGGGGGGCAGAGGGCTCAGTGTGTTGCCCTTGCCTCCAGGCACCGCCCCCCACAGCTCCCACTGGCTGGGAACAGGGAACTGCGGCCAATGGGAACTTGGGAGAGGTACCTGGAGGCACTGCAAGGGCAACGCACGCGGAGCCCTCTGGCCCCCCTCTCCCAGGGGCCGCAGTGCTTCCTGGAGCAGCGTGGCGTGGGGCCAGGGCAGGCGTGCTGCGCCGCTGCCACACTGGAGCCGCTTTAGGTAAGCGGCGCTGGGCTGAAGCCCGAACACCTCCTGCACCTTGCCCCCCAACTCCCTGCCCTAAGCCCCCTGCCTGCACCTTGCACCCTTCCTGAACCCCAACTCTCTGCCCTGAGCTTCCTGCTGCACCCTGCACCCCTGTGCACCCCTGCCACACCCCGCACTCCTCCTGCACCCCAACTCCCTGGCCTGAGCCCCCTGCTTCACCCTGTACCCTTCCTGCACCCCTGCCCTGAGCCCCCTCCTGCACTCCTCACCCCTCCTGCACCCCAATCCCCTTCCGAGCCCCCTTCTGCACCCCTCCTCTGCCCCAATCCCTTGCCGAGCCCCTTCCTGCACACCGCACCCCCTCCCACGCCCCTCACTCCCTCCCACACCCCAACCCCCTGCCCTGCATACAATTTCCCCACCCAGATGTGGCCCTCGGCCCAAAAAGTTTGCCCACCCCTGATCTAAGTAAACAAGTCTGTACAATCTTTGTTACAGCAATGGCTGCTGATAACTCTACCGGTTATGGGCCATTATGGAGACACATTCCAAGGACACACAGAATAGAGATTTTAAAAAACAGGAAAAGCATCTACAAGGCAGTGAAACTTGGTTAATCCTCTTTTGCCAATCGGATTTATACAAGCCAGAGGACGCAGAAGTCCCAGCACTGGACTGACATCTCCATAGCAGAGAACTGGTGATATCTTTTAGCCATCATTTGCAGAAGCATCATTCTGCCTCACAGTTCCTGATGTGATGCTTGAAGGAAAGGAATTCTTCCTTACACATTTAATTACCGATATTCCTGGGTTTGATTACATCCTGCCAGTTTTAACCTTCAGTTGCCTGAATACATAGATTATGAGATTACTTAGAATAAATCTGTGTTAGACCTACAAATCTGTCCATTTAAAAAAAAAAAAAAGATTGATACTGCTGCCTTGTCTGAGTGAGTGGAAATGGGATTACAAATTGCACTATGGTCAGAAATTTCTAAGGAAGATCAGTTTGACTTTAAGATACCCCAGCAGTAGAGTGGAATTGATGAGTGACCAAATTAAAACTCATACTGTTAACTGTACATCAGGTACAGCAATCCTGGAACACAGCTGGAATGCCAGATGAGGCATTTTTAAAGGAATATTTTCTGTTTAAACCCTCATCTGAAATAAACAGAGGGACTGAAAACATCATCATTTCTTCATCTCGTTTCCATGTAGACTAAAGAGCTAGTGTGGTTCTCTTCTGTTACTGGAAAGGATGGGGTACAATAGGCTAATGAGAAAAATTATACAACTTCTCTTCAACACTCCAGTGCAAAGAAAGAGAGAGCTGGGAACCTTCTTTCTGTAACTAACAGTTTTCACATTTCAGATTATATTCTTAATCATGAGGAAAGATGTGGCTTCAGAGAAGCTTTGTGTAACCTGATAAATATGAATGTTAATCTGAGTATTCTGATTTGTAAGACAGTGACAGACCACGTTAGTTACCACATGAAGGTACCTTGTGTTTGTTCGGCACAGCCTAGCCATTCTGAAATAAGACTGGCCAGGCTATTGTAAGTACAGTCACAATACAGCTGTCATGGGGAACGACCTTAGATCCATTAATGCTTCTCTCAGTGAGAGCCCATTATCATCATCTTCTTTGCAAAGGAATAACTCACAGAAATGCAGCTTGTCATGAGATGTCAAGAGGAGTTGCACAGACTCTGACAACTGCATTACCAATGCAGATTACTGCTGCACAAAGGTTTTCTACTTCTCCTGAGCATAAAATTTCTATTTCTCCTGAGCATGAAATTACCAGGTTTCCACTCTGTCTTGCTGGACGATTGCCCTGTCCCAGTTCACAGAGGAATCATGAAGCCTCTGTCAATTGCTCTCTTGCTTTTAATTCTCTCCCACACCTTGTCTTGTTTCTTTGCTCTGCTTGAACCCACATTCTGGTCCCATTATGACAATCACTCCTGCCCACAAGATCCAAATAGCCTTCCTGATTGATGAAGGTGTCCAACAGGCCATTTGTCCCCAGTCTGTTCTCCTGTACTGCGAAAAGTGAAAATGACACCAGTTCCCATGGGCAGCCCTCCCTCTCAAATGAAAGCAACCCGGATAATCGAGCTCTGCCTAGCAACCTGCAACAAAGACATAACCCAAAAAGCCTCAGATGGGAGAGTGTGATAAGGAATGGTAGTATTCCTTCAGTCTGTGTTTTAAAGTTATGTTTTTTAAGAGTAATACAAATCTATTATAACAAAACTCCATCCACATGTTAAAGTCTTAATCTAATTTTATATTACGGGCCCTAAGAATACTTCCCCCAGGTGCCGGTGTACCTTGGTATCAAGTATAGCTGACTGAGATTTTGGGAAGTTTTCATGACACTCCTTGTCACTAAACAATCCTGTCTTCTAAAATGTACTAAAGCTGGACTCCGCTGCTAGTCATTTCTATGGGCTAGAAGAGAACACAACATTGAACTCTGGGACTCAGGAGACCAGGGTTCAGTACCTGGCTTGGACAGTGACCTCATATGCAGGGGTGCTGGAACTAGGGGTGCAGCAGCACCCCCAGGCTTGAAGTGGTTTCCATCGTACACAGGGTTTACAGTTTTGTTCAATGGCTCTCAGCACCCTCTCTATAAAAATTGTTCCAACGTCACTGCTCATATGTGACCCTGGTCCCTGCTCAATCTCTCTGTACCTCAGGTCCCTATCTGCAAAATCAGGATAAATAATATTTCCTCTCTCCCAGCCTTTATCTGCATTGTCTAGTTAGATTGTAGACTCTTTGGGGCAAGTGCCGTTCCTTACTATGCGTATGTACAGCACTCGTCACAATGGGGCCCTCCACCCGAGTCTGAGGCCCCATGCACTACTGTATGAATACGAGTTAAGAATATGAATAACAAACAATAAGATCAATGGGGACTGCATCTTTAAGATAAGTGGGACTTACTGAGCACTCAGTTTGTCTGGCAACCACACATTTTAAATCTAAGTTATAGTGTGAACCAAAAATAATCATTCCATGCTAATATTCTTATACTTTAACTTACCAATAATAGATTTTTATCAGTGCAGAAGGCCACAGGAGAAAGGATGCTACAAATGCCAGAATGGGGATAGCCAGAGTGCCTCCTGCTATTACAAACATGTTTAACACATCAAGGTCCATGTTGTTCTTTAAGGCTCTACCTCACCTGCATATGTTAAACAAGAACCAGAGGTTAGCAACAAAATAGTGAATGAAGGAAAGGCTGCCAAGATAACAGGAAGGCATTAAACATACAACAGATATTGTAATATACAACAGATATTGGTCAGGAATACAGAAAATTGTTTTCAGTTTTAAAACCCTATTTCTTCCGGACCTAAAAACTGCAATCTCATCTTCTCGGATCAAAGTTAAAGACAGCTGGTCATAATTGAGTTGCTACGGCACTTTGCAAAACATAAATTCTCGCCCCCTCCCTACCATCATGCTATCCCCAATCTGAAGACTGGGGTAAGAAAGCTCTGACTAAGCATTCATTTAACCCAATTAGCCTTCCTAGCCTCCATACCAAGTCTGAGATTCACAGCATACAATATCTGACCTAAAATTCAACCTCATGTGTCCTGGGTCAGACTTATTTCTGCTTTAGACAGGCAGCTGTTAATCAAGGAGCAGAGCCTCTTAAAGGTCTCAAGGAAGTCTGGGAAGGAGACCTGGCATAGCATTCTTCGTCTACAGGCCCTCAGAAGACTCAAATTGGTCCCTTCTCTGAGAAAATACCAGAGCATTCAAATCCTCATACTAGACTGAAAATATATTGCTCCCAAGAGCTATGTTAAAAGGGCTCCTGCCAGAACCTCAGAGTGCTCCAAATGCAAGATCTCAAAGAACTTCCATGTTCTGGGATTGCTAATACCAATTGCTTTTCAAATGCAATCGTCTGTATAGCATAATGTGGGATTCCTTTATTTCTATACTCTCATCACTAAACAGCATGCATGCACTTTACTATTGAAGGATTAAACCCTGTCACACAGACATCCTGGGCATATCCCTTAATTCCTGATGCTGAACATCTGCCATACCATCCATTTCTCAACGCTAGCCTCCTCACAAGAATGAATTATAATCCAAGCATATTTAAATCCAAGGTTCACTAACCACCCATCTCCCAGTGCTACTGCTCAACTTCTCACAATAGGGCCCATGGATAAACCTACTTCTGTTTGCTCCAGGTCGGTTTGATTATTTTGAGGTGTTACAGTAGTTGCTACCGCTGGTATATTACATTGCCGAACAGGAACCAAACACTGTACTTATAATCTATTCTGAACTGGAGCTGTACTACTGGGCCATATTTTATATTAAAATTAAGAAACATATTAAAAAATATAATGGCTAAGATTAGCTGGGGGAAAGAGTGCTGAAGAAAATGTTCTGTTTGAGCACAGCTAAGGAACAGGGACAGTCTAATTTCCAAGGGCATTATTCCAGAAGTGCCCCAGGCACTTTCCCTACTCAGGGCCATATTGTGAATGTGTAAAAGGTTGAAGAAAGTATGTAGGGGCTCCCCTCCCTTTACCCTTGTGCAGGAGAACAGCACACTCCCAGCCTGTATCCTCTCCAGACAGGAGGATGTAGGATCTCTAGTAATTCAGTGGTGCTATAACACCTAGAGGTGTGAGCTCCCCCCCCCTGCTCCTTTATGGCCTAGCATAAGGAGTTTGTGGGAGAAGGCAGGGAGCACACATTGCACGCTTTCAGGGGATACAGCAACAGCTATACTCCACCATTGCTCCTGGAGGCAATGTGCCGGCTTTGGGTACTGTGCCTTAGAGCAGTGTTTTTCAAAGTACGGGTCGCGACCCAATACTGGGTCGCGGAATGTCAGGCACTGGGGCGCTTTGTTGATTCAAATTATAACAAAGGAGCTCTAAAGGGCCGTGCAGCAGGGACCCGGAGAGGAGAGAGCTAGGGAATGGGCAGGAACTGGGGAGGGGAGAAAGTTGGGACTTGCAGGGCTGTTGCAGGCATCTCCCCCGGCCCTGGCGCTCGCTGCTGCCGGCCGGGAGAGGGACCCTTCCCCAGGAGCTCCGTGCAGAGGGAGAGAGAGGGGCCCTTCCCCTCCGTGCTGCCTGCCGGCAGGGGGAGAGAGGGGCCCCTTCCCCCGGAGCTCTCGGTTCTGCCTGCCGGCAGGGGGAGAAAGGGGCCCCTCCCCCGGAGCTAGCTGCTGCAGGCAGGGAGAGGGCTCGGGGGAGTCCTCTGGCCCCAGCCCTAGGGCAGTCTGCCTGCCCGCCAAACTCCTCATCCCTGGCCCCACCCCAGAGCCCACACCCCCAGCCAGAGCCCTCACCCCCCTGCATCCCAACCCTCTGCTCTGCCCCAGCCCAGAGCCCCCTCCTGCACCCTGAACCCCTCATCCCCAGCACCACCCTAGAGCCCTCACCCCCAGACAGAGCCCTCACCCCCGCACCCCACTCTCTGCCCTACCCTGGGCCACCTCCCACACTCCTTACCATAGGCTTACTAAGGCTAGTGGCTAGTGTTAGTTATGTAAAGTGGGTTAAGCTGGAATGTATTGCAATATTATGCTTTTATGAAAACTCTAGTCAAAAGAAATTATGTTGGGTCACAGGCAACAATTTTCTTCAACTGGGTCACGAGGAAAAAAGTTTGAAAACCACTGCCTTAGAAAAAGAACAGGAGTACTTGTGGCACCTTAGAGACTAACAAATTTATTAGTTATTTATTTTGAGTTTCTGCTTGGCCAATGCACTTCCCCATTTTGCCACCTCATGCACTATTTAGCTGTTGCTTGGCTGTAGATCTCACAAGTAGCACATTTAACTGTGAGGCTGGCTTTGTTACCTTAGACAGTAGGTGGGTGTGCAGCAGATGGAGAACATTGACTATAACTTCTTTCAAAAAGACATTAATTTATTGAAAAACACCCCACTCTCTGATTAGAATTTAAACATAACAATTAGAGTCTTTAAAAGCAGGGCTTACTTTTCAGAAAAGCCTCTTCCTCCTGGGTACAGCTGCCACAGGCCACCAGTACCGATGATGTTCTGAAACAATTATTAAAAAAGAAAAAAGTAAATTATATTCCAGTGCTTTTTTCTTTCATATTTAGGAGAGAGATGCTGTTCATTTCTGCTGTTTAAACCATCAGCAGCACTTCAAAGTACAAGGTCACTACCCCCTGTTCAACCTTTCCCATTTTATATCACTTCATGTAATAAAATAATATCAAGACACTAGTTCAAAGCATGTACAAAGTGCAAGTCAACACGCAGGACAAACACTGAAAAAGAGTGAGAAGATTAAAGCATTCTGAGCCAACAGAAAGAATCCACTTAACAGTAGGATCTACCTCATCAAGCCCAAGCATTAGGAAATTTAACAATAATAGCTTGGCTGAACTGAAAGAGACAAGAAAGATGGAAACTTAGGATCACAACTATCATTAAAAAATTAGTACAATTAAATCACATTAACTAAAACTCAGTCAGGTTCCCGCTATTCCTATTTATTTGAAACCCTCTTCCCCAAAGATTTTATATTGCCCCAAAACCTTTTGATAAATGGGGCTGTAATGTATTAGAGAGATGGACGTTTCTTTGTACTCCTACAATAACAGATTGAGCTTTCTTGATGAGTTACTCAGCAGCTCTAGAAAAAGTATCATTCAAGTTACAGAACACACGGAAAGACATTTAATGCACAAACAGCATTTGATTAATGTCTATTGTAGGGTCTGAAAGCCTGATTAAGAGTTCCAGTTACACCTCTACCCCGATATAACATGAATTCGGATATAACGCGGTAAAGCAGCGCTCCGGGGGGGTGGGGCTGGCTCCGGCAGATCAAAGCAAGTTCGATATAACGCGGTTTCACCTATAACGCGGTAAGATTTTTTGGCTCCCAAGGACAGCGTTATATCGGGGTAGAGGTGTATTTGATGTGATTCCCTTTAAAAAGGGGTGTGCTGGCAGGGGCAGCAACCAGGAAGTGTATTATTTGTTCCAATCGGCTGTTCTGTATTAGAGTTCAACAAGCAAAGACATGTTTACCAGCTTCCTGTCTGCAGTCTGTTCCTGGGGTAAGCCATGGCAGCTGTTACAACTCATATGATTAAATATTCCCAATGAGCATTACACTACTCAAGGAAACATATCCCTCGTAAGCCAAATGCGTCTGACAAATCTGAATAGAATTATTGTATGCCTTTCTTGCAAGCTCTAATATAACACATGCATGTATACATGCAGGTACAGAATGACATGTGCATGTTTTCTCTTTCCATTCCGGATATAAGACTGATGTAATTTGAAATTTCAAATCTAAATCAGGGGCAAAAATACAAAATACTAATGTTTCCATTACTATAGCATTGGGTTTTATTCTTCATTCACTGCCACCAAAGTAACTCTACTGCCTTCAACTGACTTACTCCCAATTTATACCACTGTAAATAAACTTTTACATATGTATCCAGCACATTTAAGGTAGTTTTATTTAAAAAAAAATAAAATGCTGTTTTTTGTGCATTTTGAATTTTCAGCCAAGTAGAGCTAGACACAAATCACAAGTAAAAGATTAATCATCCAGTCAATAAGAACTGCATCATTCATTCATCACTTTCAAACATAATTAAAAATAAGAATTAAGAATCTGATTCAATGTAAGTTAAACTATACAGTTGCTTAAATAAATGTGTGATAAATTAAATAGCGTAAGCTCCTGGTTAGCAAAAAGAAGTACCAAATTTAGTGTAAAAGCTATATTTAGTTGCAAACCAACATATTTTAATGGTTACCAACCAATGAGAATCAAACTTGCTTTAGGAAAATAAAAAGTACACGATTTAAATTGATGGCTTAAAAAAAAGGTTTCCTGCTTGCTGATTAAAATCATGATTAAAATCAGTGATTTACATTGCTCTGATTTAAATCAATCCACCCTATTTACTCCTGAGGGCATTCTGCACCAAAACATTAAAAATTCTGCGCACAATATTTTAAAATTCTGCAAGTTTTATTTGTCAATAAATAAATGCAGAGGCTCCAGCGTGGCAGTGGGGAAGCACAGGCCTCTGGCTGCACAAAGGTCAGAGATCACCCTACAGGCCCCTCACCCCTGGGACATGGACTCAGCGGTGAGGCTGTATGCGACCCTTACACAGCACAAGGCCTGGGTCTGCCCCAGAAACACCCTGGGACCCTGCCCCTTTGCGCCACGTGCACCAGGTGTGGGCACACAGGCTCAACCAGGCAGGATCCAAGTGTGGAGGGGCTCAGTGTCAGGGGATCCAGGTGTGGGGTGAGAGGATTCTGTGTGGGACAATCTGGATGCAGGCAGCTCAGTGGGGGGATCTGGATGCACACAGGCTCGTTGGGGGGGTTCCAGGTGCAGGGGCAATGGGACTCTGCAAAGGCTTCCAGGTGAAGGTGGTTGGGGATCAGCGGAGGGATCTGGGTGTGGGGATCTTAGTGTGTGTGTGGTGGGGGGGGGTCTCGGTGCTGGGGGAGTGAGGCTTGGTGGGGNGCAGATTTGGGGTAATCCGTCTCCCCATGAAGGCCTCATCCTAATCCCAACTAGTTGAGAGATTGTCTTAAACCCCGATGACTGGTTTTGTATCCTTTCCAAAACTCTTCGTTTAGGGCTACAACAACTGTGGATATTTTGTTATCCATATCATCGTCCAATCCCTCTTTGAATCTTGCTAAATTCTTGACCTCAATGACATCCCGTGGCAACAAGTTCCACAATCTAATCATGTGAGTGAAAAAGCATTTTTGTTTCTTTCACTCACCAAAATACCAATTTCTGCAGCACCAGGCTTCACGCTGTCTGTTAATAGGCTTGTGCTACTTCTTCTTGTTGATTAATTGTATTCTTGTAGCACTTAGGAGCCCTAGTGTAGAGGGGCGGTCACCCCGCTCCAGTGTGGAAGGGGTTAAAAATAGCCCTGGGAAAGGGCTGCCCTGGAAAGCCAATCAGGAGCGGGCTTGAGGCAGCCAATCAGGGCCGGGCTGAGAGTATAAGAAGGCCTAAGGAAAGAGCTGGGTTAGAGTCTCTCTCTAGCTTTGGAGGGCGAAGGATGTAGCTGCCTGGGAACAGGGTACTTGAAGCAGAGCAGAGCTGGGGAAGGGCAAGAGGAGCTGGGGAGCTTGAGCCTGGCAACCCCCCACCCCAGGCTGAAGCCTTGATAAAGGCCTATGCAGGTGCTGGGAGGTGCAGCCTGGAAATAGGCAGAGGCAGCTGGTCCAACCCCCTTGCCAATGATGAGTGGCCTTTACAGACTGCAGTTTGCTCCAGTGAGAGGAGGCTAGATGATGACTGGCAGTAGCCACTGAGGCAAGGTGGGTGTAGAGGGTTGGGGGTTCCCCTGGGAGGGGAGACCCAGCGTGTGGGGGTACTGCGGTGAGCAGAACCCCAGAGTAAGGGGGTCTGGGAGGGACACGGGGGCCTGAGGCAGGTGAAACACTGGCCACCAGGAGGTGCTCTGTGTGCTGGATAAGCTAATTCCTAAACGACCAGCAGGAGGCACTGTGTTGGTGAGTCAGCGCTCTGCTACACCTAGTCATTGACCAGGACCCTGTTGTGCTAAGTGCTGTACAAACACAGAACAGAAAGATGGTGCCTCCCCCACAGAGTTTACAATCTAAGTCAGGGGTGGGCAAACTACAGCCTGTGGGCCGGATCCAGCCCCTCAGGGCTTTGGATCCAGCCCGTGGGATTGCCCCCTGTGCCACTTCCCTGCGGCCCCCTGGGTGGGGGGGGGCAGAGGGCTCAGTGTGTTGCCCTTGCCTCCAGGCACCGCCCCCCACAGCTCCCACTGGCTGGGAACAGGGAACTGCGGCCAATGGGAACTTGGGAGAGGTACCTGGAGGCACTGCAAGGGCAACGCACGCGGAGCCCTCTGGCCCCCCTCTCCCAGGGGCCGCAGTGCTTCCTGGAGCAGCGTGGCGTGGGGCCAGGGCAGGCGTGCTGCGCCGCTGCCACACTGGAGCCGCTTTAGGTAAGCGGCGCTGGGCTGAAGCCCGAACACCTCCTGCACCTTGCCCCCCAACTCCCTGCCCTAAGCCCCCTGCCTGCACCTTGCACCCTTCCTGAACCCCAACTCTCTGCCCTGAGCTTCCTGCTGCACCCTGCACCCCTGTGCACCCCTGCCACACCCCGCACTCCTCCTGCACCCCAACTCCCTGGCCTGAGCCCCCTGCTTCACCCTGTACCCTTCCTGCACCCCTGCCCTGAGCCCCCTCCTGCACTCCTCACCCCTCCTGCACCCCAATCCCCTTCCGAGCCCCCTTCTGCACCCCTCCTCTGCCCCAATCCCTTGCCGAGCCCCTTCCTGCACACCGCACCCCCTCCCACGCCCCTCACTCCCTCCCACACCCCAACCCCCTGCCCTGCATACAATTTCCCCACCCAGATGTGGCCCTCGGCCCAAAAAGTTTGCCCACCCCTGATCTAAGTAAACAAGTCTGTACAATCTTTGTTACAGCAATGGCTGCTGATAACTCTACCGGTTATGGGCCATTATGGAGACACATTCCAAGGACACACAGAATAGAGATTTTAAAAAACAGGAAAAGCATCTACAAGGCAGTGAAACTTGGTTAATCCTCTTTTGCCAATCGGATTTATACAAGCCAGAGGACGCAGAAGTCCCAGCACTGGACTGACATCTCCATAGCAGAGAACTGGTGATATCTTTTAGCCATCATTTGCAGAAGCATCATTCTGCCTCACAGTTCCTGATGTGATGCTTGAAGGAAAGGAATTCTTCCTTACACATTTAATTACCGATATTCCTGGGTTTGATTACATCCTGCCAGTTTTAACCTTCAGTTGCCTGAATACATAGATTATGAGATTACTTAGAATAAATCTGTGTTAGACCTACAAATCTGTCCATTTAAAAAAAAAAAAAAGATTGATACTGCTGCCTTGTCTGAGTGAGTGGAAATGGGATTACAAATTGCACTATGGTCAGAAATTTCTAAGGAAGATCAGTTTGACTTTAAGATACCCCAGCAGTAGAGTGGAATTGATGAGTGACCAAATTAAAACTCATACTGTTAACTGTACATCAGGTACAGCAATCCTGGAACACAGCTGGAATGCCAGATGAGGCATTTTTAAAGGAATATTTTCTGTTTAAACCCTCATCTGAAATAAACAGAGGGACTGAAAACATCATCATTTCTTCATCTCGTTTCCATGTAGACTAAAGAGCTAGTGTGGTTCTCTTCTGTTACTGGAAAGGATGGGGTACAATAGGCTAATGAGAAAAATTATACAACTTCTCTTCAACACTCCAGTGCAAAGAAAGAGAGAGCTGGGAACCTTCTTTCTGTAACTAACAGTTTTCACATTTCAGATTATATTCTTAATCATGAGGAAAGATGTGGCTTCAGAGAAGCTTTGTGTAACCTGATAAATATGAATGTTAATCTGAGTATTCTGATTTGTAAGACAGTGACAGACCACGTTAGTTACCACATGAAGGTACCTTGTGTTTGTTCGGCACAGCCTAGCCATTCTGAAATAAGACTGGCCAGGCTATTGTAAGTACAGTCACAATACAGCTGTCATGGGGAACGACCTTAGATCCATTAATGCTTCTCTCAGTGAGAGCCCATTATCATCATCTTCTTTGCAAAGGAATAACTCACAGAAATGCAGCTTGTCATGAGATGTCAAGAGGAGTTGCACAGACTCTGACAACTGCATTACCAATGCAGATTACTGCTGCACAAAGGTTTTCTACTTCTCCTGAGCATAAAATTTCTATTTCTCCTGAGCATGAAATTACCAGGTTTCCACTCTGTCTTGCTGGACGATTGCCCTGTCCCAGTTCACAGAGGAATCATGAAGCCTCTGTCAATTGCTCTCTTGCTTTTAATTCTCTCCCACACCTTGTCTTGTTTCTTTGCTCTGCTTGAACCCACATTCTGGTCCCATTATGACAATCACTCCTGCCCACAAGATCCAAATAGCCTTCCTGATTGATGAAGGTGTCCAACAGGCCATTTGTCCCCAGTCTGTTCTCCTGTACTGCGAAAAGTGAAAATGACACCAGTTCCCATGGGCAGCCCTCCCTCTCAAATGAAAGCAACCCGGATAATCGAGCTCTGCCTAGCAACCTGCAACAAAGACATAACCCAAAAAGCCTCAGATGGGAGAGTGTGATAAGGAATGGTAGTATTCCTTCAGTCTGTGTTTTAAAGTTATGTTTTTTAAGAGTAATACAAATCTATTATAACAAAACTCCATCCACATGTTAAAGTCTTAATCTAATTTTATATTACGGGCCCTAAGAATACTTCCCCCAGGTGCCGGTGTACCTTGGTATCAAGTATAGCTGACTGAGATTTTGGGAAGTTTTCATGACACTCCTTGTCACTAAACAATCCTGTCTTCTAAAATGTACTAAAGCTGGACTCCGCTGCTAGTCATTTCTATGGGCTAGAAGAGAACACAACATTGAACTCTGGGACTCAGGAGACCAGGGTTCAGTACCTGGCTTGGACAGTGACCTCATATGCAGGGGTGCTGGAACTAGGGGTGCAGCAGCACCCCCAGGCTTGAAGTGGTTTCCATCGTACACAGGGTTTACAGTTTTGTTCAATGGCTCTCAGCACCCTCTCTATAAAAATTGTTCCAACGTCACTGCTCATATGTGACCCTGGTCCCTGCTCAATCTCTCTGTACCTCAGGTCCCTATCTGCAAAATCAGGATAAATAATATTTCCTCTCTCCCAGCCTTTATCTGCATTGTCTAGTTAGATTGTAGACTCTTTGGGGCAAGTGCCGTTCCTTACTATGCGTATGTACAGCACTCGTCACAATGGGGCCCTCCACCCGAGTCTGAGGCCCCATGCACTACTGTATGAATACGAGTTAAGAATATGAATAACAAACAATAAGATCAATGGGGACTGCATCTTTAAGATAAGTGGGACTTACTGAGCACTCAGTTTGTCTGGCAACCACACATTTTAAATCTAAGTTATAGTGTGAACCAAAAATAATCATTCCATGCTAATATTCTTATACTTTAACTTACCAATAATAGATTTTTATCAGTGCAGAAGGCCACAGGAGAAAGGATGCTACAAATGCCAGAATGGGGATAGCCAGAGTGCCTCCTGCTATTACAAACATGTTTAACACATCAAGGTCCATGTTGTTCTTTAAGGCTCTACCTCACCTGCATATGTTAAACAAGAACCAGAGGTTAGCAACAAAATAGTGAATGAAGGAAAGGCTGCCAAGATAACAGGAAGGCATTAAACATACAACAGATATTGTAATATACAACAGATATTGGTCAGGAATACAGAAAATTGTTTTCAGTTTTAAAACCCTATTTCTTCCGGACCTAAAAACTGCAATCTCATCTTCTCGGATCAAAGTTAAAGACAGCTGGTCATAATTGAGTTGCTACGGCACTTTGCAAAACATAAATTCTCGCCCCCTCCCTACCATCATGCTATCCCCAATCTGAAGACTGGGGTAAGAAAGCTCTGACTAAGCATTCATTTAACCCAATTAGCCTTCCTAGCCTCCATACCAAGTCTGAGATTCACAGCATACAATATCTGACCTAAAATTCAACCTCATGTGTCCTGGGTCAGACTTATTTCTGCTTTAGACAGGCAGCTGTTAATCAAGGAGCAGAGCCTCTTAAAGGTCTCAAGGAAGTCTGGGAAGGAGACCTGGCATAGCATTCTTCGTCTACAGGCCCTCAGAAGACTCAAATTGGTCCCTTCTCTGAGAAAATACCAGAGCATTCAAATCCTCATACTAGACTGAAAATATATTGCTCCCAAGAGCTATGTTAAAAGGGCTCCTGCCAGAACCTCAGAGTGCTCCAAATGCAAGATCTCAAAGAACTTCCATGTTCTGGGATTGCTAATACCAATTGCTTTTCAAATGCAATCGTCTGTATAGCATAATGTGGGATTCCTTTATTTCTATACTCTCATCACTAAACAGCATGCATGCACTTTACTATTGAAGGATTAAACCCTGTCACACAGACATCCTGGGCATATCCCTTAATTCCTGATGCTGAACATCTGCCATACCATCCATTTCTCAACGCTAGCCTCCTCACAAGAATGAATTATAATCCAAGCATATTTAAATCCAAGGTTCACTAACCACCCATCTCCCAGTGCTACTGCTCAACTTCTCACAATAGGGCCCATGGATAAACCTACTTCTGTTTGCTCCAGGTCGGTTTGATTATTTTGAGGTGTTACAGTAGTTGCTACCGCTGGTATATTACATTGCCGAACAGGAACCAAACACTGTACTTATAATCTATTCTGAACTGGAGCTGTACTACTGGGCCATATTTTATATTAAAATTAAGAAACATATTAAAAAATATAATGGCTAAGATTAGCTGGGGGAAAGAGTGCTGAAGAAAATGTTCTGTTTGAGCACAGCTAAGGAACAGGGACAGTCTAATTTCCAAGGGCATTATTCCAGAAGTGCCCCAGGCACTTTCCCTACTCAGGGCCATATTGTGAATGTGTAAAAGGTTGAAGAAAGTATGTAGGGGCTCCCCTCCCTTTACCCTTGTGCAGGAGAACAGCACACTCCCAGCCTGTATCCTCTCCAGACAGGAGGATGTAGGATCTCTAGTAATTCAGTGGTGCTATAACACCTAGAGGTGTGAGCTCCCCCCCCCTGCTCCTTTATGGCCTAGCATAAGGAGTTTGTGGGAGAAGGCAGGGAGCACACATTGCACGCTTTCAGGGGATACAGCAACAGCTATACTCCACCATTGCTCCTGGAGGCAATGTGCCGGCTTTGGGTACTGTGCCTTAGAGCAGTGTTTTTCAAAGTACGGGTCGCGACCCAATACTGGGTCGCGGAATGTCAGGCACTGGGGCGCTTTGTTGATTCAAATTATAACAAAGGAGCTCTAAAGGGCCGTGCAGCAGGGACCCGGAGAGGAGAGAGCTAGGGAATGGGCAGGAACTGGGGAGGGGAGAAAGTTGGGACTTGCAGGGCTGTTGCAGGCATCTCCCCCGGCCCTGGCGCTCGCTGCTGCCGGCCGGGAGAGGGACCCTTCCCCAGGAGCTCCGTGCAGAGGGAGAGAGAGGGGCCCTTCCCCTCCGTGCTGCCTGCCGGCAGGGGGAGAGAGGGGCCCCTTCCCCCGGAGCTCTCGGTTCTGCCTGCCGGCAGGGGGAGAAAGGGGCCCCTCCCCCGGAGCTAGCTGCTGCAGGCAGGGAGAGGGCTCGGGGGAGTCCTCTGGCCCCAGCCCTAGGGCAGTCTGCCTGCCCGCCAAACTCCTCATCCCTGGCCCCACCCCAGAGCCCACACCCCCAGCCAGAGCCCTCACCCCCCTGCATCCCAACCCTCTGCTCTGCCCCAGCCCAGAGCCCCCTCCTGCACCCTGAACCCCTCATCCCCAGCACCACCCTAGAGCCCTCACCCCCAGACAGAGCCCTCACCCCCGCACCCCACTCTCTGCCCTACCCTGGGCCACCTCCCACACTCCTTACCATAGGCTTACTAAGGCTAGTGGCTAGTGTTAGTTATGTAAAGTGGGTTAAGCTGGAATGTATTGCAATATTATGCTTTTATGAAAACTCTAGTCAAAAGAAATTATGTTGGGTCACAGGCAACAATTTTCTTCAACTGGGTCACGAGGAAAAAAGTTTGAAAACCACTGCCTTAGAAAAAGAACAGGAGTACTTGTGGCACCTTAGAGACTAACAAATTTATTAGTTATTTATTTTGAGTTTCTGCTTGGCCAATGCACTTCCCCATTTTGCCACCTCATGCACTATTTAGCTGTTGCTTGGCTGTAGATCTCACAAGTAGCACATTTAACTGTGAGGCTGGCTTTGTTACCTTAGACAGTAGGTGGGTGTGCAGCAGATGGAGAACATTGACTATAACTTCTTTCAAAAAGACATTAATTTATTGAAAAACACCCCACTCTCTGATTAGAATTTAAACATAACAATTAGAGTCTTTAAAAGCAGGGCTTACTTTTCAGAAAAGCCTCTTCCTCCTGGGTACAGCTGCCACAGGCCACCAGTACCGATGATGTTCTGAAACAATTATTAAAAAAGAAAAAAGTAAATTATATTCCAGTGCTTTTTTCTTTCATATTTAGGAGAGAGATGCTGTTCATTTCTGCTGTTTAAACCATCAGCAGCACTTCAAAGTACAAGGTCACTACCCCCTGTTCAACCTTTCCCATTTTATATCACTTCATGTAATAAAATAATATCAAGACACTAGTTCAAAGCATGTACAAAGTGCAAGTCAACACGCAGGACAAACACTGAAAAAGAGTGAGAAGATTAAAGCATTCTGAGCCAACAGAAAGAATCCACTTAACAGTAGGATCTACCTCATCAAGCCCAAGCATTAGGAAATTTAACAATAATAGCTTGGCTGAACTGAAAGAGACAAGAAAGATGGAAACTTAGGATCACAACTATCATTAAAAAATTAGTACAATTAAATCACATTAACTAAAACTCAGTCAGGTTCCCGCTATTCCTATTTATTTGAAACCCTCTTCCCCAAAGATTTTATATTGCCCCAAAACCTTTTGATAAATGGGGCTGTAATGTATTAGAGAGATGGACGTTTCTTTGTACTCCTACAATAACAGATTGAGCTTTCTTGATGAGTTACTCAGCAGCTCTAGAAAAAGTATCATTCAAGTTACAGAACACACGGAAAGACATTTAATGCACAAACAGCATTTGATTAATGTCTATTGTAGGGTCTGAAAGCCTGATTAAGAGTTCCAGTTACACCTCTACCCCGATATAACATGAATTCGGATATAACGCGGTAAAGCAGCGCTCCGGGGGGGTGGGGCTGGCTCCGGCAGATCAAAGCAAGTTCGATATAACGCGGTTTCACCTATAACGCGGTAAGATTTTTTGGCTCCCAAGGACAGCGTTATATCGGGGTAGAGGTGTATTTGATGTGATTCCCTTTAAAAAGGGGTGTGCTGGCAGGGGCAGCAACCAGGAAGTGTATTATTTGTTCCAATCGGCTGTTCTGTATTAGAGTTCAACAAGCAAAGACATGTTTACCAGCTTCCTGTCTGCAGTCTGTTCCTGGGGTAAGCCATGGCAGCTGTTACAACTCATATGATTAAATATTCCCAATGAGCATTACACTACTCAAGGAAACATATCCCTCGTAAGCCAAATGCGTCTGACAAATCTGAATAGAATTATTGTATGCCTTTCTTGCAAGCTCTAATATAACACATGCATGTATACATGCAGGTACAGAATGACATGTGCATGTTTTCTCTTTCCATTCCGGATATAAGACTGATGTAATTTGAAATTTCAAATCTAAATCAGGGGCAAAAATACAAAATACTAATGTTTCCATTACTATAGCATTGGGTTTTATTCTTCATTCACTGCCACCAAAGTAACTCTACTGCCTTCAACTGACTTACTCCCAATTTATACCACTGTAAATAAACTTTTACATATGTATCCAGCACATTTAAGGTAGTTTTATTTAAAAAAAAATAAAATGCTGTTTTTTGTGCATTTTGAATTTTCAGCCAAGTAGAGCTAGACACAAATCACAAGTAAAAGATTAATCATCCAGTCAATAAGAACTGCATCATTCATTCATCACTTTCAAACATAATTAAAAATAAGAATTAAGAATCTGATTCAATGTAAGTTAAACTATACAGTTGCTTAAATAAATGTGTGATAAATTAAATAGCGTAAGCTCCTGGTTAGCAAAAAGAAGTACCAAATTTAGTGTAAAAGCTATATTTAGTTGCAAACCAACATATTTTAATGGTTACCAACCAATGAGAATCAAACTTGCTTTAGGAAAATAAAAAGTACACGATTTAAATTGATGGCTTAAAAAAAAGGTTTCCTGCTTGCTGATTAAAATCATGATTAAAATCAGTGATTTACATTGCTCTGATTTAAATCAATCCACCCTATTTACTCCTGAGGGCATTCTGCACCAAAACATTAAAAATTCTGCGCACAATATTTTAAAATTCTGCAAGTTTTATTTGTCAATAAATAAATGCAGAGGCTCCAGCGTGGCAGTGGGGAAGCACAGGCCTCTGGCTGCACAAAGGTCAGAGATCACCCTACAGGCCCCTCACCCCTGGGACATGGACTCAGCGGTGAGGCTGTATGCGACCCTTACACAGCACAAGGCCTGGGTCTGCCCCAGAAACACCCTGGGACCCTGCCCCTTTGCGCCACGTGCACCAGGTGTGGGCACACAGGCTCAACCAGGCAGGATCCAAGTGTGGAGGGGCTCAGTGTCAGGGGATCCAGGTGTGGGGTGAGAGGATTCTGTGTGGGACAATCTGGATGCAGGCAGCTCAGTGGGGGGATCTGGATGCACACAGGCTCGTTGGGGGGGTTCCAGGTGCAGGGGCAATGGGACTCTGCAAAGGCTTCCAGGTGAAGGTGGTTGGGGATCAGCGGAGGGATCTGGGTGTGGGGATCTTAGTGTGTGTGTGGTGGGGGGGGGTCTCGGTGCTGGGGGAGTGAGGCTTGGTGGGGTGGGATGCAGCTAGTTGGGGGTCTGGATGTGGGGGCTCAGGGTGGTGCAGGGGGTGCAGCATGAGGGTGGGGGTTTGAGTGGAGGGAGTTCAGTGGGTAGTGGTCTGGGTGCAGGGGTAGGGGTCCGGAGGCAGGGGGTCTGCGTGCAGGGGGACTCCAGATGCATGGGTTGAGGTTCAGTGGGATGGGGTTCAGATATGGAGGGCTAGGGGAGTTCTGGATGTACATGGTGAGGCTTGTCAGGGGTGTCTGGGTATGGGAGGTCCGGATGCATGGGCATTGGGTGGATGGGGGAGCAGCTCCCCATACAGTGACCCCTCCCCCCACAGTTGAGGAGCAATGGGGGCAGGAAGCAGGGTAGGATGCTGAGCTTCCTGCAGCTGGGGGAGGTTTCTGGGGGTGGGTCTGACACAGCCCCAGTCACTCCTTGCAGGGGAAGAGGAAGTTGTTTCCTCTCCTGCCTCCAGCCCAGCTGGGACCAGCAGCTGATCCTGGCTCAGGGTAGGAGCTACTGGCTGGGGTGTCCCTAGCCCCGCAGTAATTTACCTCTCTGCCAGCTGCTCCAGGTGCATGAAATGATGTACCTGCTCTCCTAGGGAGTGGTGCATGACTGCTCTTGCAGCTTTCCTTTGTTTCCCTGTCAGAAAGTAATTTTTCTGCGGGAAAGCGAAGAAATCTGCGGGGGGACATGAAGGATGGCGCAGAATTCCCCCAGCAGTACCTATTGCATTCCCTAGATTCTGAGGAGGGTGGTTCTCTCCCCAGCTGTCTGGGGCTGTGGCAGTAGGCAAGAACTATCACAGTCCAGCACTCCTTCACCCTGCCTCACACCCCGTATGCTGGGAGGGGCAAGGAGGGCAGCATAAAATCATACAAGCAAAACCATATAGAGAAAATGAATTCTACAAATCAACCTCCAAACCGCAGGTAACAGTGGCACCGATTCAGACTAGCAAGCTACTTAAAATGTCTTTTACCCTCCAGAAAGTGTCTTGTTTACTGTGTTGTGGTTTTTTTTTTTTTTTTTTTTAAAGAATAGAATTAAAAAGGCAACAAAAATTTTATAGCAGGAGCAAACTTGGCTTCCTGCACCACATGTCATGCCAGCGGGGACCAGGAAGAGTGTGGAAGCAGCAAACTTAGCCCTTAGAGAAAGGAATCACTTCGTTTTGTTCTTCAGCAGCCACCTCAGGTTTTGGTTAGGTTGTGGTTTTTAGTCCACAGTAACACCTAAGCGCTTAACAAAGACAAAATAATGTTTTCACCTCCCAGCTATTAAAAAGGCAACACAACTAAAAAAAGAGGATGCTAATTTAACTAGCACAGAAACACAACAAGCAACATTTTGATTCTGTCAAAATTCAATTAAAACAAAAGCCAAAACCCATGACTTGCACTCATTAACAGCTGCACGGCACTGGATCACAATCTGTTCTCAAAGGCTAAATTATCCCAACGAGAGCTTTGTAACCAAGTGTTGTTTGCATAGCAACATATGGGAGAAAAAAACACCACTCTGGGCTTCTACAGTGCCTTGCTCGCAAGGTCCTCAAAGCACTTCCTAAACATTAATTAGGCAAGCCTTATAATACAATACCAATGCAAGGTGGGTAACCATGACGTCCATATGCAAAATGGAAACACTGACGTTTACAATGAGCTAGCAGCAGAGCTGGGACTAGAACCCACGAGTGCTGCTGCCCAGATTTGAGCTAACCACTGGACCACGCCTCTAAGATTAAAGCATTCTCTAGAAAGGGATTCAAAATAAAACCCTGTCATCCCAAATGTCTTACTGCTGCCAGAACAGCACATAAGTGAGTGACAGAAGTAACGTAGGTGGTGAAACAGGATTTAAATCGTTCAAGAGCAGTTCCAGATAGTCCCACAGAATGTACCCAACAGCCCCTTCATCCAAAATAATCTAATGAATAATTATCAAAAGCAGAAGGAAGAGCAAGGAAATTTATAACCAAGCATTCGTCAGGTCAAAAATCATTATTCCCCACTTGAACTCAATTAATTGAACAACCTGTTCAAATGTAAAAATGTAAATTTCAAAAGTACAAAAGCTGCCACTTACTGAAACATAGAGTATGGCAGAATAACTGCATTTCAGCAGCACTGTTAGCCAAAAGACTGACTGGTTAGTCTGAATGAGTTTTAAATCCTTGTCTGTAGTCTCATCTGTCTTGTTCCTTGCTAGCACGCAAATTGGTATAAGAGAATTCTTGGGGTATAATTCAAATGTTTATTTTGATTTTAACAAGTTAATCCCAAATAGGCTTCAAAAACAGCAGACTGTGTGGCACAATTAAAACAGGGATGCCTCCTCACCAAAACTAAATTCATCTGAACCAGGGCCACCCAGAGGGGGGGGCAAGTGGGGCAATTTGCCCCAGGCCCCGGGCCCCGCAGGGACCCCGCGAGCCCTGGCCGAGAATCCCTTTCCTGGCTAGAGGCGCCTTTTTACTTACCCGGCGGCGGTCCGAGTCTTTGGCAGCATTTCGGCGGCGGGGGGTCCTTCAGTCGCTCCAGGTCTTCGGCGGCATTTCGGCTGCAGGTCCTTCAATGCTGCCAAAGACACGGAGCGACTGAAGGACCCACCACCGCCGCCACCCACTCGGAGTGCCACCCGGTCAGTATGTCCGCTCCCCCGCTTTGCCCCAGTCCCCCTGAATCCTCTGGGTGGCCCTGATCTGAACTAGTTTAATATTGTTTATGAGATCCAAGTGAGGGGGGGGGGGGGAGAATTCAAATCCAAAGCAGTAAAGTACCAGAGCAGCATGCACAGAGCACTGATAGTTTTCATTAGTATCACCAGTTTTTTGTACAATGTGTCTTGGGGAATGTTACATAACCTACACAGCAAACTCCTTTTGATGAAATGGTGTTTAGCATACAGAGGATAATACACGCCACTGGAAGTATTGACATACCAAACAATTTTTGAATTCAGAAGCTAAAAACGTAGGTGAGAATTTAGGGCTCAGTTCAGCAAGAGAAGAAAAAAGTCCATCTTGTATGCTGCGCAAATCTGTGCAAGGTCATGGAGGACTTTCTTTCTGTAGAAATCACATATATATCTTCATTAAACAGGCCCGCTGAACTTTAATGTAGCCATTATCAGTAAAGAACGGTGTCTGTAAAAATCAAAATAGTTTTGGATATAGTCTATATTTAGCTTAATGTTACTTGGGTCCAAAGCACTCAATTTCTGACTTACATGGCAATAGATTTTTAAATTCAAAATACTGAAAGTTAAAAAAAATTAAATGCATCTTATTTTTACTTGAAATATTAATAGAGAAGAAACAACATAATACAAATGTAAGACCCCACTGAGGAATTTTCAGGCTATGATAAACCACAATAGCAGAGAGTCTGTCACCAGAACCCCAACCTGAACTAGCTAATAACACAAGAAAAATTGAAGTTTCTCTTTGAAACCATCTTCTGCTTAGAATGCCATATATAGAAGAAATAATTTGATGTACCATTTTGATACTACATAATTTATGCCAGCTGTTCTGACTTTTCACACACATGCTATGCTCTGCAGTCTTTCAGAAGCCATATAATTGTATAATGTAAATTAAAATAATATTTGAAATGTGATGGAGGGAACTGCTTGTCCAGGAGCCACTTAGCTATCCTGCTTAATCCAGTCCTGAGAGGGATGGAATTAAGAAATGCAACTGTTAGACTTTATTTACAGAGTGCTTCAAGACCAATACATACTTTTTTTCTGAGTTTGACAGTCTCTGTATCTTTGACCTGTTTTTATTTTGTGAAACACACAAGAGATACAAACTGAAATCAGGTAATTTGGGTGCAGTTTCTATCCCCTGTTTTTTACTATCAGTTATCAAATCACAGCAACAACTCATTACTGGTACTTGTCAACAGCATGGTTAAAACACCGTTGAAAAGCTTAACTGGTACTGGCTGTGATTCCAACAATAGCAGCTGGCTTAAAGACACAGAGAAAAGCCCCCTTCTTTCTTCCAAATCCAAAATTAATCTCCATCCCTTATGTATCTGCATATACATCAGCATCTATAAACACACATTTTAAGCGGTCTACACAAGTTGCGTAATTTCCCTATTCATTTCATTTGTATATCTGAAGTTATCATTGTTCATATATGAGAAGATATGAATGTGAAAGGTTGGGGAAGAGATTGTATGCTTTCCCCAAATAAATCAAAAGAATGGCTCCAACCTAACCAGATTCTGAATTTCTTTCCAAGTGTATAGACATTGATCAAAGTAGCATTTATACTACAACATCTGATACGCATAGAATTTCATTTTGGAAGAAGGCAGGTTCTTCCAAATAATAGACATGGATACCACTTTGCTTTTCCAATGTTAAAAATCAAGAGAGACATTTTTCTGTGGCTATTTATCTACTTTCAAATTAAAAATAGTTACAGTGAGAACTTAAAAACTTTTTTTAAAATACCAGAACTGTATAGGTGCTCATGAAGATCCACTGATTTGTTAAAATATGAAAGACATACATATATACAACACACATACTCCCTTTTGATGAAATTCCTATTACTTCTAAACGAATCTAAAATGGTTCAGACACAGTACAGTAAGCAATACATAACAAATCCTTCCTGACATATCAGATTTTTCATCTGCATCTAGAGTGACCAGACAGCAAGTGTGAAAAATCAGGAGGGGGGAATAGGTTGCCTATATAAGATAAAGCCCCTAATATCAGGATGGTCCCAATAATATTGGGACATCTGGTCAGCTTAGCTGCATCAGAAATTTCCCCTAGCCTTCCTCCAATCTGGCATTGTCCTTCATTAAAGTCTAAGATCATAAAGCAGCAAAATCCCCCTCCCCTCTAGGCTTAAAAGTCACAGATTAGTAACAACTCTTCCTTTTCAAAAAGGAAACACTAAAACCCATTATTTTAAATCCTGTCCCAAATTTTGAGATCTCTGCGATGAAAATTCTGCATTACACATATCCTACTCTGTTATCGAAGACACCCAGTGTTGTTGCCACTGGTGCTCAGGAGGTCATGTGTAGGTACTTTGGTTTATACTGAGTACATCAACAGACTGCCCTGTATTAAAATAGATTAGGAATTTTCCACTGAAAACAATCCCCCAAATTGCTTTTGATTCTCCCAGATAGGAATGTGCCTTATGCCCTATAAACTCAAGAGAAATCCCACTCACTGTGCTCAATGCTCTCTGAAATAAATATTTAAACTCAGTTTAAAACTCCTGCAAGCTTAAACATTCTGTGCCTGTCATTCTGATGGCTAGAGAGTGTTCAACAAACTTCACCAGTAAACCATTTTACTTACAAAGCCTACAGTTTTATGCCAGGTTCATATCTGAAGCGGCACAGGGATCTGTGCAAAAATCTTGTTTAAAAAAAATTAAATAAGCCAATTCCTGAGACCCACTTTAGAGAATGACCAAGTGAATCCCTGCAGCCCACAAGAGAGGGGCACTAAAGAATTCACAGGCCCTTCTTCTTGCTAGAACCACAATTTAGGCAATGAAACAAACACCTAACATTGTTCAACAGTCCAGCAATACCAGTGATGTCCCATCACAGGTTTAAATTCACAGATAGACAAACATGGTGTTAGCTTCTCATATAATTTTGGTAAATTCCTGAGAACAGTCATGCTGACTCAGGAAATGATAGCTAGGGGAAATGTTCTAGAATAGAATCCCATCTAGTTCCACCTTTCCTGTACGATCGCCCCCTGTCCCAGTAATGATGTTTTACAATGATTTAGCACAACAAAGCGCTTTACACACCACACGCGGGTGAGGTCACATCCCAGCACCCCCCGAAAGGCAGCCACTTCTGGGGGGGAGCGTGGCTGTTGCTAGGCGAAGTGCCCTGCTGGGACCTTTACCGCCTTTGCAGAGTCCGATTGTATTGCGGTGCCTGGACAGGGGGGCAGGGACGATGCCTCTAATGTGCCTGGGTGGGGGGGGCAGGTGAATTTGCGCTCGGGTGGCCACATGCTGCCCAGGCCCGGCTCCCGTCAGGCTTCAGAAGAGGCCACATACCCTGACGCTCCGGGATTTGCCCCCCGGCTGCACCGGCAGCTCCTCTCCCCGCCCTTCCCCCAGCCCTGATCGCTGACACTGCGCCTCAAGCCCCGGCACCGGCACAAGCCAGGCTGCCCCCAGCTGTTTCCGCCGCCTGCATCTCCTCCCCTCCCGGCCGCTGCAGCAGCATCCTCCCCGGCACCTCCATCCACGGCCTCCTAGCCCAGCCCGTCCTCACCCGCCCGGGCTCTCCGGCTCCGCCGCGGCGTCCCCCCGGGGCCGGTGTAACGCTCGCGCCGCTTCCTTCGGCTGCGGCTGCCCCGGGCTGCAGCCCCACAACTGCAGCGCGGGCTGCTTCTGTCTCTATCGCCCTGCACCTTAAAGGCAGGGAGCACGGGAGCCTCCCCCTCCGACAGAAAATGCTCTGGCTCAGTCTGAGCAGCAGCCTGCCCAGCCCCCCGGGACAATGGAATGTGGCTTTATAAAGCTCCATCGCTATATCCACTGTTAGAGCTTCTCTCCCTTAGCCAAGTGCATGGGACATAACGCACAGATACGGACTACTGGCTCTTGGCATGCACCCCAGGGGGTCAGTGATTAAGGGTCCATCATGCTGCACTGGGTATGCATTTGGATTGTTTTGTTCCAGAGCTGAACAGACATCATCATCAGAAGTGGCATGACATCATACTGGGCACCACCACTAACAGGCTGCTACAAAGCTGATGGGAGGCTGCCATCCAAAGCTCTTTGCCTAGGGTGCTTCAATCGCCCCCCCAGCTGGGCTTGCTCTCCAACCAATAAAGCAGCCGTATGTGTCACTGAGTTAAGCTACACTATTGTAATTAAAGGGACACTGGCATATCAAAAGCTCTATATAAAAAGGTTTCCTTTTCTGTGCTAGTAAGAAAAGTTAAGGGTTATACAACGCAATGAATAGCGAAACATCTAATTCATTTTTCACAATGAATACTTGGGGGTGGAGTGGATTTTTGGTTTTGTTTTATTGTGCTCATTTTGAATAGTGAACGTAGACTGTCTCATTCCCAATCAGATTCACCCTTTTCTAAGCACAATAATGTAGTAAACTGTTTAACTTTAAAAAAAAAACATTAAAATATCTCTATTAAGATTAGATTTTGTGAAAATCTAGATACTGAATCTAAACTCTTGAAAATATCCATTAAGAGTCTGTCAGCATTTCCACAAAGGAAAGCAAAATGGGCACTTGCCATTTTCTTTCTTTTTTATACATCTAAAGGCTTGTAAAGTTTGGGTTAACTTTAAAATAACCCTGCTTGGTTTTTAACATTAGAACATCGGGTCCTGTCTAAGCTGGAAAACTCTGCTGTGATCACATCACAAAAATCAGGCCCTTGATCTGGGATTACTCACAGTGCATAAAATTCAGCACATGCCTAAATCTTTGTAGAAGTGGGGCCCAAGAGAATGAAAATTGGCTATTTGAGAGGGGAAGGGATTTTTAGCCAGACTGCTTAACACTCTTTGTTTTTGGTAAGTGTAATTATTAACTTCCATAACGAATTAACATTTTGAAGGAAGTTTTTGTTAAAAAGATTCAACTCCTCCACCCCTTCAGGTGCAGTGTGAGAGCTCACAATGAACATCTCCTAGATCTTCCAGTGGCCCTCCAATAAAACTAGGGAAGTCTCAATGTTAAATTCCTAATATTTCTAAAATAAAAGACAAGCAGCAAAAAGGGGCATAAACCTAATGTTAAAAAAATCCTTTGTTAGCCACCTTTCCCCAGACCACTGTTTGAAGTTTGAAATGTAATTTGCCTTAAACCTGTTACTTAGAATAGGAAAAACTTTCCTGCGTTATCTTATATTTGTTGTAAAAATGCTACTATTCCATCTGTATTTAAAAAAAACCAAAAACCTCTTTTTAAAGAATTGTCATTAAATAAATTGTTCCCTCTTATGACTTGGAAGAAACCAAATGAACTCTATTCCCCGAGTCACTGTAACATTAACTGATAGCATTTCACATAAGATGTAATTTATGACAGTGTGAAACAGAAACAACCATATTCATTTCAGAGCCATGCGGAACACAAACAAATCAGCTTGCCACTTGGAGAAGCTCAAAACTGGCAAATAGAAAATGGCATTTTCAAGCTTAATGGGATCTTCCATTTCAAAAAGAATTCCCTCTTTGCTTTATTTACTTATTTATTCAGATTGAATGCACAGAGCTCATCTGGGCTTTTTAGCACATCTCCAGCATTGGGGCTGTGCAATCACCCAACCTAGCAGAAGTATTGGGAGTCATGATGCTTTCAAGAGTATCCCAGCCCACATGCTGCAGCACCCATAAAGGAAATACAGCATATGTTCCTCCAGGCTGTCAGACAGCTCTTATTACATAAAGCAGAAGGAAACTTTTACATGCTAATTTACTGGGTAGTCTTGTGATTCCATTTCCACTTCACAACTACAAAATCTCCTTTGCTTCAGGCTTTGTAATTAATTCTGTTTAACATGCCTTCTCTTCCCTCCCAAGGGGTTTTAAATAATGTCTGGAAGTAAGCTACCTTAAAAACAAGAATTGTTCCTCCTGATTGGAAAGTTGCTAATGTGGTACCTATTATTTTAAAAAAGAGCCAATGGAGATCTTGGGAAATGCAGACCAGGGAACCTGACCCCACTCTCCATGACTTCCATGACATTTTCTGCCCCAGGGCTGGAGCTCCCAGCCCCCGCCCTGGTGTGAGAACCCTGCAGCTGTCCAGCCCTGGCGGGAAGACTCCCCACAGCTGCCCAGCCACAGCAGGCAGTGGAGACCCTGCAGCTGCCCAGCCACAGCCAGCAGCTGGGGGATCCTGCAGCTCCCAGCTGCCCCAGGGGTGAGGGGACCCCACAGCAGCTCAGCCCTGCAGGCAGGAAGACCCCAGAGCTCCCACACACCGCAGTGGTAGAGGATCCGGGAGCCCCAGCCGCAGTGGGTGCTGAACCCGCCTACCCCTTTTGTCAGGGATATTTTTAGTAAAAGTCAGGGACAGGTCACGGGGCTGCCATGAATTTTTGTCTATTGCCCATGACGTGTCCCTGATTTTTTACTAAAAATATCTGTAACATGAGAAAGTTGAGCTAGTTTAATTTAAATATTTTTTTTAAATATAGTGCTATAGTTAAACCAGTGCACACCCCTGTGTGGACACTTATTTTCATTTGAGTGGTTCATTTTGGTTTGTCTTAAACAGATTCCTAATCAATGTAAGCTAAAATACATTGGGGGAGTGAGGCGGGGGGCTGAGAGGAGTGTGACATTGAAGGCAGCTGGCAGAGTGCTATTTGAGATGCACTAGGTGCTGGAGCTTTTAGGGCTTTACAGCTGCAGCACTTGCTTGAGCATGGTGCACCTGGCACCACCAAAGACTCTTTCAGGACAAAGCCTAGTACCACAGCACTCCAGAGACTGCATGCAGAGGCAACACTTATACAAGGTGGAGGGAGGCTGAGGACCAGATGGGACATTACTATAGAAACTGAAATTGCTGTGGAGGGGGGGGGGGGCTGTGATGCTAGGAAGAGCCAGCGTTGAAGTCAGGGAGGACTATGAAGAGTGAAGGGGGAAGCCAGTTGAGCAACAGATCACAGTGATATGGATGGGGGAGATGAGATGGAGTATTGTTCAAAGGAAGAAGAAAAGGGGGAGGAGGAAGGTCTTTGGGAGAGCCAGGAGGTGGAGAGAGTGGGAGATGAAGAAGAGTTCTGAGCATTCCAAAGTAAACAGGAGGAGGGGAGAGGGTGAGGGTGGGGACAGGTATGAGGTTAGAGGAGGAAGGACCCAGAGGTACCCTGGTGATGGTGGGGAAAGGTGTGGGAGAAAAGGGTGAGGACTAAGGCAGGGCCAGGGTTGGGGCAGCCATCACCAGAGAGAAAGAGAAAGAGGAAGCAGAGGTGGGCTTTGGATTTGAGAGAGGGAAGAGCAACAGGAGAAGATAGAGCTGGTGGGAATACTAAAAGGGGGAAGAAAGAGAAGGTGTTGATAGTGGGAGAAGGAGAAAGAGGAGAAAAGGCAGAGAAGGGTAGTGGTTGGAGTCAAGAAGGAGCTATAGAAATGTCATTTATCTTCCCTTGCAGCTCAGTCCAGGGGTGGAGAGGAAGTTTGGTTAACTCCACCTGCAGTTCTCCATCCTGGTGGTCTGTCCCTGGAGCCAACTCTTTGTATCAGAGGAGGGATAGCAAGATGGTAGCACATCTGCTGAGAGCAGCTACCTGGCAATCTCTGCATGTGACAAGGTAGATACAGCATCTTCACCAGACACTGCCTTTGATCACCAGATCTTTCAGTCTGTCATTCTTCCTTGATCTGTCTCAATTCATTTTGCTCTTTCCCCATCTGCCCCCATATCCCCCAACCTCTTTATAACTCACTGCAAGTGACTTCTCATAACAGAGGAATGCTCTCATCTGGATTTTTTCCCACCCTCATACCTAGTTTGTTTGTGTTTTGTAGGATTTAAAGCTTTGGAAGTATCTTGATTGGGAGGCAGTTCCAGACCATATATCTATCTGAGGTACTGGTATGCCCCCCTTTACTATCCTATCTAAGCATTTCAGTCTTCAGTGTATTTCTCTTCACAACACCTCTCTGAGATAGGGCTGTGCTATTTCCCCCATTGTACCGGTGGGGAACCCAGGCACAGAGAAGCTAAGTGACTTGCTCAAGGTCTCCCCAGAAGCTGCGGCAGAGCAAGAAGCTGAACCAAGGTCTCCAGAATCGCAGGCTAGCATGCTATCTACTGGACCATCCTTTGCCTATAGATGGGGGGAGCAGTTTGGGCACTGAGAGTTTTAGTTGTTTCTATGGCCTTTGTGGACATGGTTAACCCATCCATCAGTCTAAAGAAAAGAATATTCCTCTGTTATGTGAAGATATATTTCTGGTAAATTCAAATTGTCTGTTTGTATCCTAGCAACAATGAATCAGATACAGTCCTGTATTAACTGTCTCATAGCTTCAGTTAAATTCCTGGCTACGCTCTAAGATCAGTTCAGAATATTTCAACAGAAGGGGAATCTTTCATCACAACCAGCCCAGGAAAGCCTCTTGGACTGAGAGTAATTTTTAACCATATTTGCTAAGGGACATCAGGGATAAGCTATCCTTATGACTTAGGAAAGATCTAGGAAGCCTGTTTATAACAGTAAAATGATGGCTACCATCTACGGTTCATACAATCTGGCAAACTAAAATTAAAGATCAGTCTGCAGTAGTCATCTGCTGGTAATTCTCTTGTAAATAGATGGATAAACAACTCCATTTGCCCCTTCATTGTATATATTACACCATTGCTCTTTACTATTACTCAGTATATGGAGCATCCACCTCTGTTGAAGACCAAGACTCTGACATTTTACTCCATGTAAATTAATTTGTTCTGTAGGCAAACTGCCAGCTAAAAGCTCCCTAAGCCACAAGTTCCACAATACTTTACTGTCCGAATTTGTGCTGAATGTTAACTGCAACATAATACCCCCAACTCAGTGAACATGGAAGTCAATGATTTATTTACGATCCAATTTATTTACGAGCCAACATGTTTTTTAATCAGAGTAACTACACAATTTAAGTGTACAAAGTCAGAAATGGCAGTCCAGTATTTCCAGGAAACTGAGCCAGAGAGCTTAATTCATATAAAGCCTTCCTTGCAATATGAAAATGCTTTCTGAATATATTCAATGCTGTTTAGGTATGAAAGATTAAAGTTGTGCTTTCTCTCTGTTTAAGGACTCTAGATCTTCACTAAATAAAAACTTCTATAGAATTTTGCAGTTATGGGACAGGAACCCTCTGAATGTGTAAGTTTCCATTTAAGATGAGAAGAGAGATCACTGTAACTGCAGTAAGCGAATATGTTCCAATTTGGTAGACTGAATAAACTTCCTGGAATGCTTTGTCTCCACCTATTGACTTCCCCGTTAGCTGAACTAACTTTGTTAGTGATGTTTAAGACTTCTATTGTGCTTCTATTGTAGAGCAAGCTGTCATGTATGGTATGTGTGTGTGTTGTAGCCAATTATACATAGAGCAATTCACTCAATCAGATTCTACCCTTTGCTTTGTAAATTGTTTAGCCATTAAAAAAAAAGAATTGAACTGCATTGGCTTTGCCATGGAAGCGGGTCTCTGTGGCATAGAGCACAAATCTGTCTTGTTTAGATTGCCACGTTCAGTATGGAATGGAAAATATCTCTGCTAGTTATATAGACCAATTTCAAATGTAATGATTCCATCATTTGTCAGCCCATTAGAGTTCATGCTTTATCTTCTTCCTCCATCATGCAGCTAAAAAGCAGAGAGGAAAAACTTTCTGTAAGAGGGCGTGGAGAAAGCTCCACAATCCCAGTGTACGTTACTCCATATTCTCATTAAGATAGTGTGTAAGCACAATGTGGTTAAGCGTTGTCGTCAGAATTCAGGCATGGTTTCCTCATCTAATGTAGAAGCTGTAGCATGTTATAGGACTACTGCAGATGTCCAATATGATCAGGGAAGCGATTAGCAACCACCATGTTTGACCATTTGGGCTAGAATCCTACTAGTTACTTGTCAAATTTAGTGTTCACAGGGCTTTAACAATGACCCAGCGGGCTGCTTTAGGGGCCCTGACAAGTGACAGTAAAGTGTAAAAACAAAGGTTTGGCATTGTGAGTGTGGTTGCATTACAGCCCCACTCACAAAATGAATCTTCCTCACTGTTAGGATTGCTTATATCATAGAACCTCAGAGCTACGAACACCTTGCTCAGGATTGGAAGTTATTCCTAACTGGGAAATGTTCGTAACTCTGAACAAAACATTATGGTTCTTTCACAAGTTTACAATTGAACATTGACTGAACACAGCTTTGAAACTTTATTATGCAGAAGAAAAATGCTGCTTTTAACCATCTTAATGTAAATGAAACAAGCACAGAAAGTCTTCTTACAGTCAAATTTTTTAAAACTTTCCCTATTTTTTTTTTAAGTAGTTTATGTTTAACACAGTACAGTACTTGCTTTTCTTTTGTCTCTGTTGCTGCCTGATTGAGTACTTCTAGTTCCAGAGGGGGTGTGTGGTTGACCGATCAGTTCGTAACTCTGGTGTTCATAACTCTGAGGTTCTACTGTAAATTCAAATCCAGCCTGTGATCTGCTCTCTGAGCACTGACTTTCTGGCGCAGAGGTGAGAGCTACCCGCAAAGCTATACTCACAATCCAAGAACAGTTGTTCCTTTGCTCACATTTGCTTATGCTTTATAAGGGGCAAAGGTCTACTCTCTAGTATTTCTCCTGCTGACTTCTTCCACAGCAAGCAAGGGCAGAGATGGTATCAGTCTGTTTTTCTGCAGAATCAACTGTGTGACTTTTGTTAGCAGTGCAATCCCTTCGCAAAACCCAGCATAGCAGCATATCACTGCAGCTGAAAGGAAGTGATTCTGCCTGCTGAGAGGGAGGCAGCTCTAGAACGCCTGTCTCCCTAAACAATCAACCAGTCTTCCACTTTCCCTATGGTTAGGGATCGGCCCAGCCAAAGTGTGGGCAGCCCTGAGCACTAGGGGCAGACCGAGTCCCCAACTCTGCCTCTGAGTTTCATCTTCTCTCCATGAGAGTGAGGAGAGGAAGTGACTGTACAGGAGCCCCCCTGGGATTTAGTTGAGTCTTTTCACCAGGAAAGACTAACACCCTACCGCCAGAACAAGCTCCAGCATCAGCTTGTGTTTGCTAGGGTCCCCTACCGCCAACTGGTGGAGGTTAGAGCCCCAGCGAGGCAGCCGTAGGGTATATCGACACTGCAAAGAAAAACCCACAGCAACAAGTCTCAGAGCCTGGGTCCATTGCCTCATGCACGGGCTGCGGGGCTAAAAATAGCAGTGTAGACATTCCTGCTCCGGCTGGAGCCCGGGCTCCGAGACCCTCCCACATTGCCAGGTTTCAGAGCTCAGGCTCCAGTCCAAGCCCAAAATGTCTACACTGCTGTATTTATTTCTGCAGCCCAAGCCCCAAGAGCCCAAGTCAATTGACTCAGTCTCTGAGACCGGCGCTGCAGGTTTTTCTTTGCAGCGGTGACGTACCTAGTGTCCCCCTGTAGTGAGCTCTCGGAAAGCAGCTTGGGTGCCCAGCGGCCGCCACGCCCAAAGCCAATAAGCACTTGCTCAGGAGCAGGCTCTTCCCCACAATCTATTCACGTGCCTGGGACAGGCTCCCCAGCACCGGCTCCCCAACCCTGCTTAGGGACAGTCTTTCCCCCATCTTCTCCGATTCCGCGTCATCATTTCTGTTGCTTTCACCAGTGTTTGCAAGTGCATATTTGTGCCAAAGAAATACATTCCAGACCAAGTTCAGTAACATATACAAGCTACCTCACAGTGAGAGGCTTGGGAAAACCAGAAATCCCTAATAAATAAGGCACTGCAATGTGGCATTAGTGAGTCCTAAAATCAGGTCCGTACATCATGTGTGGTATCAACAACATATGCTCTGAGCCCATGCATCTGTACTGTAAACAAAGGGGCCAACAAACCAAAAAAAAAAAAAAAAAAAAAAAATGGATGTGGTTGTTACATCTTTGAGTTTTCCTCCCCTCTGGTAAGATTTATAGTCACCAATTACATTTGTAAGTGGTTGGTAAAAGATTATTGTCTACAGCATTTTAATAGCAGTATTACACATCCAACTTTACCTGGTTCAGAAGGTAACAGAGAAACTGAGAAGTTTACCCATAGTTTAAATAGTTAGAAATGGGTGGTACAGAGGGAGGAGGTGTGACAAAATTATTTACCACAAGGCAGAGGTGCCGCGTGGGGGTGAAGGAGGGGACGCAGGGTTATGTGGCCCCCTCAGATTTCTGCCAGGGTTTATTTGCCCTGCCCTGAACCCCACTACACACTACCAGATCCTTGAAATCAGAGGTTCTCAAACAGTGGTCCGTGAGCTCCATTCAGGTGGTCCGCAGATAGTTCCCTTTAAGGTGCATGCCTGGGCTGCCGCACACAAGAGAATGTGGGCCACCCACCTAATAAGTGGAGCCGCGCAGATGTGGCTTCACTAATTAGGTGCCTGGACCCTGGAGAAGATGCACATGTAAGGTGAGGTGGTGGCCTTGGGGGGGAATAGGGGGTAGGTGGGAGAGGGCAGTGAGGTGAGAAGAGGGGTGGGGGGAATTTGGGATGTGCAGGGCTGCGGTGGCCAGAAAAAGAGGCGACTTTCCCCAGCTCCAGGGTTGCGACTGCCGGGGAGAGACCCCCTCCTTCCCAGCCTCAGCTCTGTGGCTGCTGTGGTGGGGGAGAGACCCCCCACTCCTTCCCAGCCCCAGCTCAGGGGCTGCCACGGTGGGGGAGAGAGGGCACATCCATCGCATTAGAAAGGTAAGACTACTGATATTAAAATGTGAGTTGTGTGCTTTTATTTGTAGAACAAAAAAACCTTCATTATTAAGTTTTTTTAATATAGTGTTTTTATCCAAAGCACTTTACAATAGTTAGCTAATGGTACAAACAACATTTGGAAAGATCATTTAGTGGTCCGCCAAGACCCTCTGCAATTTTCAAGTGGTCCATGGGAAAAAAAAGTTTGAGAACCACTGCTTTAAATTATGACCCCCATTATCAACAGTTATGTGTCATCTCTGCCTAAAGGAGGCCTGAAAAATGTAAACCGAAGAAAAATAACGGATTCTCGAAAAGTGGCAAAAGCAACATCTTACAAAAGCAAGAGAAGACATTACAGAATTCAAGGTTTCTGTTTCTTTAAAGGTCAGCAACACATTACAGTTGCTGTTGTTCCTTGTTAGGACCAGCCATGTGTAAAGCCTCAATAAAGGATCCTCAGTAACAACCATTATGTAAAGTTTGGATGGTGGATAATTCTCTCATTTACTGTGAACCTTTATCCAGATTTTTTTTTTTTAAACAAGGGGCTTATTCTATTCATTTACTTCTCAGTGCCAGCTCAGCCAAATGAGGATGTGCTCTATGAACCTGAGAGACAACTTGGCTCTGATGAATGGTCATGTTTCAGAACATTTCTTAAGGGGCTGTCTCAGGTGGACAGAGAAGGAAGCAGACATTTTCACCTGTCAGCTATTCTTGAGGCAGACACAATATTTACTCATCTAGCATCTTCTACTGTGCCTGTAGGTGGAGCAAAGCTGGGCCAAAGTGATTTGAAAAAAATTCAGATATCTCTACAGGCTGGGAGCCAAAACATGTCCTGCAGCAAAAAGATGAGGGCAGGGCTCAGAGGGCCTAGGAACTCCACAAGATTCACACTGTGCCATCCCCACTCCCAGAGTCCAATGCACGGCCTGTGGTCTCTGGCTATTCCCAGTTTCTATGAATGGCTCTTAGGGGCCATAGGCATCCAAGCATATGTTGGAGCAGCCCTGAGGCTACTCTAAATTACCTCAGGGGTCAAACCATCCCCCAGATGACCTCAGAATCAAGGAGCTACAAACATGACTAAAGCCAGCTTAGTCCTCTGCCCCTCAGGATCTGTGCTGAACACAGTTTGGTTGGACCAGATCATCAAGGGCATACATATAGTTGCCACCTATCCAGTTTTTTCCAGGAACACCACTTTTATGAGTAGCTGTCCTTGGAAATGTGTAAGCATGTTCAGTACACACTGCCAGCTGTCCAGTTTTGTGGGCTCAAGATCATCTAGGGTGTCTTTTTTTTTTTTTAAACTTCAGATGTGTCAACCTTAGGCCATAGGTCTGGGGAGTTTTTCTGGTCTGTGGTTAGAAGCTGTTTTTCACTTGCAGGTATAGTCACCTGCTGGCACATCCACCATTTTTTCAGCTATTTCCAGGAATAACAATGGGTGATGTTTATATGCCCTAGTGGGTTGGAGGCTTGGCATGTGGATTATTAATGCTGCTACCACTTGGAACAACTCGTGGAGATTATCCCTCACCTTGAACTAAAGATTCAGAGCTGGAACAGATTCTTCAAAATTGATGCGCAAGTAATGTGGATTGTCTTATATGAACAGGACTGTTCCTTTGCTGCCTGGAATATTCTGAGAACCAAGTCTGATAAAGCAGTGATCCTAAACCAGGCTTGAGTAAAACATTTCACATACTACCTTTGCAACTCTCCCCTTGCTAATTCTCTACTCTCACACTTTTAAATTAATTTTTAATACATTTTGCTGCTAAAATACCAGGACTTTTTCCATGCACCCAAAAGAGCACTAGAATGAGGGCTAAAAACAGTGTATAGAGAAATATTGCATCACAATAGTCTCCCTTTGCAGTCTGGCTTTTAATGAGCTAAATTTACTGAGTAACTAGAGCTGTGCTTTTGATTGTGCCCCCCTGCACCTGCCCCCACCAGGATAAAGTGAAAGCATTCGATATACCCAAACCTTTAAGTAACAAGCAAGTAGTCCATAGAAAGCCAACCAATATCAATGTGACAACAAATCACATTTGTTCTGTGTTATTGCTCTCAGAAAAAAATAACCTCAAATTTTTGGGTCCCTCACTTTTTGGATACCCAAAGTGGGCCTGATTTTTCGGGGTGCTGAGTACCTGCACCTTCCATTGCCTTCAACAACTCTAAAAATCAAACCCAAGGTGTCTTAAGATGGACACTCAAGAACTGATGCACTTCCAATATAAGTAACCACTGGTGAAAATGTTTGGTCTTAACCTCTACCTACATCTCTCAATTCCTAGTTACACTGTCTGTAAAAGGAGGTAATGCCATCACCACAAAGCTGTATGAAGATTTAACTCATTGTAACCATGCTGAGATCTTTGGATGGTAGGCACTAGTGAAATGCAGAGGTGCCAGATTTAAAGTCCAATATCTCAACACTTTGGGGCTAGAAATGCAAGCTTTGTACCATCAGAAAGGGCAGATTTCTAGCTAAATGGGTATGCACAACACCTCTAGAAGTTCCCAAGATATCCAATTTTAATGGCATGACATTTTTATGTATAGAAAAGCTATTTGAGGTAATTTTTTTAGACTATTTAAAATTGTCCTCCAGAGGTCTGTTCATTCCCAGGATCAAGGATTTATGATTGAATGCAAGGAATAAGCAAGGCTCAAGCCTAGATAAGGATACTTGCATATTCCATTTATGATGCATGTAGGATCATTGCACTTTTGCTGCATGGCAGAACCTGGAAAGTTCATGGTTTTGCCACTTGTAAGCAATATCACAATCCCAAACTCATGCTGATTAAACATTATACCTCAGGATATTAGCAGGCATTCATTCATTCTCTCTCTCTCTCTCTCCCTCTCTTTTTTATATTCTGGCATGAAAATGGCCATGCCATAGTCAAGATTGAAATTAGCTTCCTTCTGTAAACCCAATTTTTAATCCCCCCCCCCTAATTTTCCACTAAGGAAAGCAATTCTTGACATTTCACATGCCACATCTCAGCCAAAGGTAGACGTTTTTCTGGAAAAGTAGGAAAAACAGAGTAGGGGTTTTAAACTTTTGGCATTTAAATGTTTTCCTTGTCATTGACTTTTTAAAAAAAATGTGCTAACTGTTTTTGGCCCCTCATGTCTCCAAAACAGCCTCGCATGCTAACATCACATTTTTGTTGTGGACCGCTGAGAAGTGTCTTCTTGTATTATTTTCTGAGGGAGAGGCTGCTGGGAGAAATCACAAAGGTATATCACGTTATACTGGAAGATGCTAATGACGTTTAATGAAATCTGTGGGTGTGCCACACATTTGCAGGCTCTACAGAAGGAGCAATCCTGCCCCTTTATGTAGTAAAAACAGCTTTGGGCTGTGAGGCTACTGCCCAAGGCACTAGGCCTCAGGACAGGTCAGAGCTAATTCTCCTGACTGAGAGGTTTTCCTGGTTGCACACACAGGGGGTAGGATTAGGGTGACCAGATAGCAAGTGTGAAAAATCAGGACAGGGGGTGGGAGGTAATAGGTGCCTATATAAGAAAAAGCCCCAAATATCAGGACTGTCCCTAAAAAATTGGGACATCTGGTCACCCTAGGTAGGATATTGTTGCAGGCTGTGCGTGCTGGAGGCAGACAAGGCTAGGAAAAGTAGTAATGAGTGTTATCCTGAGAGGAAGCAGAAAGACAGAGCTTCTTTGGACACAGAACACACTGGGAGTGGCCCAACTGGGGATGTCTGAACAAGGAAACTGCCCGCTGTTTGTTTTTATAGTGTCAGGGCAACTGACCTTCGTGTACTTTTTTGTTTTAAAATATGTAAGATTACACCAAGAACATAGCTGACTCTTATTACCCATTTCTTATCCTAACAGGAACAACCTTGCCAGGCCCCATTTTCAGTTAACCGCTTGGGCCAAAGGTCAACAATAATATCAGCACTTGTTGCAGGGTGTATAGAACACACACAATGACAAAAGGAAAGCAGAAGGAGCCAAGTAGCTCAGAGCCAGATCGCTTCACACTTCCCCACTTTTCTTTTGTGGATAATGTTGGCCCAGTGCTTCCTCATTCCTCCTTCCCCTGACCATTCCTGTTAGCCCCCGGCTAATTCAGCTCTAACTCTCACCAGCTTCACTGAGAGAAGAGCTGGGAGCCCAAGAGTTGTAGCAAGAGGGTTTCCTCCCTCACACTAGTCAGCCAGCAGGCCTGTTCTGAAGAACACCACCCCAGAATGCAGTGCAGGGGAGAGGGTTCGCTGCCTGGCTGCAGTGCAGAATGTACCACACACACACTATAGTTGAGACCTCTGTTCCCTTCTAGGGCAGCTGCCATGGTCATGGCAATTGCACGGGTGTACTCAGAGAGGGCTGAACAGTCTAAAAAGCACCTCCAACCTTAGCCTTTTTGGGTGGGGTATGAAGCAATATTTTGCTCCCTTGTCCCCAGACTCTTGCTCGCAGTAACCAACTTCTGACCACAGTTATCTCCCTGCTATGCACAGGCCAAGCCTAAGGATTTTGGGAGGGGTTAGAGAGGTGATTCTTTGAGATACATAGCAAACTAAACTGCCCTTTTTCACGTATGTGTGTGGCAGGGAGCAGCAGGGTGGATCTTGTACAGCTCTGTGACCAGGATTTTTCAGGAGTGGTTAGTGATTTGAGTGCTCATCTGATTTTCAGAAAATGCTGAGTACCCAGCCTCTGAAAATCAGGCCCTTCTAAGGTATTTCAAGTTTTACACCAGAAATAAAGTCACTTTTGGAAATCATTACCCTTTGCCTTACAGGGCTGCACAGTTTAAACATCAACAAAAAAAATACACCCCAACTACATAAGTTAAAAAATCCTTTTGCTTCCATTAATAAAAGGCAGGATTACCTCAAGAACAGAATTTTCAGACAATGATGGTTTCTTTCTTCCTATTAAAAATACTTTTGTTAATTAATATCACACTAGCAGGTAGCCTCTGCAGGGGGAGCATTGCTGCATATCTGTTAGAAATCATTGTTGTAAATTAATGCGTCTGATGAAGTGGGTATTCACCCACGAAAGCTTATGCTCCAATACATGTTAGTCTATAAGGTGCCACAGGACTCTTTGTTGCTTTTTAATTAATTTATAGTGAAAGTTAATTTACAGAGAATGTTTCCACTTCAACAGTATGTTGCACTGGGCATGGTGGGCAAAATCTGGATTCCCAGCTAACCCCTCATCTCTTTCTTTCCTTCAGACCTGTCACTTTTTTTGATCTAGTCAGGATCACTCAACCACAAATGCTGCATTTTATGCTAGTTCCATCTGTACCTATTTAAAAAGATTTGAATCCCCCACATAGACATTTTAGCTTAACATATTGTCCTCTCTTGAGACATTTGGTAATTTGTTCGTGAGAAGCTGAGAGTTGTCTTCATTCTTGGGCTAATTTTAGTTTGTTATTTATGTTTACAGTACTTACATTTTTGTTTGTGCAAGTCTTTCCGGTAGTTGACTTCGATTGTTAGTATTTTTGCTGGTTTCTTTGGCTGTTTTTACCTGTAAATGCCATTCTCTTGCCAAGATCATAGTGCGTCCATCAGATAAGTACTAAGACATTTGCAGCCTTCATTCTGCAACTTGGCTGCCTGCCTCCCTTTCCTCCTTCTGCTTTAAAATCAGGCAGATGGCATCCAGTCACATGAAGAGAACTGTTCACACCTGTTATATCAACTCCTACCCTTCCTGAAGCCACTGACCAGTTTGCTTCCTCTTTATCATCAGCAATGCACACAAGACAGCAGAATGGATTATATGGCTTCAAAATGTTTTGGGCTGGGGTTTGTTGTTTTTTGAAAGAAGATGAAGAGGTGATTTGATCATGGTATATCATCACCTTCATGGGGAGAAAATGCCAAGTACTAAAGAGTTCTTTAACCCAATGGAGAAAGGCAGAACAAGAAACAATGCCTGGAAGACAAATGCAAATTGGCAACAAGACACAAAGTTTTAACAGTGAGGGTGATTAACCATTGGAACAAATTATCAAGGGAAGTGGTGGATTCTCCATCTCCTGATGTTTTCACATAAAGACTGGATGCCTTTCTGGAAGATATGTATTAGCCAAATACAAGTTATTGGGCTAAGTATAGTGTAACTAGGTGAAATCCTGTGGCCTGTGTTATACAGGAGGTCAGACTAAATGGTCTAATGATCCCTTCTGCCCTTAAAAATCTATTAATCAAAATTTCTCTGCTGTATATAATTCCAGTTGAATACAGCAGGAGTTAGTAATACACTGCATATCCGAGCACCAGAGGGAGCATATGGGAGATGAAAAGAGGTGCCGTTGTTATACCTGTAGTCCAATCCTTCTCCCAAACTAAGCAGTTCTTCTCCCTTCATGTTTACTCTTCAAAATCTCACTCTCATACCACTAATTCCAATTAGTGATTGAGCCTGATTCCTTAGAGGGTCTGCCAATGGTCATTTCCTAATGATCCTCAGGAGGTGCTCAGTGCTTAATAACTTTGGAAAAATGCTGACCCTGTGCAACAACCCTCCAGACAAGTTAGTCTTGTCTCCAAGCTTGCACTGTAGGCTGAGGAATTTGAGAGCACAGAAAAAACACGTTTAATTCTCCCTGCAATTTACTCCAACTGTGCATCTTTCTTTCTGTTTTTATTTAGGTGCAGGTGAAATATTTCTATTACTCTACTGCCATAATTATGGTACTCAAGAATGAGATGGAGAGAGAAAAATACACTAGTGGAATGGCATTTGGTCTTGCAAAGAACCTCTCATAGTCAGAGGCTCCCATCCACTATTTCATCTAATTTATCATTCTTATCACCACCTTCAATGCCGTACAGAAATCTGCCCCTCTCTACTTGTTCTCCCTTGGAAGGCTGCACAGAATGCTGTCCCCCTCCACTACACTCTGCCAATGCTCCCAGCCTTGCCCACCCATTTGCCAGCTTCTAACACACCCACCTCCATGCCCTCTTTCATGCAGTCCCCTTTACATGGTGACACGCTGTGAGCTCATCAACAAGGCCCCTACCTTGCCCACACAAAAGTCCCTCTTAAAGATCCATTTCTCCCATGCTGCCTACAAGCTGACGTTTACAAATTTGTCTATTGTTATTCCTGTTCCCTTTCCCTTGACTTCAGTCTACTTTTCTGTCCTCAGCTTGTGAACCCCCTGGGGCAGTGATTTTCCTTCTTTGGGGTTTGGAAAACACCTAGCGCACAGTGGATGCTACTTCAAATAAATTAATAATAATATTGGCAGTATTTAGTACACAGGAAAAGGGATGCTGGGGCTCAAAAGTAAAAGACAAGGACCTTCACACTGTGAAAGTAGGCTCCAAACTACTGGAGATCCCCTGAGGCAAAAGTTCAATTTATCAGTAGTTCCCTGCCACAATATAAAGACACAAAGGAAAAAGAAGGAAGCCTGTAGTTCCTGTTAAGTGGTTAGTGACTGCTACAGTTAACTTCATTTAAATTACAGTCTGAGCAATACACAGCACACACTCCTCACCAGCGCTCTTTGTCCAAGGACTTCAAAGATGTTCTGCATCTCTTTATTTTTGCTTTTCTTTTTCAACGCAACTCTGAGCATAAAAATCTGCTCCTTCAATGTGAGGTCTTTCGGAGAAGCAAAAAGGGCCAGACCTGAAGTCTTAGATGTCATTGTAAAGGTACGTTCATTTGGATTAAACAAACATTGAATTCTCTTTGGACTTTTCAGCTAAATCATCCTGCAGGTTATTTTATCTTTACACACAAAAATTTCAAGTTAATGAATGATTGAGCATTAGAAACTGTTTTGTACTGCTAATGGTAAAAATTAATCTGTAGCCCAAAGTCACATGTTCAGCAAGTTCTATTTGTAGGGTAATGTAACAATAGAAACTGCAGATGCAATTTCCTTCATAAAGTTAGAGTTAGGACATGCTGGGAGTCTTTGATGCACAAGAAAAATATCTTGCCCTTTGAATCTATAGAGCCTTATTATAGTTTGAAGTGTTATTTACCTTATTTCTTTAATCATTACTCTGAAAGGCTCTCGTCTCACTAAGAAATGATCATCACAAGACATTCCCCTTAGCAGGACAATATAGAGTCATAGATTCTAAAGCCAGAAGGGACCGTTATGATCATTTAATCTGCCCTCCCATATAAGCACAGGCCATAGAACTTCCCCAAAATAATCCCGAGTGTGTAGCTTCTAGAAAAACATCCAATCTTGCTTTAAAAGTTGCCAGTGATAGAGAATCCACCATGACCCTTGGTAAATTGTTCCTATGTTTAATTACTCATGGTTAAAAATGTATGCCTTATTTTCAGTCTGAATTTGTCTAGCTTCAACCTCCAGCCATTGGATTGTGTTACACCTTTCTCTGCTAGATTGAAAAGCCGATCATTAAATATTTGTTCCCCAAGTAGAGACTTATAGATGGTAATCAAGTCACTCCTTAAGCTCAAAGAGCTCAATCTATTTATCTTACCAAAGAGAAGGTTATCACTATAAGGCACGTTTTCTAATCCTTTAATCATATATACTGTGTTGTTTAAACTGCTTCATAAGCGGGTACTATTAGAGCAGTGATTTAAAATTCAAAAGCCTGACTTCTTTAATGTATTGCAAGAAAAACATTATCACATTTTCAATGTGTTTCATGAATGAGGCCACTTAATGTTTTTAGAAGAGTACAGGTTCATTTGAAATGAAGCCATAAATACTGAAACCTTCAGATCCATGAAAATTATGGATTGTAACTTCAAAGCCTTGTTTAAAGATGTCATAATGATTGAATGTGTCATTCTAGCAGTGTGAAAGTATACACTTATTCCTAGCACTTAAAGGTGTAATTAAAATATATTAGAGCTTTGATAAATAGAATTAGTCAGTTATTGACTACAATTATTAATATGTCAAAGTGTATCCTGGGACCAACATGGCTACCACAGAAGTCAGTCCAATAAACGATATTACCTCACCCACTCTCGCTAACGTGTCTTGGGTGATTAGTTCTCCTGTTCTAAAGTAAAACGCTCTTACTCCCCTGTTCTCAGATACTATATTGGATTCATTTTACCTGCTAAACGGTTACAGTAAGGTTTCAGAGTAGCAGCCATGTTAGTCTGTATCCGCAAAAAGAACAGGAGTACATGTGGCACCTTAGAGACTAACGAATTTATTTGAGCATAAGCTTTCATGGGCTACACCAGGGGTAGGCAACCTATGGCACGCGTGCCGAAGGTGGCACGCGAGCTGATTTTCAGTGGCACTCACACTGCCCGGGTCCTGGCCACCGGTCCGGGGGGCTCTGCATTTTAATTTAATTTTAAATGAAGCTTCTTAAACATTTTAAAAACCTTATTTACTTTACATACAACAATAGTTTAGTTATATATTATAGACTTATAGAAAGAGACCTTCTAAAAACGTTAAAATGTATGACTGGCACGCGAAACCTTAAATTAGAGTGAATAAATGAAGACTCGGCACAGCACTTCTGAAAGGTTGCCGACCCCTGGGCTACACCTAAATTCGTTAGTCTCTAAGGTGCCACAAGTACTCCTGTTCTTTTTGCGGTTACAGTAAGGATTGTTTAGAATTATGACTAGAGGCTTTACTCGTGCAGGTATTCCTTACTCATAAGGGTAGTCCCATTGGAGTCAGTAGCGTAGCTGGGGGGGGAGTGGGGGGAGCGGCCGCTCCCCCACTGAGCACAAGTGGCGTCTTTTTAATTTTACTCACCCAGGAGCCTGGGTTCCAACTCACACCAGTGAAGAAAAAAAAAAGGCGCCACCCCCCATTGGTCTATGCAAACTCTCCCCTTCCCCATCCCCTGCCACCTGGGTGACCCTTTAAAGAACTTTACCGATGCCTCCCTCCTTGCATTGGGTTGTAACATGAAGCAGCAGCTGATTGGTCAGAAGGCCCCCAAGTTATGATTTGATTGGCTGATTCAGCACCGCCCTAGGACGGAACGGACTGCACCATGTGCTGGAGAGGTGGAAAGGGGTTAACGGCACAGTATGCGATCCCCGGGGAATGGGCGCGGGGGACGGGGTTGGGACATCCCCACCCGCGGCTGCTTGGGGGCGCTCTGCTGGATGCATTAGCCTTCGGGGGGGGCAGCTGGGTCCCCTCTCGGGAGCTGCAGCCTGTCCCCGCCCCCCCCCCCCGAGATGGTACAGCCCGGCTCAGGGGTCCCCTGCTCAGCATGCGCTGTGCTGGGTCTGGCCCGTTGACTCCGAGTCCGTGCTACCCCCAAGGCAATACTGCTGCCCCCGCTGCGGAGAGCACTGCTGGGCTGCACCCCGCTGGGAGCCCCCTAGCAGCGCCCCCTCCCCACATGTTCCCCCCCCCTCCAGGAGCCCCCCAGCGTGCAGGGTCCTAGTGCCCCGGGGGCTCCGGCCACCCCCTTCCTTCCACGTGCAGCCCAGCCGGGCCTGATGTTCCGCTCCTTGCCACGGCGTGGGTCTGAACTGGGCGCCACCCGCTACGGTGCTTTTACTGACGGGACACCGCTCTGGGTCTTCGGAGGCGGGACCTTCACTCACTTCGGGTGTCTTCGGCGGCACTGAAGCGTCATCGCCGAAATACCGCTGAAGACCTGCGGGGTGAGTGAAGGTCCTACCGCCGAGGTGCCACTGAAGACCCGGAGTGCTGCCCCGTCAGTAAAAGTGCTGCAGCAGGTGGCGCCTTTTTTTTTCCGGCTCCCCCTCTTCCCTCCACCTGGCTACGCCACTGATTGGAGTTACTTATGTGAGTAAAGGTTTACAGGATAGGGCCTTTCATTTGTGTTTTTATCTCCTAAATTTCAACTAAGCTAGAGAAGATTCTGCTTCCACTGAAAAATATTAGATCAGCATTTCCTCATTTGTCCCTTTCACATGATCACAAAACTAAACCAGAAGGGATTTGCACTAAATTTACTTTCTTTGTAGCAGTGCTTAGTCTCTCCTGAAATTGGATCATTTCCGTTTATCCTGCCAAAACAATACTTTATACCTCATTCGAGTTTCCTATTTAGGGCAACAAATGCCCTTTCAGAAATAAAAAATATTAATATAAAATAGCCACTGAATATCTGGGCTGGATCCTGGCCACTCGTATTCTGCAGCACAAAGCAGTATTTAATGCTGCTTTAACTGGACAGCTGGGGTTTTTCCAGTGTAGGGGAATCCCTGACTATCAGAGTTTGTTCTGTGCTACCCTTTTCCAGCTGTAGGCGGCATGCTGGTATGGAGAGAGGATGTAATCACATATTCCAGTGATCCTGTCAGTGTAATGGCTTCTTAAGAGCCATTACAAGCTAGCATAGGTTAGAGCAGCCCTGTGCCTGTTCTAATTGATTGGGGTCCTTATGTGTCAGCCACTGTGTAAAAAGTAAAGAACTATTTAAATGATCTGTTCCAGTCCCTTGGGTGCACAGTTGTGCCTGGTTGTTCACAGATATTTGTGACTTGGTTCTTAGGTTCACCTTTTGTCCTACAATATTTACATTTAAATCTTTCTGATAGTCACTGTGACACTCTGTACCTCGTGGGAACACCCTACACTCCCATGTTCATCCTTATAAAATGATTGTGTGGTATCCAATGCAAAGTATGTCATGTCAGGTGTCTTCGGAAGGCTCATGATGTACTGAACATTGTTGTTATAGTAATGTTATAGGTTGTAATTTCATGTATATAGTTATGAGGCTGAAAATGTGTCCTCATGGCTTAAAGCAAGCCCAGGCAAAAACTCTCCAAGAGCAGAGGGGCAGTTCACACCTCATCAGGGCATGTATGGGACAAACCCAGCACAGCCTCACAGGACCAAAGAACACTGGGCTAGTCAGCAACAAAGGATCTGTTGGACTCTTGAGTGAGACACCCCCCTTCCTTTGGTCAGTTTGGGACTGCGATGAGGTAATGCTCACCTGACTCTGAAGCGCGGAGACAAAGCCAAGAGGGAAAACAGAACATGACAAAAGAGAGAGACATTTGCCAGGCTCTTCCTCTCACTTCCACCTACATCTACTGACACCACCACCAAGCAACTGAAGCGCTGATCAAAGGGGAGAACCTGGCTGAAAGGCAACCAGCCAGCCTGTGTTGAGAAGTAGCTAAGTTTGTAAGGGCATTGAAAGTGTTATGGGCAGCTTAGAATGCGTTGTGCTTTTATTTCATTTGACCAAATCTGACTTGTTATGCTTTGACTTATAATCACGTAAAATCTATCTTCGTAGTTAATATGTTTGTTTGTTTGTTTATTCTACCTGAAGCAGTGCGTTTGGTTTAAAGCATGTCAGAGACTCCCCTTGGGATAACAAGCCTGGTGCATATCAATTTCTTTGTTAAATTGATGAACTCCTGTAAGCTTACAGCATCCAATGGGCATAACTGGACACTGCAAGATGGAGGTTCCTAGGGTTGTGTCTGGGACCAGAGATATTGCCTAGTGACATTCGGTTGCACAAACCAAGGAGCAGCTTACATGCCAGAGGCTGTGCGTGAACGGCCCAGGAGTGGGGGTTCTCACAGCAGAGCAGGGTAAGGCTGGCTCCCAGAGTCAAGGACTGGAGTGACCTAGCAGGTCACCAGTCCAGATAACACCAGGAGAAAGTCAGTCAGTCACAGTCACATGTAAGGAAAGAACAAATTCTAGAGATTCCAAGTAGTTAGAAAACCTCAGTGTTACATTCATGTCTCCTGCTGTAACTGTATCTCCCTGATACTATAATACAATGATGAACTAATATCAGTGTATCACCCATAATGTCCTATGTCCAAACATAGTTAGTTACAGTACCTGTCCCACAAAGCTGACATTCTACGAGTCTAATCCTACAAACACACACGTGAGACGTGAATAAATTTTCTCACACAAATAGTCCCAATTACTCAGGGAACCATTGCAACTGTCACTGAAGTCAATGGAAAGACTCCTATTGGTTTCAATGGAAATTGGGTCAGGCACCAAGTGAGTAAAGTTACTTGTATACATAAGTGCTTGCAGGATTGGGCCCAAAGAGGAGACAAGCTACAAAGGATGGGGAAGAAAGATAAAACATAACAGAGGTTGATGGGCAGAACCACCAGCTGTGGAAGATGAGCAATGCTTTCTAGGGTTGCTAATGCTCCAGGATTGTCATGGAGTCTCCAGGAATTACAGATTAATCTTTAATTAAAGATTATGTCCTCTGATGAAACCTCCAGGGAGACAGCCAACCAAAATCAGCAACCCTAGCTCTTGCCAGAAGCAGTTTGTCCATTTCCTCAGGGATTTTTGTGTGTGTATGGGTTCATAATCAAAGGATTTTTAACACAAACAAGCCACTCAGAGCAGTGGGTTCCAAGCTACCAGCCACCTTGACAGCTTCCCAGGCAGCTGGGAGGAAAGGACACACCTTTCACCCATGGTAGCTGCCACCACAGCTACTTCCCATCTACCTTCTAAACCTACCCCCAATTACCCATGTGACAGACAGGGCTCTGGGTTACCCCCATGCACTAGGGCTTGTGGAGGGGTAATTGTTCTTGTCACAATAATCAATCAATTTTTCTCTTTGTTCTTTTTTTAAATTTTCTAATTGAAAATATACTGAGCACAAACAGGCTTTAAAGCCTTTACTTTTTTCTGCTGCAGGTTATTTCTCGCTGTGACATCATGCTACTGATGGAAATAAAGGACAACAGCAACAAGATATGCCCCCTTTTAATAGAAAATCTCAATGGGTAAGGCAAGCTACAAATGTGCATTCACTAACACAAGTACATGCAGAAAGGCAGAAGAGCTGGTAGAAAAACATAGGAATTGCCATATTGGACCATGGTCCACCTAGTCCAGTCTCCTGTCTCCAACAGAGGCCAGCATGAGATGCTACAAATTAAGGTTAAAAAAAACCCTGCAGTGGGCAGATAGGGGGTAATCTGGCCCTCACGGGTCTAAACCTAATTCCTAATAGTTAGAGATGGGTTCATATGCTTTTTGTTATGCATTATAACTATGGATATTTCTGGTATCCATATAAAAATTCAAGCTTTCTTTGATTTTTGCTAAGTTCTGGCCCCCAAGAACACCCTGTGGTAATGAGTTCCACAGTCTAATTACGGAACATATGACAACGTATTTCCTTTTATCTGTTTTGAATTTTTCCATCTTTCAATTTAATTTAATGTCCCCCTTTTCTTGCATTGTGAGACAGGGAGAACAGACACTCCTGATCTACCTTCTCTAAAGCATGCATTATTTTATATATTTCTGTTGTGGACCTTCTTTTTTGTCTCCTTCCTAAGGTAAACAATACCATTCATTTCAATCTATCTTCACATGACAGCTTTACAAAGCCCCTAATCATTTTCATCACCCTTGTCCAAACCCCTCTAGTTCTGCAATATCCTTTTTGAAATGGACTGACTGGTATTGCACATGATACTCTGAAATGGGGAGGAAAGGCCAGATACAAAAGTCCATGTGATTTGCTAAGCACCAGAGCACTCCCTTGAAGGATCAGGTCCTTAGACTGAAAGATCTCAGATTGAACTTCATGCATAAAAAATACAGTAGAAGAGAACTAGGCTCTTTGACTGGCTTACTGAAGAAGACTAGCAACAAAGTCATTTACAGGCTAATTTTGAAAAAATGTGTCTGATTAGGGTAGGGTTCAGTAGGTCTAAAACTAATGCATCATGGGAAATAAGATGAAGACAGACAGACTTGGCTGACAGCATACAAAGAAGGGGGAATTCACTTTTAGCTAGAAATAGAAATTGTCTTTGTTGGATAAAAATAATACTGAGATGAAAACTATACCCTTGTAAGTTTCTGCTCTAGAAAATATAATGCCTATATGGATGGATGGAAGTGAGGCATAGGAAAAGAATAGAAAGTACAGTACAGAGCATAAAGCCTGAGGTTAAAAAATGCAGCATGAGAGGTGTAGAAAAAAATGTGAATAATTATACAAGAGAATACCAAAGAGAGTTTTAGGTGACTTATCTTTGTAACCCAGCACAAGAAGTCAGTGTTTCAGACCCTCTTATGTGTGTTTACTAATATAAGATTAAATAGAAATCCAAACCCTTTTAGAGACAAATCTACTTAAAAATATTCTCTTTCTAGTCAGTACCAAGAAGAATATGACTACGTGATCAGTAAAAGGTTAGGAAGAAAGTCCTATAAGGAACAATATGCTTTTATCTATAGGTAAGTGAATTCCATACCTTATGTTTCTGTCTCCGTTTGCAAACTATTCTTATATAGTAAAAAGATTACAAACTAATGCAAAACACAGCTGCCTGCTGGCTTGGCAGAGTCAGTGCCAGAAAGCCTATCACACTAGTTCTCACACAACTATACTAAATTCACATTCACTTCCAATTACAAGTCAAGATGTTGACTTTGATACAGAAAGCCCTATACAAGCAGGGTTCTGGCTGTGTGAAATAGGGTGACCAGATGAGGGGAATAAAATATCGGGACACATGGGGGAGGGGGAGGCTGAGAAAAAAAAGCAAAAAAAAAAAAAAAGCCGAGCGGGTCCCGGCTGACGGAGAAAAAAAAGAAAAAAAAAAAAAAAGCCGGGGGGGTCCGGGCTGACGGAGAAAAAAAAGAAAAAAAAAGTGCTGCCTGGGAAAATCTCTGTCCCGTGTCCCGACCAAAGATCGGTCGGGACGCGGGACAGAGACCGAAATATTGGGACGGTCCCGATAAAATCGGGACGTCTGGGTGAAACCCTGGCCCCACTAAAATCAGTGGCAAAACTCCCATAAACTTCAATGGGGCTAGGATTTCCTCCCATATCTCTCCCTATGTCCTGTCATGGCAGCAATGATCCACACCTGCCAACATCTTTAGGCAAAAAGAATAGTAGATTTTTAATGTGCATAAATTGAGTTGGGCCTTGCCTAGCTTGTACCCTACTTACAGCCATCAGTGTAGCTGTACCAGTTCAACCTCAATGTCGACAAGCAAAGGTGCTATTCTGGCCAACCTTCAGTCTCTGGAAGTGAAGGAGGTGGGATGGTAACTCTGAGCTAGAAATCACGGTTGATGTTGAAATGTATGGTTATTCTACTGACATATTGAATAGGAATTTTATTTAGTCTTCATAACTGCAGTGTAATGTAGCTTTTGCTACTAGCCAAGAAATTACTAAGTGAACTGATATGATGAAACTATTAGTAAATGTGATATCTAATATTTTATTGATGGGTTAAATTACTTTGCAGATCAAATGTGGTGTCAGTGAAGCAAACCTATCAGTATCCAGATATTCAGCCTGGAGATGTAGATGCTTTTTCTAGAGAACCCTTTGTTGTCTGGTTCAAGTCTCCAAAAACTGGTGAGAAGTTGCCAAGATCTTATTGTCCTCTCTCAACGTTTTTATAAAATGAGAAAATAATGAATGAAGCCGAGTTTCACTGCACATAGGGTATCTCGGGATTTGGGTAGCTTGCTGTAGGAGTCTGAGATAGCTAGGCTTATCCTCATATGAAGCTTGGATATTGGTATTTAGAACTTACTTTAATTGTAAGATTGTTGACAAGTTTGCAGACTTGGAACGAAACTTCACTACACTACACTGAGCCATGTCATCCCTTCCACTGGGCGACATGAAGTGGGTAAAAAGGCCCAATCTGAAGGCCCTATTATCTCTTAGTAGGATAGAGTTCACATTGCAGAGCATAATTCCATAAGATATGGAGCACCCTCCTGTCTCATGGACATCATCAGAGGCTTAACATATATGAAGATCAGGCTCAGAATTCCCTAGCCATCAGAGGCAGAGAAGAAAAGGTCATCAATGATTGACTTCCTCAGAAATAGAAACTAGACCTAGGTCTCCCACATATTTAGGTTTCTGTTGATACGATATTAATGTGATTTGTGCTGCTGATGCAACAATCAAAGTTAGTATTGTTACTGGTTGTCCATAGGGTTCTCATTTTCTTATAGGTTCAGTAACACAAAGTACATTTACATCATATTCTAATGAGCAAAATAGATAGAAGTGGGGAACTACGTGCAATTGTTCTATTAAAATTTGTCTAAAACCAGAAATAAGTACTTGGAGAAGAATATTGCAACCTTATGCTGTATCCTTTTCAACTGAAAGAAAAACATAGAAAAAATGGGGTTTCCATTATGTAAAACCCTAAAATGTGCAATATATGTCAGGTTAGTGATCATGGTCATTTTGAATGAAAATCTAGCAGCTGGACTATTAAGGTTCAGTTATACAAGGTGCCAAGCACTTGTCCTGATTAAGTAACACACTTAAGCAAACACTTAATTTTAACCATGTGAGTGACTCCATTGGAGTCAATGGGATTATTTTGGTGCCTAAGAGGTCAATGGTGCCTAAGAGCTCTGTTGGATCAGAGCCTGAGTGCTCAGCACCTTGCAGGAACCAGACTTAATAGCTCACCTGCTAGAATTCCTATCACCATGATCACGAACGCTGCACATAGCGCACATTTAAGAGATTTTTCCATAATGGAAAAACATTTCTGTACACTTTTGTTTCAGTTGAAAGGTCGGATACATTCGTTTGATAGACACCAGGTGCTAATATGCTTAATGATACAGGCTATCATTTGTCCTCAGTATAAAAAGTTGTATGAATGAAGTATTTTTATTAAAGAACACACATTTTCATTTCAAACTACTTTCTTATCTTGATGATTATTTTTATAAAGGTTAGAAGTCATTTAATCATTTTTCCTGGGAATTTGCTTTGTTTAAAAGTTGTTAAAGAATTCGTGATAATCCCTCAGCACACCACACCTGAAACAGCTGTGCGGGAAATTGATGAGCTCTATGATGTGTATTTAGATGTCAAACAGCACTGGAAATCTAAGGTGAGTCATCATTAAGCTGACATATTTATACTGCTAAACATAGATTTGAGACAGAAAGGATTTAGTGACATTGAATCATTCTGGTGCCAACATTATGAGGCTCGTGATTTCAAAACTGTTGATGCAGTTAAGAAACTCTGACACATTTTCATGTTGTTCTATACTTTCTGATCAGTAAACTGGATGTCTCTGTAGAAAGCATGCTTCTTAAAAGTGTCTTCTCCCTCACCCTCGTGTTTTGCTCCTGAGAATGCACAACTGCAATCTGGTTCAAAGTCAGTCTAACCAGGCCAGCCTTACCACAGGTATGTAAACAGATGGAGTTTCAAAAGTGACAATTACCTGAAAATGGTGTTGCCATACCAGGAGTTTATTGACCAATATCTTTCTTCAGAAACACAGAATATCCTCCAGGAAAAGCAAACATATCAATCTCTGCTCTATGTCTGTTCTTCTATCTCACCCACCACCCTGGTACTGACATAGAAGAGAGTGATTTCCTGGCATAGTTAGAGATCCTGATTCTGATCTTTTTTTAAACTGGTGTAAATCAGGAATGACTTCATTGAAGTCCATAGATCTATACACCATTGTAAAACCAAAGAATGTGAGATCAGAATCAGGTTCACTATACTTGACACAGAAGTTTAGCTCATTGCCCAATCTACTGTAGTATCCTGTCCCCAACAATGAGCAATATATGACGTTTCAGAGAAAGAAACAAATGCATAATGTACCTAAACCAATAGTCCAATGCTATACACTGGGGTGGAAAATTCCTCCCTGATCCCTGGAGACAACGAGTTGGAGTCCTCATTAGTTGACCTTATATAGCCACAAATGTTATTAATGGGCATAAAAAAATCAGATCCTATTTTTAATATTCATCCTCATTACCTGATTACCCCCTGTGGCAGTGAATACTACAGCGTGAATAAAGTATGCTGTGGGATGGTGGTATTTGCTCTAAATTCACTGCCCTTTCATTGATGGCGCCCTTGTTCTGCTATTATGAGACAGGGTAAAGAGAGAAAACAAAGCACTTTCCATTATATCCTTCATCATTCAGAACATCAACTAAGTCTTCTCTAATACTTTCCTTACCAACAGTAGCTTTGGCAATATCTCATACCTTTTTAGCCATTGTTGTTGCATCTCTCTCTCTGATCTCCACTATGTTCTCTTTATGTGGGTGGACAGAGTACTCCAGCATCCCAACTGTTTGCTTTTTACTGCACATTGGGCAAACATCTTTAATGAGCTCTCTGCACCAGCTCTCATGTCCCTCCCTGCCCTGCACCCTGTCCATTCACCCGCCCAAGAATCCAGCAAGTTTAGAGCCCATCAAAAGCATATGAGAAGTCTGGACTGAGTCTCCCTCCATTCCCCATAAGGTGCATTACTGTATCTTAGGCCTGGTCCACACTAGGGGAGGATGTCGAAGTAAGATACGCGACTTCAGCTACAAGAATAGCGTAGCTGAAGTCGAAGTATCTTACTTTGAAGTACCGCGACTTACCTCGCGTCCTCGCGGCGCGGGATCGACGGCCGCGGCTCCCACGTCGACTCCGCTACCTCCGCTCGCCCTACTGGAGTTCCGGAGTCGAAGGGAGCGCGTTCGGGGATCGATATATCGCGTCCAGACGAGACGCGATATATCGATCCCCGATATATCGATGGCTACCCGCCGATCCGGGCGGGTAGTGTGGACGTAGCCTTACATTGTAACTATGTCTAACAGTCAAGTGAAACCCAGTTGCTGAAAGTGTCCTCCTAAGTTGTATACAAGTTCTGCATCTGCACTGATACACACGCACAGGCAAACACTTACATTTGTGCTTATCTTACATTTGTAAAGCTACGCACATGCATAAACATTTGCAGGACACTTTTCTTTATTGCTCTCTGAAATTTCTATTTTTGGGACACAATTTAAGTGGCATCTCAAGAACCAAGCTCATCATGTGTACAATGCAAAAGATGTGGGTTCTTAAATATTATTTGAGGCCAATTAAACAACATATAGTTTGGCTCCAACACCAAATCTAAAGAAAATAAGCATTCTGAAAACCTTTCCCAGCTTGCTGTGCTGCTTTCATTTCCAGTCCTCTGCTCACCACATTACTTACAAGTGTTCTGGTCTCAGAGATGGAATATCTGCAAACAAAACTCCCAGAATAAAAATTACAGCTGCTGTCCAGCAAGAAAAGTATATGTATATTTCAATCTCTGTATATCTTTGTACAGTGAAATATGGACTCTGCAAATAGGATGGTGGATTTTTCTTTTTCTTTTAAACTATATGCCAACATTGAAAAAAAAAATCCCATTCCTTTCTCTCTCTCTCTCTCACACTCACACACACACACACACACACTTCCCAAGTAATAACAAGCAGATATTTAAAGATTATTTATATCTAATTAGATGTCAGGCCAAATCACACCTACAGATCTGAACCTCCTACCCACGCAAATATTGGTTTGGAGCAGAGTTTGCAATTTCAGTCTTTCCATAATGGACCAGATCTCAGTAAGGAGTTTGGAATTTGAATCTAGTGTCATCAGATACTACTGTAATAAATAAATAAATAATAAAAATAGTAAATCAATGTTAAGATTACTACTAAGCCAAATACATCCTTTATGCAATCTGTGGACATCACTGGAGTTATAGCTGGGATGGCTATAGCTGGTCTGATTACTTCAGTGGAAGCAGGATCAGACCCTCTATATTAATCCTATCTATTTCAGTGATACTCAGACTGAGGCTTACAAGCCACAAGTGGCTCTTTAATGTGCCTCCTGTGGTTCTCTGCAGCATGTGATATTAAAACAGTATGATTTAAATTATTAACCAATCTAAGTTATTAACCAATCAGGATGCTTTTACTATGCTATTAACCAATTGTAGCTGATAAAATAATAATACTTGGACAGTCATTTTGCTGTAAGAATAATTATATATTTCCCATCATACTGTTTAAATATGAATAGTACTATAGTAAATGAAACAATGAATTCACACGACTGTGGCTCTTTTGGGTCATGTTGATCGCTAGTTTAGCTCCCGAACCACTGAGGTCTGAGTATCGCTGATCTATATATTTTAAGCATCCACCCCTGTTTTTACCGCCATTTTTTAAATGGTGTCTTTTAGGATTTATTGCTGATAAGTTAACTTATCTCTTACAATCCTGCCTTTCAGAACTTCATCTTCATGGGGGACTTCAATGCTGGCTGTGGTTATGTTCCAAAGAAGCACTGGAAGAACATCAGGCTGAGAACTCACTCTGAGTTTGTGTGGCTAATTGGTGACAAAAATGACACAACAGTTAGGAACAGCACAAACTGTGCATACGACAGGTAACAATTCACTTGAGAAACATTCAGTGGGGATCCTCAAGGTAGAAAGCACTATGCCTGGTAAGGTATTTGCAGGATACTAGGTCACGTGAGATGGAGGGAGTGCCACAGAGACATTGGGAATGGCCAGCCTTGCACTAAAGAAGCCCTGGTGTTGGTTACTCCATTATCATGTCATTATTTTGCTAAATCACTCACCACACAACATAGTTACTTTTTTTTTTAATCTTCAAAATCGGACACATGTCTAGGAGCATTAGACACCTCTGAATGACTCTTTGCTTCTTTTAGAATTGTGATCCATGGTGAAAAGCTCATCAACGCTGTTGTCCCAAACTCAGCTGATATCATTGATTTTCAAAAGGCCTTTGGAATGACTGAAGAGCAGGTATGGCTTCCTTTTTGGTTTTTCATTACAGGACCATATGCAGTGCTTAAATAATGAGTTTGCCAAATAAAGAATATTCTGATTTTGGATGGTGCATGTTGAATGAATTGCCTTCTAATCCACAGACGCAATGTGCTACATATCTGTAAGCCAATCTAGCAGCTGGCTCCAAGAGAGGACTCTCAGCTTCCGTAGCTGTATGCTTAAATGTACCTGCTAAAAGCACAGTGGGTTTGCATATCACCGTAGAGTGGGAAAGGTCTTTTTGGAATGATGAGGCATAATGCCAGAGCTCCTGTAAGACAACTTCCTGCCTAGTGGCACTCTGTCTTGAAGAGAAATGGTAATGTTTCAATGTTCAGCAAACAGACACAATAAAGCAACCAACAATAAAAATATTGAACAATGGCCCTATTTATAAAACCAGTCTTAGCTTCATTTCCATGTATAAAGCTTTTACTTTCACAGGAATCACTTCACCTACCACTGAAATGCAGCCACCCCTAGAATAGAATATGGCAGATAGCTAACAATGCATAGCAGGACTGCATAACAACACAGGAACAGGACAAGAAGGGAAAAATACTTATATCCAACTAAAGCTGTGTTTTGTTCTACATATTGTGAATATATATTTTTTTAACTTCACAGGCTCTGGAAGTTAGTGATCACTTTCCAGTAGTGTTTGAGCTGAAAACTACCCGGGGTTTCCTCAACGGACCAAGATCACTTGCTGCAAAGAAATGAAAAACAAGAACTCTCCACCATTTGTTGTCCTAGGCACCTTGGATTCTCTTGCTATCATCCTTTGTGTGTACATTAAAATAGTAAAAACACACCCCAAACATTCACTTTAAAACAACAGATAATGTTTAAAACTTAGCCTAGTTGTACTCTCTCCTGATGCAATATTTAGTAGAAAAAAACAATACTGTGTTTAAATGTGAAATATTATCTAGGAAGATGAATGAAGTCTGTAGATTATTATAAGCTAACTAAAAATAAATCAGCTAAAATTAACATTGCTGAATATGAATGTAGTGAGATATTTTAATGTGAAATGCTTTCACACTTTCTAAAATATATATATATGGAGATATACCTATCTCATAGAACTGGAAGGGACCTTGAAAGGTCATTGAGTCCAGTCCCCTGCCTTCACTAACAGGACCAAGTTTTTGCCCCAGATCCCTAAATGGCCCCCTCAAGGATTGAACTCACAACCCTGGGTTTAGCGGGCCAATGCTCAAACCACTGAGCTATCCCTCCCCCCTATCCCTTCTTCTTCACTGAGCTATCCCTTCTTCTTCTAGGCCTGTTGGACTGAGAAGTCTGTTTATTCATAATTGTTCTAGAATTCTGGCATTCCTGTTTTGTGTCATACAGGTAAAAACTTTTAGTGTCAAGGGCTCAGAATAGCACTGCAAGGGTAGCACTACTTGCAGTATACTCTTATTCTGCTCTTTGGGACAGATCAATTAACTTCAACTGAGCTATGGCAGTTTACACCAGCTAAGCATCTGGCCCATTAGCCCACCATGTTTCAGAATACAGTAACTCCTCACTTAAAGTCATCCCGGTTAACGTTGTTTCGTTGCTGATCAATTAGAGAACATGCTTGTTTAAAGTTGTGCAATGTTCCTTATACGTCGTTTGGCAGCTGCTTGCTTTGTCCACTGCTTGCAGAAAGAGCAGCCCATTGCAGCTAGCTGGTGGGGGCTTGGAACCAGGGTGGACCGGCAGCCCCCCTATCAGCTCCCCGTTCCCCTAAGTTCCCTGTGCGGCAGCCACCCAGCAGGCTATCAACCTTGGGCAGTTCAGCTGTCCCTCCCCGCACTGCCATGTGCTGCTCCTGCCCTCTGCCTTGGAGCTGCTCCCTGGAGCCTCCTGCTTGCTGTGCCGGGGGGAGGAGGAGAAGAGGGCAGCTAATGTCAGGGTGTCCCCCTCCCCACTGCTCCTGCACCCCTCTTACCCCATCTCCATAGAGCAGGGGACACACACGACAAGGCTCAGGATGGAAGGAGCTTGCCGGCAGCAGCTGCTGTCTCAACTTGCTGAATCTACTTAAAAAGGCAGTGTACTTAGAGTGCGGTCAGCATACTTAAAGGGGCAATGTGCATCTCTCTCTCTCTCTCACACACACACACATACAGTGTGTCTCTGTCTGCCATGCTGTCTCCCCTCCATCCATTCATGTTGCCTTCTAGAGTGTGAGGCTACATTAACAACAGAAAGGCATTCCCTGGGAAATAACCCACCCTCTGACTTCACTACCTCAACCAAGCTTCACAATCATCATCGCTGTGTACCAGTATTAAATTGTTTGTTTAAAACTTATACTCTGTGTGTGTGTGTATATACATAATATAGTCTTTTGTCTGGTGAAAAAAATTTCCCTGGAACTACCCCCCGCACACACATTTACATTAATTCTTATGGGGAAATGGGATTCGCTTAACATCGTTTCGCTTAAAGTCACATTTTTCAGGAACAGAACTACAACGTTAAGTGAGGAGTTACTGTATAGGTAAAAAAGGGCAGAATGAATCAAAGCATCCAAAGCAGTGAGCATATCATAGAATCATAGAAGATTAGGTTTGGAAGAGACCTCAGGAGGTCATCTAGTCCAACCCCCTGCTCAAGGCAGGATCAACACCAACTAAATCATCCCAGCCAAGGCTTTGTCAAGCCGGGCCTTAAAAACCCCCTAAGGATGGAGATTCCACCACCTCCCTAGGTAACCCATTCCAGTGCTTCACCACCCTCCTAGTGAAATAGTGTTTCCTAATATCCAACCTAGACCTCACCCACTGCAACTTGAGACCATTACTCAACCTTGTTCTGTCATCTGGTACCACTGAGAACAGCCAAGCTCAGTCCTCTTTGGAACCCCCTTTCAGGTATTTGAAGGCTGCTGTCCAGGGCCAGCTCTAGGTTTTTTGCCGCCCCAAGCAAAAAAATGTTTGGCTGGCCCCAAGCCCTGCCCCCCCACCCCCCCACCCACCAGTGCTGTGCCCCCCCACCCCCCGCCACCCCAGCACTGGGCTTCCCCCCCGCAAACGTGACCTCCTCGTTCACCACAGCAATCCCCATTTACACTTGCAGTGGGGATCAAACCGTTTCTCCTATTTTTATTTCACTTTAGTATAAATCTCGCCCCCCTGTTCCCCACATCCCCATCTTTAGTGCTCCAAATGCACATGGAAGGCATAGGGGCAAACCCTCAAACCTTGTACCCGGAAAGGGATGGGGATCTAGTAAAGAGGGTTCAGGCAGAGGAGCGGGTGTGGGGGTGCTTGGGGGCTCTACACTGGCAGAGAAGTGGGGTGTGATGTACTGGCGGAGGAGGGTGGGGGAGGAGAGGGGGTATCAGGAGGGTTGTGGGAGAAGAGGTGCAGGGGAAGGGGGAGGTGCGGGAGGAGGGGGCTGGGGGAGGGTACAAGGGGAGAGATGCGGGTGAAGGGAGAGTACAAGGGGAAGGGGTGCGGTGAAGGAGCGATGGGGGGAGGTAAAAGTGAAGAGGCTGCGAGCGGGATGGGGGGTGCAAGGGCTGAGAGGGGCAGGCGCTGACAGCTGCTTCCCCAGCCCCGTGCAGGCAGAGCCGAGAGGACGGACACTGACCCCCAGGTGCCCGAGCCGCGGGGGTCCCTCGGCAGGGCAGTGTCCCCCGCTGCCCCGCTCGGAGCCGGGCTCTGCCTCTCCCCGCCCAGGGCAGGCAGCGCGGGGCTGAGGCGGGAGAGGTGTGCGGCGGGCTGGGTCGGGGGGCAGGAGGGGGCGGCGGCAGTTCCCTGGCAGCTCGGGCTGCCCAGCCACTCACCCTGTCAGCGCACGAGCCGGGATCTGTGCCCCCTGCCCAGCCTGGCGGTGCCCTGCACAGCCCACTCGGGCGGGGAAACACCGCGTCACCCTGGGGAGACTCGGAGCGGCAGCAGGACCCCTCCTCCCTCCCTGTATCCCGGGCCCCGCTTCCCTCCCTCCCCTGGCTGCGGCAGTGAGAGGGGCTCCCGAAGTGTGTGAGGAGCTGGGGAGGGAGGGAAGCGGGGCCTGGGATACAGGGAGGGAGGAGGGGTCCTGCTGCCGCTCCGGGTCTCCCCAGGGCGGCGCGGCGTTTCCCTGCCCGAGTGGGCTGTGCAGGGCGCCCCTGGGCTGGGCAGGGGGCACGGATCCTGGCTTTTTACTGCACCAAGCAAAAAAAAAAAGGGGGGGGGGCGGAGTGCCGCCCCAAGCACATGCTTGGAGGGCTGGTGCCTAGAGACGGCCCTGCTGCTGTCAAATCCCCCCTCACTCTTCTCTTCTCCAGACTAAACAAGCCCAGTTCCCTCAGCCTCTCCTTGTAAGTCATGTGCCCCAGGCCCTTGATCAGTTTCGTTTCCCTCCGCTGGACTCTCTCCAATTTGTCCACATCCCTTCTGTAACAGGGAGCCCAAAACCAGATGCAATACTCCAGATATGGCCTCACCAGTGCCAAATAGAGGGGAACAATCACTTCCCTCGATCTGCTGGCAAGGCTCCTACTAATGCAGCCCAATATGCCATTAGCTTTCTTGGCAACAAGGGCACTGCTGACTCATATCCAGCTTCTCATCCACAGTAATCCCCAGGTCCTTTTCTGCAGAACTGCTGCTTAGCCAGTCAGTCTCCAGCCTGTAGCGGTGCATGGGATTGTTTCGTCCTAAGTGCAGGACTCTGCACTTGTCCTTGTTGAACCTCATCAGATTTCTTTTGGCCCAATCCTCCAATTTGTCTAGGTCACTCTGGACCCTATCCCTACCCTCCAGCATATCTACCTCTCCCCCCAGTTTAGTGTCATCTGCAAACTTGCTGAGGGTGCAATCCATCCCATCATCCAGATCATAATAAAGATGTTGAACAAAACCGGCCCGAGACCGACTTGTGGGGTACTCCGCTTGATACAGGCTGCCAACTAGACATCGAGCCATTGATCACTAACCATTGAGCCCAACAATCTAGCCAACTTTCTATCCACCTTACAGTCCATTCATCCAATCCATACTTTTTTAATTTGCTGGCAAGAATACTGTGGGAGACCGTATCAAAAGCTTTGCTAAAGTCAAGATATATCATGTCCACTGCTTTCCCCATATCCACAGAGCCAGTTATCTCATCATAGAAGGCAATCAGGTTGGTCAGGCATGACTTTCCCTTGGTGAATCAATGTTGACTGTTCCTGATCACCTTCCTTTCCTCCAAGTGCTTCAAAATGGTTTCCTTGAGGACCTGCTCCATGATTTTTCCAGGGACTGAGGTGAGGCTGACTGGTCTGTAGTTCCCCAGGTTCTCCTTCCCTTTTTTAAAGATGGGCACTATATTTGCCTTTTTCCAATCGTCCGGGACCTCCCTCGATCGCCACCATTTTTCAAAGATAATGGCCAATGGCTCTGCAATCACATCAGCCAATTCCCTCAGCACCCTTGGATGCATTAGATCTGGACCCATGGACTTGTGCATGTCCAGCTTTTCTAAATAGTCCTTAACCTGTTCTTTCACCACTGAAGGCTGCTCACCTCCTCCCCATACTGTGTTGCCCAGGACAGCAGTGTGCGAGCTGACCTGGTCTGTGAAGACCGAGGCAAAAAAGCATTGAGTACTTCAGCTTTTTCCACATCATCTGTCACTAGGTTGCCTCCCCCATTCATTAAGGGTCCCACACTTTCCCTGACCTTTTTCTTGTTGCTAACATACCTTAACATAACATATCCTTCATTTTCCTCCCCCCGGCCCAACTTATTTTATTTAGACTGAGAATTTCTATTTGTTCTCCCATCCATGCTTGTTGGACATATATATGGAACTCCAACTAGTGATGGTGCAAGTTATTCATATGAATCAAAGTGATCCTAGACCCCCACATTTTTAGGCAAGGGCAATTCTTTATGGGAAAGTTGCTTAGCTCCCTGAAAGATGGGCTCATTCTGGATACTCTAACAGAACCTTGCCAGAGGAACTATCATTAGTGCTGATTTATTAACAGAAATAATGAACATTATATTTTAGAGGCAGCAGTAAGACTAGGGTTAAAGTGAAATAAACCTGATCATGACAATACAATGATACGAACTAGTACAATTTTGCTAAGTCAATACACACAGTTTTACCAATTGTTCTCTTCATTCATGGCATGCTGTGCTAGAAACACAGAATCCATTTTCTCCTGCAGAATGATTGTTTTTATTCCAGAAATGACATCTTAAAAAAATCCATTTCCCTTTCCTGCATGAAAGCAGCCAAGAAGTAACAATGCCCTGTTTGTTCTCACTCCATAGCCAGCCAGTTACTCCTCCTGCCGTTAACATTCATCCTCTCACATACACCCCACAGGTGTAACTGCCACAGGAGAGGTTTCCTGTGGACTCCCTCAATAGAACGAGGTTGTGATTTCAAGTACAATCTGATTATTTCAACACTGATTTCTTCTAGGCTTACACAGAAATTAATTGCATTTCCCCCCCGAGCTTTCACAGCAGCAAACACTGCAGTATCATAGATTTAAAAACTGCAACGGATAATATTATTCAATGCAACAATGATCTTTTTCCTCAAACAAGCCCATATAGCTTTATGTAGATACCTGACCCTGTTGGGTGAAAGACTTGTGAAAGCTGTCAATTTAACTGGGCAGTTTGGGGAATTAATTAAGAGCACCCTTACTTCCCAAGTCAATGCTCAAGTATTTTGTAGATTGGCAGAATGGTGGGGCAGGAAGGAAGGCAAACAAGATACTGTTTTTAAAAGGAAAAAAAGGATTGACCTATGTGGAAGCTTATTCCGTGTGGAGAATGGATTTGAAGACAGAAGCTAAGAGTATAATAGATCAAGTCAGTGTGAAAAAACGAAACTTGCTGCAGGAATTAGTCCTAAGGGGACACAGTTCCATAATCTCCCTGATTATACTTAGGGCCCTACCAAATCCACAGCCCATTTTGGTCAATTTCACGGTCATAGGAATTTAAAAATAATAAATGTCATGATTTCAGCTATTTAAATCTGAAATTTCAGGATGTTGTAATTGACGCAAAAAGGAGTTGGGGGGGGGGGGGGGGGGGGGGGGGGGGTTGGGGTTCTGGGGGGGGNGGGGGGGGGGGGGGGAGAGAGGGTGTGTTGCGGTACTGCTACCCTTACTTCTGCGCTGGTGCTGGCAGGGGCGCTGCCTTCAGAACTGGGCAGCTGGAAAACGGTGGCTGCTGGCCAGGAGCCCATCTCTGAAGGCAGAGCCACTGCCAGCAGCAGTGAAGAATTAAGGATGGCGTGGTATGGTATTGCCACCCTTACTTCTGTGCTGCTGCTGGCGGGGCGCTGCCTTTGGACCTGGGCGCCTGGCCAACAGCTGTCGCTCTCCAGCTGCCCAGCTCTGAAGGCAGCACAGAAGTAAGGGTGGCAATACTGTGACCCCCCTAAAATAATCTTGCAACCCTCCTGCAACTCCCTTTTGGGTCAGGACCTCCAATTTGAGAAATGCTGGTCTCCCCCATGAAATCTGTATAGTATAGGGTAAAAGCACACAAAAGACCAGCTTTCATGGCGGGGACCAGCATTTCACGGTCTGTGATGCATTTTTCATGGCCGTGAATTTGGTAGGGCCCTAGTTATGCTGCACTAAAGACAAAAAAACCCAGATTTAGAACAATTATTTACATTGTAAGTTTTATTAAATGCCACTATCTGGTACCAATTATGTTTCATTTAAAGGTTACTCTACAAAAACTATCATAACATCCGGACCTCACGACTTATTGTGCATTATCTATTTCCTTTGTGGCTTTCAGAAAAGTAATGTACACAGAAATAAGTATCACTCAGAGATAACAAAAATGGCCATCTGCAATGACAAATGTACTCAAAAATATCACTGTATTTTACTGAGGTGTTTTATATGCTTTGTCTTCAGCTGTAAACATGAATATAATCTTTGATGCAAAATATGGGGGGGAAGAAAGACAATACGAATTGCCATAAATATTCAGGCGTCAAATATGAAGACACCTGACTTCACTTTTTAGATACAATTGTCTAGAGGAGCTTCTAGCAATTGTAGAGAACTGTTCATGCTCAAACAGTGCTCATGCAGATGGTTCATGATGGGATGGGATGGGATGTAGTTTTGTTGCAGAGCTCCGAGAAGAGATATTACCCAGATTCATAATAATCAGTTGGGGTTGGGGAGACAGCAAAGTCGGCATTCAAAGTTTGAGTTGTTTGTAATATTATGAGACCTTTCAATAGGTCTATAGAATATGACATCAGTTTTCCTGTGTTGTACTCTTTAAATTTAACAGAAAGTGTATCTTAATATGCTTAATTTTTTGTGTACTACATCACTTTCCTCACCAGGGGGAGGAATATCTATTTTTTTCTCCCCGAAAAGCAGCTTTTAAAAATTTAAAAGCTTGCAGCATTCTTGATTTATTCTGTAGACAAAATACGTTTCTCTTGGGCTTCATCAGCTTTTTAGCTGCATGAGGCCGCTTGCGCTTTGTTTATGATCAAACAGGATTTTTGCACTAGAAAATGAAGCTTTCATAGCTTCAAAAATGGCCCCCCGAGGCTTGCTCCTCGGCAGGCCAGGACCAATATTATGGCTGAGCAAAAAACAAAGAGGCATTTCTGAAGCTAAAAATCTATGTTTTCACTGCAACAATCCTAACAGAGCAAGAACAAAGTGCAAATAAAATTTTATTAGAAAAAATTAAAAGCCCAGTGCTGCAATTGTGACTCCGGAAAAACTCCCATGGTCTGCAATGAGGTTATTTCCTAGTGTCTCCAATGGGACTACTGCCTGAGTTTGGATAGCGTACGTTATATTAACAAAGGAGTGATTCCTGCAGAGCTGCCTCATTCCAGGTGTGAGACTGGAGTTGTACAATATCCATTCCCATCAAAACTATCTGCTTTCAGACTCAGGAAAGTATATCTTGACATTTAAAATGAGCTAGCATTTTTCCAGTTTTCCCTCCATTCACCTTCCAGGGCCCCATCCCTTTCCCAGAAGCATGGTGTGTCCTCATTCCAGCCTGGCCACTCAACACTTTATCTAGCTACGTGTCTGTTACCTTTTATAAGGGCTCAGTCACATGAGAGGGTGAGGGCTCTCTTGAATACAGTAAGAATACAGGGCTATATTGCCCCCTCCTGAGAGAATGCCCAGAGGATTTGGGGAGGAGGAAAGCTTTTAAAGGATTCCCTTGTGAACTTTCCCCCACATGATCCCATCAGTGAGAGGGACCTGCTTTTCCCCTGGCCGAATGGATTGCAAGCCTGCCCCCAAGCTATGTAGATCCCAAAGTATCCTTAGGCATGGAAGCCGTGTCTCTCTGTACCAGCTCTAGAGCCGCCTCCTGCTCCCTGGAAATGCAGTTCCAATGAAACCACATGATCAGGACCTCCACTGTCCCCAATTGCCTCTAGGAGACCCCTTAGGGGGGAAGTATGGAGAAGCCCCTCCAGAAAAGGTAACATCAGATTTGGGCGTTTTTCTAGAAGATATGTTCTAGCTCATATAGGAATTATTTCAGAGAAGTCCTATGGCCTGTGTTATGCAGGAGGTCAAACTAGCTGATCACAAAGGTGCCTTCTGGCCTTGGAATCTATGAAGACAAGGCAATATAACCCCAGGCTAATCTCTGCAGGGCCATTTGGGGGCAGAGCAGGTTTTCACAGCCCCAACCAATGTGGGCAGCTTACTACCAGCCTCATGCCTTTCCACTCCCATCCAGTACCCCAAGCAGATCCTGGAAGAGATGCTGTTGCAGCAGCACCTGCCCTGACCTCTCCATGGGGGTGGGATCAGGTCCATATGCAGAGTCTCCTTGGTGCACAGATCAGGAGGCAACAACCTGGACGTCAATTTATACAGTGCCCTGTTATATATAAAGACTCTAGCATAGGAAAACAATCCCCAGAATCCCCATCTCACTCAGTTGGGCCCTGTACATATCCCAAGCATGCACCAACTCAATCATTCAAAATGCAGCACAGATGGAAGATTTAAAAATGACAGACATATGCCAAAACAATATACGAGAGACGAGGTGGGTGAGGCAAGATCTTTTATTGGAGCTCTGCATAAGCTCAAAAGCTTGTCTCTTTCACCAACAGAAGTTGGTCCAATAAAAGGTCTTAACTCAACCACCTTGTCTCTCTAATATCCTGGGACCAACATAGCTACAACACCACTGCATAAAATGGAGTACGTCCCACCATATCAACACTTACAACCACTATCCCAAATAGGCAATGAAAGAACCTCACCAGAAGCAGGCCTTAGAGGTCTAATCCAAAGCCTATTGATGCCAATAAGAGTCTCTGCTGAATTTGAATGGCTTGTGGCTGATGCCTGCCATCACTACCAGTTCAGTAAACAGCAGAACAGTGAGCATAACAAGGTGCTCTTGCACAGCAGAGCCAATGACAATGAGAAAAATGTGGAAGCAGAAAATCACTGACAGTGTCTGCCCTGGTCCCCGTGTCTGTTTTAAAGAGGGGCAGTTGATCTAGCCATGTCTACATTTCACCATTCCCTCTTCTCTATGAAGGTAATTGCAGAGCTGGTTTAGAATGTAACTAACAACAATTAAATCTGAATTTGATTGGTCGCATTTATCAGCCTTTCAAAAAGCACATTTGTAGAGCTCAGTCAACTCATAACGAGACTCGTATTTATGATATGCCTGGCGGCTCAATAGCACTACGGAACATGGGTCATTAGTTTGAGCTGGGCCACAGCTAAGGTGCATGCAAACTGCTTTTTCTGTGTTTCCAAATCTGCAAGACACTCAACCTTGGGCTCAACTTTAAGTACACAAGCAAATTCATCCCTGTTCAACAAGGCACACAAGCACTTACATTAACTTCATGTGCTTAAAGTTAATAAACACATGCTTTGCTAAACAACATGAATGAGATTACTCACATGCTTAAAGTGAAGCACATGCATAACTGCTTTACAGAATCAGGGCTTCAGTGAGTAGGTCTGAAAATAGGAATTGATCTTTCTACAGTCCTTGATGGTCCATATTGCAGATTTCTCCTGTACAATGCTGATACAGTATTGAAATACTAAAGTACATGCTGACGTGCAGAAGTTTATTTTGGTTTTCTCGTCATGCAGCATGTATTAGTACCCTCTACTCTTTCTCCATTCACCAAGCTAATGAAAAATAAGAAGACAAAAGAGGAAGTCACTAGTTATTTCCCTGGCTTTATTTACAAAGAATCACTTATATTTTTTTCCCCTCTACATAATCTGTATGCAGTTAGTGTTTTCATAATCTCTCTGTAAATAAACCATCTGTCCAGGATTTGCAAGTTTCTTCCTCAAGCATGTTTGTTTTACACACAGCACACATATTTATATTTGTGTAATATATATTACTAGGGCACCCCCTGGTGGCACTGTTGCAAATGTCTGTTTTGGAACTTGGATAAATTTCTATAACATTTTCAGCAGATTGGAGCTGTGGAGTCTCTTTGGCTAGAGCACACATTTCCTATGTCGCTAGGTGTCAAAAGAACAGCATGCAAATTGACCACACAAAAGGAAAACAAATTGTTATTAATCTAAAATATCATTTTCAGGTGGTGTGCAACTATGGCACCAGATGCTTCTTTGTATGAACATCAGGAATGTTGTATACATTTTACATAGATTATATGCAAGCATGGAGGTTCAATACTTCAATAGGTCAGCTAATCCCCTGAAGCATCCCTAGCCCCACAATGGCTATAAATGAGTATTAGAACCAAAGATGGCACATTTTTGCTCCTGCCCTATTTTCTTATTGCCCACAGAGTGCTTAGCTAGGAAATAAAGCTGTGAATCAAAGGTTCTTAAGATGGCAACCCCCTCAGTGAGAGACAGGAAACAATTTGCATAAATATACACTAGCCATGATGGTGTATAGCTGCTGAGTGTATTAAGATAAGAATCACTTTTAGCATGCTACATTGTTAGTTGAATCAAAATACCAGAGTCATTGCTTAATTTAGTTGATGAGCAATGGCAGAAATCCTCATTACCCGAAGAAAATAAATACTGGGTAAAATCTGGGCCCCACTGAAGTGAATGGAAAATTCCCACTGATTTCCTGGGGGCCAGGATTTCACCCTGGGTCTTCACCATCAGTAATAAACAACTCAAATAAAAATAGTAATCCAAACTTAACTAGAGAACAGTGCTGTATGCACAAACATTTTGACTTTTAACACTGTCTACTTGGACAACAAATACATTAACCATAACCAATTATTAAAGGGTTTTGTTTAAAAAAACCAACAACCCTATTGACTGAAATATTCTCAGCAGCATTTAAAGTCCCTCCACCCCCAATTACAGGTCTGTCGCATCTTAGGCACATTTAACATGTGCGATTTCAGCTTTATGCGGTCGGCAAAAACAAGAAAAAAAACAAAAACAAAGAGAAAAATAACAATTTAAATACTGTTTCTGTAGTGCGGGCGATTCTGCCCACCATTACACTCAATGTAATTTGGACTATACGCGGTTTTCGCTTTAGGCGCTGACCGCGGAACGTAACCCCAGCGTAAGATGAGACAGACCTGTAAATGGTTTTGAGCACATTTCCCCTACAGGGTTGTGAACCCAAAATAGTGCATCATGCTAGTGCATTACGTGGGAAATGCAGCTCAATGCAGAGAGACTCAAACAAGCTGCCACTGTAGGACTAGAAATCCTCTCTCTCCTAGACCAGTGGTCCCCAACCTTTTTGTGGCCAGTAGCACATTCATGTTTTCAGAAGAGCGTGACGGAGGCCAACAATATTTCAAGGCTTATTTTGTATTTGTACATTAAATAATATGAAAAACATCATATTTAATATTCGATAATATATGAATCGAGAGAGAAGAGAGAAGCCGGAGAGAAGCCGCAAGGACAGAGAACACGGGCGCCCGCAGCCCTGGAGTACTCTGTCCCCAGCAGGCGTGGGGCCCCGGCTTCTCTCCCCCGCTGGGCACTAGGCGGGCGCACATAAATGCCCCGGCGGGTGCCATGGCGCCCGCGGGCACCACGTTGGAGACCACTGCATTAGGCTATTTGTTATGAAAAATATGAAGTTTAAATCCTAGCAAAATTAGAGTGAAATGAGTTTTAAATCCTAGTAGAAATAGATTTAGTGACAATGCTAGCTTTAAAAAAATTTGATACAGTTCAGTACATACAAATATGAATGCACAATCGAGTTAAATAAATCAACAATAGAAATCTGACAAATTCCAAAATGAAATTTAAAAGCCTGTTCCTAAAGGATCTTTGGGAAGCAACACAAAGTGGATGTCTGGCAAGAAACGGATTCTGTAATGCAACGGCACTGTTTTGATAATCTTTTAAAATAAGAGTCCTATTGATTATTAATTGTTAGTGTGGACTTATGATGAAAAAATAGTTTGGCAAGTCATTCTACTTCCTCTGACTCTCAAGGAGGTACCAGTACTGAAACACTGGTATTTTAATGAACAACCGAAAGAATGCTGAGGTGGGTTTTTTCCCCTATTAGTACCAGGAATGCATGCGCAATGCCAGGAAAACTTAGAAGTCATACTTTTTCCTTGGAACAGAAAACTTCACAGAACATATTAATGAAGTTTGTTAAAGGTGCCTTCGTATTTCCGAGTTGCCATAATATAAGGGAAATTCTTTAAAAAAATAAAGATTTACTAATAGGAATCAGGTAGTTGGACATTTCAAGGCTTTTGTACCAATGAATTTTTTTCTAGAGACATGGACATATTTGGGTTAGTTGCTGAATTCCACATCCCACACGGGGGCTCCCAGGATAACAACTGCTCTACACTATTTCTTGTAGAATATTATTTGCTGTTCTCCTTTACCCAAGTTACCAGCCTCTCAGAGGTTCTTCAGCTACTTTGCAGTGTTAAATATAGTTTTCGACTTCAGGTTTTAGCCTCATCTTTCAAGGTTTAGTACGACCGGCAGATATGTTCTTAAAGAAAGCAGATGCAGAGATAGATGAAGACCCTGCAACAGCTGGTCCATACTAGCACAGCATAATATGCCATCCCCCTCAGAGTCTGTTCAGACTCACAACATAGTGATTGTCACTAAGTACATTGTAAAACAACAATCCATGCAGCCAGTAATATGGACTGAAATTTCCTGGGACTGGATTGTTCAATCTGCCTCCAGGAGAAGAAGTGACCCAGCTCTAGTAAACCTGGCTAGGATGGGTACAGGAGGAGTGTGAACATGTGTGGGGCTTGGGATACCAGCTTTATAGACTTATCTTTGCCTCTGAGAGCCCCTGGCGCGTGGTGGATTTGGGGGGGTGGGGCCAGGTGTGGGAGGAGCTAGATATGGAGCCGGGGATTAGAAGTCTTGTGCAACTTCCCTGGCTGATCTCAAGATTTCTGAGCACAAATCCAGTCGAGTTAATGCAACCAGAAGGAGCATTAATTATCACGGTGCCCCTCCGCATCTTCTACTGTGCAGCCCTCAAGTTCCCTGGCCCCTCTTGTGGTTTTCTCCCTGGGGGAGAAGGGAAGACTAGTTGCTAAAGGTTAGCTTAGGGACTGAAATTGGAAACCAGGTGAAGGAGGTAAGTTATCTAAACTACAGAGAAAAACTGGGTAAAGAACAAAGGCCGATGAGACTGGATGATCTGAAGACAAAAGATCATTAACTACTTTTCATTTTTCAAGTGCTTTTAAGAGCACTGATTAACATGCATTACCCCAACGTACGTAGGTAAAGAACTTCCCCCATATCACAGGGAAGGAAGACTGAGGCAGAGAGGTTGCATGACTTACCCGAAGTCAGAGACACAATCAGTATCAGAGCAAAGAGTAGAACTTGTGTGCCTGGCTCCCACGTCTGTGCTTATACCACTAAAGTACACAGTTGTCTAAAGGCGAAGTGCTGCTTTGTTTTAGAACATGCTCATCATGAGGGATTCCACAATATTCGTTTCTCTAGTAATGTATAAGCCTGGAAACAATTAAAGGAGACTTCCTGCTACTATCAAATTTCAGTCAAATGCTAAGGTTATTTGTGGGGATATTAGATGCTATATAAAATGCAACAAAATATTTAAACGAATGATCTTTTAGACATATTACTACCTAGAAATTTATTATCCCTTTCACTGAATGGATTTTATTTCACTCGGTTTCATGTTGTTTAGTTCTGCCCCAGTCGCTGTGGAACTATGATTGTTCAGCTGTAGACAGGTTCTTTACATTTTTTAATGTGATAACCTAGACAAGGAAACAAAGTGAAAACTCCAAGGTTTTCTACCTTATTAGAGTAATAAAGTTACATAGTCTATGTTGCAGGTGCATTTAAACCCAGAAGACAGCCTGAAAATAAAACAAAATTAGTTTCAAACGAATACATTAGAAAATAAAACTATACAGAGAATAGAGCAGGTTCTGAATTAGAAACCTTAAACTTGTCTCTCACAGAAACAATTAAAGAGGGAAATAATTACAAAGGTTGCAGATCTGACATAAAACCAGTCATACTAGGCAACAGCATGGAGTTTTGCATTTCTAATGTATGTAACGAACACCAAAGCTCACGACAGCTTGTCACTTTTTGATGGATGATGGAAGACTCCATTTCTGATGTAGAAAGTATCCTTTACAATTCCAGACCTGGCATGAATTGGAGCCTTGATTTCAGTAATAACATCTCCTGAAAAATAAGCACATTTGATTAGCTTTTATGTCTTAAACAGTCTGACAATTACACTATTGTATGCAGTGTTGTTGTAGCAGTGTCAGTCATGGGATATTAGAGAGACAAGCAGGTGAGGTAATATCTTTTATTGGACCAACTTCTGTCGGTGAGAGAGACAAGCTTTCGAGCCACACAGAGCTCTTCTGCAGGTCTGGGAAATGTACTCGGAGTCGGAGTATTCAGACTACTTTCCCCAGACCTGAAGAAGAGCTCTGTGTAAGTTTGAAAGCTTGTCTTGTCCGCCAACAGAAGTTGGTCCAATAAAAGATATTACTTTGCCCACCTTGTTGCTCTGATAATTACACTGATATTATGAAAGGGCTGAGGTAACGCTGAAAGTGACAGTTTGTTCAGCATATTGGGCCCAATCCTGCAAAGCACGGAGTACCCTCAACTCCAATGAAATCAACACTTCACAGGAGGTTTTCACAACATCCCACCCACAGTGTACTGGTTGCATTATGCCCTATTTGGATCCCCTGTAAGATCGCAACTTGGTATGTTAATAAGAGTGAGCCACTTGACTCTGAATGACCCACGCTTTGGTAAGCTTTCATCAGATACTTTTAAAATGTAATGTGCAAAATGCATGCATGCATTCCACCAGTGACAGAAAAAGACCAGACTGTACTGAGGCCCTCGGCAGATTGCCTTCTGGGTTTGTTGCTGGCTGGAATTTTAGCCAGGAACAGAAAGGGTCCAGACCAAGCCCCTCCTTTCCTGATAAGTTGCTTCCTTTTGTATCCTACTCTCTGCATAGAAGAATTGATGTTCTGCTACATTTTTCAGCACACCACACACTGAACAAACTGACTTAAAAAAATTAAATATACAAACCCCAGCTGGTTAGACATTGGGGTCAAGTGAAGAGGAGGTGTAGAAAATTATGTCCTGGCAGTAGAAACATGCTTAACTTTACTCTCATGAGCAGGCCCATTGATATCCATTGGATGACTCAGGTGAGTAAAGTTAAACACATGTGTAGGCACTTGCTGAATCAGGGCCAGAGAGATCAGCTGGTAACTAGAGGGAAACATTTTGGATTAACTCTACTTTTGTGGTTTGTGTTCCAGCTGGATCCAAGAAGCAGGGAGTTGGGGTAGACAGAGAAGGAAGGGGTTGAAGAACCTTAGCTAGTGTTAGATTTCCATCCCAAACAATCATTCTTTAGGCAGCCTTCCACCTTACCTAAGCGCCAGCCATACTCCCAGGATGACAGGACTGGATAGTGGAATTTCTCCTTGGGATTCTTCAGCTTTCTCTCCTGCAGGTACAGGTGCCTTCCTTGGCCTTCCTGGGAGATGCCCTGGTACAGCAGATGCTTGGTCTTGGGGGTGGCAGGTCTCATTTCCTTAAGAAGGGGCTCCTGATCCTTATCCTCCTGCTTCCTGGGGAGGCTTATCCCCTCCCCCTGCTTCTTAAAGCCAGTTCCCTCCTCCTGGGTCCTAGGGGGACTGAGCCTCTCCTCCTGCTCCTTGGGAGGGCAAATAGCAGGTAGAATACATTTCCTCCTGGGGCCACTGCAGGGCTCTAGCCTGGGGAACTTGTGCCCATACTTCACCTTCCAGCTGACCCTGCTGAAAGCCTCCTTCTCAATCAACTCCTTCCAGCAGTGCTGGTCCCTTGTGGTCAGCAGACCCCTCATAGCCTGGAGCAGGAGGCTAGCGGCTAGCTGCTGTGTGTTTGGTACAAGTTAATTCCTGCAGCCTCTGGTGTCCAAGGAGACGGGGAGCCAGTGGAACAGGGTCTCAAGTTACAACCACCTCAGAGGAAGTGGAGGAGAAGGGGCACTGCACTCTCCCTTCATCTCAGCTTCTCTGGATATTGAACAGGATATTTAAAAAGGTGTCAGTGAGCCCTTTAGTGCCCCTCAAGCTGAAAATCTGGATGAGCTGCAGGTTGGGGCCAGCCAACAGGTAGAACTAGTTACCCTCTCACCAGCTCTCTGTGGCTGCAGAGTTTGTGAATCTTGGCAACAGCAGCATTACAGCAGCATATCCACTCCCAGGCATAAAATACCCCCACAATAACCCACCCTTTGTGCAGAGCTTATTAGCACCTTGCTGTGCTGCAGGGGAAACACAAAGGGCTAGGATCCTTGTTCTACTGACAGCAGCAGCAAAACTCCCTCTGACCTGAATAGGGCCAGCATTGCACCCAGAGTGTGTGTGCACGCAAAGGATTTGTGGGAAACTTAAGTTCCATTGGTTTTATTTGTGTTGGGTTTGAACCAAACCAAAAACTCAAAGCAAAACTCAACAGAAACTACCAGTTTCACTGTGTTTGGGATCAGCTCCAAAGAGTTTCTGGGTTTCCCCTAACTTCCTGGTGGAACTAGACATTGGCCCTGGGTGGAACCTGTTCTCGGTGCCAGGTGCATAATGCAAACCAGAACAGGGCAAGTTTTGACTGATTCGGGGTTTGTTATAAAAGTTTCCAATAGCTGAAGTACCACATCTATCATGCCAGTTATAACAATTGCCACAGGCATGGATCAAGTCCCACGGGAAGACAGGTAAAGGAGATCTCTTTCCTTACTAACTGATATTTTCCTGATAAAACGAGTACAATACACACACACTGGCTATATCTTCTATTTTAAAAAAAGTGCTTCAAACAAAATATTACATGTGTGGACAGCAGACTCCGGTAAAGCAGTCAATGGAATCCTCATGATCACAAAATTTGAGAATCCTTATTACAGGGAGTATAAAAAGAAAAGAGGCCGTATGGAGAAATAAATCCATACAACTTTTTTCTTTTATCCTTTAATCAGAGTGAGACAGCAACCACACCCATAATGAAGTGGAAATATTTAGGCCCTGGAATTTAGCCACTAATTAAGTTCCAAATTCCAAATCTCCTCCTGAATATCAAGAATTTCACAGTATACTATAACTTAAAAAGGAGTGAAGTGTCTTAAACAACACTTTCATGAAACGCTGAATTGTCTCTTTTGAAATTGTTGTGCCTAAGAGCACAGCAGAGAATAAAATACAGCTTTTGTCTACAACACAAAAAAGACACCCACAACAAATAGGGGACATTTGACATCTATAAAAAAACATTTGAGAGAGTTTTGCCATTTAATAAGTTGCCTCCTACAACCAACATGAGACTTTGTTTTCACAGCATCCATTATACCACATACAATGAAGCCAAACAAAAAAATGCCCATTTGTTTTGGTCAGGAAGGGGCAGAGGCTGGTGGTGTTGTCAATGTCAAATATACTGCATGTGTGGATTACTCCAGGAGAAATTGCCTGGTCACCCACCCCTGAAATCCCACTGATGAGGTGGGGTATTCCAGCAGTGATTACAGAAGCAGCATTGTTTTTAAAACTAGGCTTCTGGCATTTTTTCAAATTTTTGTAAAAAAGGGTGTAACTGGAGCCAGGATAAACACAAAAGACACACAAACAACACGTGGAATGTCTTTTACAGTTATAAACTGAGATGCCTGCTCTAGTAGGTGAGGGTTTTTTTTTGTTTTTTAACTTGTTTTAAACACTGATGTTACCCACTTCAATCCATGTTAATTACAAAGAGCCCAGTATTCGTTTTCAGTCAAATTCCTTAATTTTAATCACTTAACCATGTGAGGCAGCAAGTTTTATTTTAATGGCGTTATCACACAGCTCATAATTGTGCAAGTACCTACACCACCACTGGTTATTGTTTTTATCACACAGCTCATAATAGTGCAAGTACCTACACCACCACTGGTTATTGTTTTTATATTACTTTGAAATGATTATGTATTTTAGGCCCCCACATCTGCAACTGAGTGCTGTGCGTACATGCAGTCTCATTGACTTCAGTGGGGCTCTGCATGGGAACAGGGACACTTCTAGAGAGTCAACTGCAAGATCAGTGACTTAGTGATCCATGTAGCTTCCATTCATTAGAATATAAATATTCCTTTTCATTATGAGGGCACTTGGGTTTAGTTTGTACAGTAAATAAGACTACAGTATTAAGTAAGCCTATTTGTAAGCCTTTGATGTTGCTATTACCATTGTCCTATGGAACTGTGGATAGAAAATAAACATTCCAAGTACTACTTCAAACTATCAAGTATCAGGGTAGCCGTGTTAGTCTTTAAGGTGCCACTGGACTCCTTGTTGTTTTTGTGGATACAGACTAACAGATTTATGTGGGCATAAGCTTTGGGGGTAAAAACCCACTTCTTCAGATGCATCAAACTATGTTTCATTTTGATACAATTTCCCTGTCTTTTCTCATTTTATAGGGGGAGATAAGTAGCTCATGAGTAAAATCTATAGCACTCAGTAGAAAACAAAAGACTTAAGCAATGCTTTTATTACTATTGTCATGTTCATGTGTATACACAGATGAGAAATTTATTACCTGATATTTTTGTTAGCAGCTTTTCTACTCATTCATCACTCATGGGTAATGCCCCCCTCCCTCCTCTGGAATTTGGAGGCGGCCAATGTTGTTTCTGGTGCCTCTAGAACAGAGGTGGGCAAACTACGGCGGCCCGCGGGACCCTCCTGCCTGGCCCCTGAGCCCCTGGCCCCTCCCCCGCAGCCTCAGCTCACTGCGCCGCCGGCGCAATGCTCTGGGCAGCGGGACTGCGAGCTCCTGGGGCAGCGCAGCTGCAGAGCCCGGCCTGACCCGGTGCTCTGTGCTGTGCGGTGTGTGGCTGGCTCCAGCCAGGTGGCATGGCTGCAGCACTGCCAGCCACCGGTGCGCCAAGCAGTGCGGTAAGGGGGCGTTGGATAGAGGACAGGGGAGTTCGGGGTGGTGGGCAGGGGGCAGGGGTGTGGATAGGGGTTCAGTCAGAGGGCAGGGGTCCCAGGGGGGCAGTCAGGAAGGAGGGGGGTTGGATGGGGGCAGTGGGCAATCAGGGGTAGGGGTCCCAGGGGCAGGCAGGGAGAAGGGGTGGTTGGATGGGGCAGGGATCCCGGGGGGGCAGTCAGGAAGGAGAGGAGGGGTTGGATGGGGTGCCTCAGGGCAGTCAGGGGCAGGGGTTCCATGGGGGGGCAGGGGTCCTAGGGGGGCTGTCAGGGAACAGGAGGATTTGGATGGGGCAGGGGGGCTATCAGGGGGCCAGGCCACACACCCCTCCCCTAACCAGCCCTCCGTACAATTTCCAAAACCCGATGCGGCCCTCAGGCCAAAAAGTTTGCCCACCCCTGCTCTAGAGCTAAGCCCTGACCTACAAGTTAGGCCACCAGAAGAATTCTTGCAAAGCTTTAGAAATTCTCCAGCAACCATGTCACATGTCCAGCAACCATTAGCATTAAGACAACTTGTTATATTCATTAACCTTAAGACACTGATGTCATGTTTGCCCTTTTCAGAATGGGTGTACGCAATAAACCCTCTAACCCTGCATTCCCTCACCATGGGTGCTTGGATTTTCTCACCAAGACAGTGATTTCTCACCAGCGGTGTATTGCAATGTACACAGTGATTCCTGTATGTATGTTTCACAGTAATGTGTTGCTTTTGTCTCCCCAGAAATGACTGTGGAAGACCCACCCCGCACTGTAGCAGACCGTCTGCGACATATAAGAAAGCAGCCAAGATGCACTAAGGCAGACATGTTTCGTGAGGTGATTCTGCACTCCCAAGCGGAGCTACATGATAAAAATAAATGGAGAGAAACCATAACGAAGTGGAAAGAGGAAGAGAACCGAGACCGAAAAGAGAACAATGCTTTCCACAGGGAAGCCGCAGAGAGGCTAATCAAGGTTCTGGAGCTTCAGACAGATCTGTTGCATTCTCTCATTACGCTGCAGTGACCTGATTTGTGCCTGCCCCCTATTGCAGCAAGCGCAGAATTCTTTCCCATGCACTCCCCAAACCCCCACTGCACATTCTTGTAGGCTCGCTGCAAATGTTTCCATTTCTCAACAATCCACACCCACAGATAGCTTGTCAAATGACAGCTGGAGTTATACACAGCTGTGAGGTGTCCGGGCCCCCCATCCTGTTCACCACCATCATGGAGGATGGCTTGTAACCGTATCTGATTAGAATATGACCATATGGATCATTGTTGCAACCACTGTTATATATTTGCAGCAAATTTTGTACAAAGGTTGTTGAGTGAGGTGTCTATGAAAAGGTTATGATTTGTTGGTTATGATCATGCATCTGTATGCATGGATCATTTTTGTATTTAAAGTTAAGTATTGGCTCTATACCTGAATTTCAAATGTTTGCTCCTGGTGTAACGCCCATGAAGTAATTAGCCAACACATTTTGGAAGGACTATTCAAATTGAGTGGCCCATTTAACATTTAACTGACAATGGACCATGGGAGACGCCCATCTACACTTAATGAAATTTCTTGCTGTGACTAGGGGAAATGTATGGACATGTGACTTGCCCACATAACTCCAAACTCCATCTTGTTGCTGTGATTTTCCACAGTAAAAACAATGGAATGCCCTCCACATGGCAAAAGCTATAAAAGGCCATGGAAATACCTCCACTTTGTCTTCAATCCTGCTTCTTACCTCTAGAGTAGGGGTCAGCAACCTTTCAGAAGTGCTGTGCCGAGTCTTCATTTATTCACTCTGATTTGAGGTTTCGTGTGCCAGTCATACATTTTAACGTTTTTAGAAGGTCTCTTTCTATAAGTCTATAATATATAACTAAACTATTGTTGTATGTAAAGTAAATAAGGTTTTTAAAATGTTTAAGAAGCTTCATTTAAAATTAAATTAAAATGCAGAGCCCCCCAGACCGGTGGCCAGGACCCAGGCAGTATGAGTGCCATTGAAAATCAGCACGCATGCCATAGGTTGCCTACCCCTGCTCTAGAGGAACTTTGCTACAAACTGAAGCTCTGGACTGAATGATCCATCCAAGCTGTGGATGTACTCCAGAGACTTGACTTAAGCCAGCCGTTTATTCCATCTCTGCTACAAGCCTGAACCAAGAACTTTGCCATTACTGTATGTACACCTCTACCCCGATATAACGCTGTCCTCGAGAGCCAAAAAAATCTTACTGCGTTATAGGTGAAACTGCATTATATCGAACTTGCTTTGATCCGCCGGAGTGCGCAGCCCCGCCCCCCCGGAGCGCTGCTTTACTGCGTTCTATCTGAATTCGTGTTATATTGGGTCACGTTATATCGGGGTAGAGGTGTAATTGATTCCGTTAACCAATTTTAACTCACCTTTCTTTCTATAAATAAACCGTTAGATTTTAGATACTAAAGGATTGACGTCAGCGTGGTTTTTTGGGAAAGATCTTAGTTATATATTGACCTGAGTGTGTGACTGGTCCTTTGGGATCAGAAGAACCTATTATCTGATATGAGTGATTGTAAAGAACCACTCATCTCTGAATCCAGTGTTTTTGGTGGTGATATAACAACTGGAATGCCTGAGGAAACGGCCTTTATGTTTTCTTGTTAGCCTGTGTGGTGAAACAGGAGTTTATTTGTGTGGCTGGTTTAGTGTGTGTATATCTTATAAAAGAATAATCACCAGTTTTGGGTTGTGTTTGCCCTATTTCTCAGCAGTTCTCCCTGAATTTGGCATTCTTAGTTATGACCCACTAAGGCATGGTTACATGGCTATATGTGCATGTGGTGTTCTCCCTTTTTAAAATAAAAGCAAAAATTTTTCAAAACGAAGCAAGCTGTGTGTGTTCACATTTCTTTACATGTCATCACAGCTACAAGTCAACTAGCACTTCATCTTCACTGAAATTACAGACCGAACCGCTATGTAGCACAGCACATGCCTTTAACACGTCCTTTCCCAAGCACAGCAGCAAAGTTTAATGATTTTCATTTTCAAACATTTCCCTCAAGGAATCCCAGATCCTAACCGCCACACGTTGTGCCCCTCTAATAGCCCTGGTATCTGGCTGCTGAAACTCAGCAGGCAGGCGTTTGGCCTCCACGCTCCACATGAGTAAGCCTTTTGCCCTTCCCCTCACAAATGTTATGTAAAGTACAGCACACTGCAATAACCATGGGAATATTTTCTTCACTAATTTCCAGTCTACTGTACAAACATCTCCAGCATGCTTTCAAACGGCCAAATGCACATTCGACAGCCATTCTGCACCTACTCAGCCTGTTGTTGAAACGTTCCTTACTGACATCTAGGTTTCCAGTGTATGGCTTCATGAGCCATGGCATTAATAGGTAAGCTGGGTCTCTCAGGATCACAGTGGGCATTTCCACTTCCCCGACGGTGATCTGCTGGTCTGGAAAGAAAGTCCCCGCTTGCAGCTTTCTATACAGGCCAGTGTTTCTAAAGATACGTGCGTCCATCCCAGACATGCATAACGATACGATCCCACCACTCTGAGCTAGATTCCCTAGCCCAAAAACACCATTCCACAGTGCACAGCTCCTCAGTTAATGCCAAAAGCAATCAAATGTTACTTCTTTCCATTTCAGGTAGCTCATTAGGCATCTCTGACTGCAGTTCTCTGTGCAAGTGACAGCTAGCAGAGTAGTGGACCGCAGTACAGGATCCATTCCTGCTTGTGGATGTGGCGGGGAAAGCAGCCAGACAGCAAGAGATGTTAAAAAATGCCACAAAAGAAACAAGGAAGTACTGGTGTTGCTGGGACATGAAGCAGTGAACCACAAGGCACTGAGCAGGGACCCAGAATGACTTGTGCTTACCCCCCCCCACCCCTTCCCACAAGACCTATCATCAAAATGGAGAGAGCTGCACTGTGGGATAGCTACCCTAGAGCGCTGCTCTCATTGGTGACGGAAGTGCTGCAAATGTAAAAACACTCTGCCTGTGGAAGTGAGTGAGTACACAAACCAGCACTTTTCTTTCACTGGTGAAACTGACAGCGCAAAAAGTCTGCAAGTGTAGACATACCCTAAGGAACTATGCAGGAACCAAACTGGTAGCACCTTCCTGCCAAAGGATGCCTCTGTGGAGGAACAAATTAATTTCACAGATCTGAGTCAGATGGACTCACACCTTCTTCCCCCCCCCCCCCCCCCCCCCCCCCCCCCCCCCCCCCCCCCCCCCCCCCCNGTTTCCCAGATGTCTTGCATACCAACCCGTGCAGGATTTTAATAGCATACCCGCAACAACTTGCGACCCTAAGGCCTTGGCATTTTAGATGGAATGAGACAAACACGATACACATGCCAGTTGTATTCCATGTGCTTGAGATATATCTTCAGAACACTAGAAATGTCCATTGATGCCATTCTGGAACAAAATAGAACTATTTCCCAGGAATTGTGGAAAGAGGGGCTTACCTTGAAAGAATGATTTACCTTCCAGTGACTGTGGTTCTTCGAGATGGTGTGGTCACTTTAGGTGAGCTTGTGCCCCATACACACAAGACCAGATTTTTGAATAGCATTGTCTTTGGGGGCAGCACATGGGTATCGTGCTCCTGCGAGAGGTAATAGAGGTTCCACTGAGCTAGACCGGGTTACTCTTCAAGGCAAAGCCTGGGATCTAAGGAAATCTAAACCTCAGAGACCCTAGAAAAAGGGAAGGGCATTGAATGAGCTAAGAAAGACTGCCCAGTGTGTCAGTGAAAAGCTGAGGCAGGCACACAGAGCAGGGGCAGACTGCTTTCTACAACTCAGGGGGATTCCAGCGGTGTTATATTCAAGCGTGTGTTGCTACCATTTGCTCTAAATGCTTTACACCTTTGGGAAAGGCATAAATGATGCTTTGAATTGCTGGTTCTGTGTCACTGCAAACATATGCTGTTACAGGCTCCCAAAGGGAAATTTGTGTAAGTGCCCAAGCAGAGTTGGACCTGTGTCATTAATACATTTAGGAACCTGGGGGGCAAGGGGGTGTTAATACATTTAGGAACCTGTCCCCTAAGGGGCAAACTTGAGGGAGACTCAAAGGGGTCTAAGATGCAGTTTACCTGGTAAACCATGACAGACCGTAGAGATGAACAAAAGGCTGGCCCGTTTCAAGCATCTCTAAGGTCTGTCATGACGTAAGTAATCAAGGATTTCAGTACTGAGGTTTGGACTGGGTCCAGACTGTTGGGCCACCCATATTGAGAACCTCATCCATTAGATGAGTACATCCATCTGGTAGATGTTTTTCTGTTCTGATTCAAGATTTCCTGGAGCTGTAGGAAGCAATCAACGATCTTGAAGAAGCTAATGTAGCTGAGATCACCAAAATAGTGTGATTATTGTATTTGGATTGCAGTAGCATCTGGAGGTCAGGGCCCCACTGGCTTGGGCACTGAACAAAGAGGCAGTACTGGCCCCAGAGATATTTCCCCTTGCACCAGAAACTTAATTTGATCAGATCAATGAATGGAGTTTCCTGGTTCCATTCTGTCTGGACACCAAAATGTCTGAGGCTAATGGAGAATCCCTGTTGAGCTACACCTCCTTCCACAGCCCAGGCTGTTAACTGTAGGTGTTCCAGGTCCATGATTCAAGAGGTTTAATCTTTTCTGCACGTGTAATGTGGTTTCCTTGGCTGTCAAACAAGCCCAAAGCATCTTCTAGGCAAGTAGAGGACTAGGAGGACTTGAGCTCTCCCCTTTCTGTATTTAAGTGAACTGACTTCAAAGGTAGCAACTTCTTCTCTGCCCAGGATGTTATTTTCATTGCCAAGGAGAAGATTTGACCTCTGGTTACTCCCTGCTTTTGGAAGGCATATAAACACAAGCCTCACTCATAAGGCAACCCCTAAACAAATAGATTATTTCTGCTGCAAGCATCATCGTTGCCCTCTGGTTTCTTGTTCCTTCTGAAGAAGTTGGTACTGGCCACTATCCTAGACAGGATACTTTACTTTTTTCTGTAGAGACCATTGGTTAGATCTCGGATGGCCATGTTTGGGGTGCGTGCCCCCAACCACCACTAAAAACCATCGAAGTGAATTAAATGGAACTCCGATTAGGACATTTGTCTTCAAGTAGGTTCCCCACCCTGTAATGCTTGTTTCCATAGTGAGTGTGCAAGGGCCTAGCATGAGGTTGGGTTGGCTTTCAGCATATTGGTACTCACCTGCTCCCTCATATGATTGAGCGCCACACCTAGTTGTCTTACATAAGGTGGGTAGTGCCATGTTTTTGTAGGTGCATTTTGAGAGAGCCACTGGGAATGAAGCCATTGTTTTGGATTTATGCCAGAACACAGCACCTATCCAACATTCTAGGTGCTCACCACAAAATACAGAAGATAATTAAGCCACTTACCCTCAGAGCAAAAAAGAGTTCAATTCCCCCCACCCCGCCGCAGTTTTAATGAGAACTATTTGAGGAGACCATCAGTTGCTTCCCCCAGGAACTGCTCAGTTGAACATAAATTGCCCTCCCAAAACATTTCCCCCTCCTCCCCCAACACACGCGCACACAATTTTGCCTTCCAAAGTCAGCAGTATTGCAAGTGGTCATCTGCAAGTGGAGCCAGCCACCTTCTGTCGAGCTCACTAGTGGTCATCTGCTGAGCCAAAGTTAGTACTCATTCAGCTGCTTCTGTTCCTTACTCCAAGTGGCTGGAAGAGTAAAAAGGTAAGGCACATGTGAACATTATAAAAGTGGTCTTTTGAACTCCTGTTTTCACAGAAGTCTGAAAGGACATGGCTCCCAGCTGATACAAGTTTGCATTTGGATGCAAGCTTCAAAGGGACAGCTAGCTTTTGGGAGGTGGGAGGGGGGCTTTCAAAAAACTGGTATTTCAAATCTGAATGGTCTCAGCTTCTTGGTCCTCACCCTTCCCCCAGTTCAGAAATAAATTAGGCACTATCCACACAAAGGATTTTTGGGAAGTTAGCAAGTAGCCACATTTTTGCATAATCTTTATTTGTAAAATTCTAGTGGTGGCCATATTCCAAGGTATGGATTGAGACCAGTTGAGAGGCTTGTGTGCAATCCCACTACTGTTACTGGAACGAGAGTGGGTAATGGGTTTGTGTAGCAAAGACAGGAACCCGGAGTTCAATTATTCTAACATGTCTAAAATTTAAGCTTTATGGTTGTAATGCTGAAGTTTTGATTCCAATAGGGCGAACTTTGCTCCCAGAGCGGAGACAAAACCACAGCCAGCATGACAAAGGTTACGTGACACTTGAGGGTTATTTACATTAAACCCAGCATTTGCCAGCAATACATTTAGCAAGTTCAATTTTGTGCATGTCACTTGGATTTTTATACTAAGTCACACCAGCCCTTGTATAGTGTGTACACAGGTAGAATTGTCTGCATTCTATAGCATACATAGCAACGTGGCACAGAATCGGTGTTTACATTCTTGCATAAAAGTAACATGGATGAAGGGCTGAGAGGACAACTCTTAGGTTCAGCTACAGGATAAGGCAGAGAAGGGTTAAATGGTAGCAGGCAAAAAAGAGAAACTTCTGCCAGAGCACAGTATGCAACCCTTTGGTAGCATGAGTTCGAGCACTAAAGGCACACCCATTTTCTCAACTCCTGTTTGCTGCAACAGGTGGGATAGTTTCACATTAATGAAAATGTCAGCCTTTATCTGGCTTCATTAGCTTTGTGCTAGGTCAGTTGCAACTAGGAAAGACAAATGCAATGCAGGAGCCTCCTTGGCAGCAGTAACCTGCACAGAGTTTCTGGTTTCAGAGCTATTATTTGGAGTGGGAGTGCTTGTTTAGAGAAACATCTGCTAGTTTCTACAGCAACATATTGCTGTGTTAAACCTAAGGAGATAAGGGTGTAATAAGCAGGTGGAAGCCACCCACCTTTTCTGATTTAGTAAATGCAGATTCTGTCTTTCAGTTATCAAAGGAAAGCCCCTAGCCTAGAAGGGAGTTTTGGACCATCAAAACAAATCTGATTAGTTTCTAAGGAATTTAATGACTGACCAAAGAAGTGCTGATGTTTTAGCCATCCAAACTGAAGTACAACAGATCCAGCATGAACAGTAGCAGCTTTTGAAGACTCCACTTCACTTGGAAGGGTGAAGACTGTTCAGTTGCCACATGCAATTCTTGGCGGAGACTACCAGCAAGGGTCAGGACTGGACACTACTCTACTGGGAACTGGACTGAAGCCTTCAACTCCTTTAAAACAAAACTCACTGAACATCCAAATGTTCATTACTATAGACCCCACGTGGATGGTACCCACCGCCTCCATATTTTACCCATCTGCAAGCCGTTCAGTCCACCTACTGCCTTTGGCGTTGGTAAGCCACTCATTTATCAGGAGTGCCTCATCTTCTGAGCTAAGCACAGTCAGATGTTTACTACACATCCTCCATGCAATTTCAACTTATAAACAGCTAATTTAAGTGAAGCAGGTGTGGTTGAGCATGAACTGAAAGTTAAAAATACCAGTGATGAGCATGACAGACAGTAATTGAGGCATGGAGACAATATATAGTGTATGCGCCTTATTTTTACTGTGCATCCATAAGTCACTATTTGTCTTTTAAAAATTGTATCAACAAGGCAGACCGCATAGTGCTGCTAGTTCACTCTGAATCATGTTAACTGAAGTGTCTCACTGCAGTATGATGGTTTTGCCTAGATTTAATATCTTTTACTACCCAGTCATTTTAGCAGCAAGACAGTCAGGAAAGTTTTACACATGGCCAAATAGTTTCATTATAAGAACACAAGTCAAGTCTAAAGTAGGGTCAAACATGACTGTTTGAAGGGTTGTTGTTGGTGACTAGTTTTAGGGACAGTAGATGTACACAGTAACAGTACATGTGGCTGGAAGTTAGACATGATGCCACACAAGACTGATGTTACTGTATTAACCAAGCTAAAACTACTGTTTCTTCAAATAGGAGAAGACAATCTGAGGTGGTTTTTAACATGCACATTTTAATGAAGCCAACATTGTTTTAATAAGTTAAGATACAATTTTACAATCTTGCATTTTATTCCAGTTTTATTTGTTTTTACGTCCTAGTTTACAATGCAGTAAGCATTTCACATTAAGGCACAAAGCACAGTAAAAAAATTACTCAATTTCCCCAATAAACTGTGCTCAAAAGTAGTGCATCGACATACAACTCCTACAAAATAGCTATATGTGGGAACCTCTCACTAGGGATAGGAGGTAAGCATCAACATATTTCCAACAAATCCTTCCTAATCATACAAAGTTAAAGCTATTTAGCCAAAAATTGTGCTCAGACCACAGCAGTTGGCAGTAAACTTCAGTTCAGCATTTGGAATGTATTTCTTATGAAGGAAAACGTCACTATAATGAAAGTTAGAACTAAGTGTTCATTCCTTACTCATAAGAAGGATGGATGAGCCCTTGTGCATTTTAGAAAGTTTGCAGCATGAAAGCGATGTCAGGAAATGAAGGTGCTTTACTGAAGTCTTTGGACTGCAGTTCTCATAAAAGGATTAGGATCTGATCAAGTCGCTTGTGCCTACTATGGTTACCTGGTGGATTCAGAGCACTGTTATTCATTGATAATTTCAGACATGCTATTGTGTAAAGCTAGTTTTCAAAATTAAAGTTAAGTTTGGAGCAGGTGAATACCCCAAATGTGAATCTAACCTTTTGATCTTTTCCTTTTATGAGAGGCTTCTGAGCTGTATGGAGTCACACTTGGCTTGGATAACTTGCTTTAAAGGATTTAAACCAACTGACTGGAGTTTGTGCTTAGAAGCAAAGACTTTTGGGAAGTTAGGACCAAAGTAATGATTGATCACACACTGGCAATCTGTGGAGCAAGCTTCTATAGTAAGTTTCACTAGAAGCCCAAGCTAATTAAAGCCACCATTACAAGCATCATGAAAAAAAAACTAACAATATAGTTCTACAAGGCATTAAATGCAGAAGGGCTGAAAGCAGACTGAAAGTTACTTCCTGGCAACTTAAGGTTTGCTATAGCAAAATTAAGCAATTTCTCTTAAGTGTAAACAATCAGCAAAGCATTTTGTAAAATATTCTCATGTTGAGTGGTAGTGCCACTTTAATAGCTTTTCATAATGTTAAGTATTAAAATTGGTCAAGTATACAAAGGCACGTATTTAGTACCAGTTTTACCTCACTTCTTTACAGAAAGAATTTGAACTGGGGACAGCCCAAGTCATATTCCACAACTAAATGTAAAGTCTCCAGTCAAAAAACAAATCAGTAGTTTAAGATACCCAATTACAAAAGACAAATTCCAGTTTTCAATATCTCAAGTCTTTAACATCCACAAAGGAAATTAGTGTCTTAGTTATCCACGATTCTCAATGTTGATAGTTACCCACTGACAGTACTAAAGTTACAATTTTAAAAAGGATATTAAATAGATTTACATTACATAGTATTATATTTAGGTAAAAAGTTGCAACACTTCTAAAAACGTTATAGAACTTACTTTTGGATGTATTGAAATGTGAGTTGCATGTATCTAGATACTGTATTTTGCAACAGAACTGCAAACAGTATTTTTATAAATCTGAATTGCAGATGCAAAGATTAGATCTAGAAGAATTTAAGGAACAGTGACATGGAATGGACTTCCAGGAATGTGTGCTTCGCCCCACTTCACTGCCAGAATATAGTCACCCTTCTCTTTGACCACATACGCTACATTGTATTGGTGGTTTCCCAAGTGTTTCACAGAAACTTCTTCGCATGGTGTTGTGGGTCCATGGACACCAACTAACAGCATATTTGAACCTATGGTACAATGAGAAACTGTTAGCTTTTATAATTATGGCTAGGTAATAACAGCTGGCTTGCAGCAATGAACACTGTACCACCACGAAAATGGTCTCCCAACCCAAAGTGCTTACCATCTTGTTCTGTGTTTTGGGCCATTACTGTAGTGATTTGTTTATCTAGCAATAGTCCGAGGCTTGGTTAAGCCATTTTAGAACCTAGAAGGATTTTGTATTTACACCTTTGGAAGAAGCACCCTCATTAAGCGAATATTTCATCTGCATGTATAGTGCCTGACCTGCATACCAGATGTTGCTACCATCACTGGCCTGGCTTGACATGAGTAATTGGACAGGGGTGGGGCCTTATGTCTTAGGAGACAGGATTAGGGAAGTAAATGGATCAGCAGGCTGGAAACAATGTCTGTACTAGCTAAAAAGAGGAGGAATACCCAGGGAACCATTACCTCCTACATAATATTCCAGGATTAAGAGTAAGTTGTGCATGGACAATACATGCTGTACAGGGACTGGTTCCTATAAAGGGACCAAGACAATCCCAAAACACGTGATGCCATGTATAGTAAATGCAACAATGTGGAAGTGTATGTAAAGGAAAAGTTTGCTGTGTAATTTTGGATGTGTGGTACACCCTATATCCACCCCCCTACACTTCCGTCTGATTAACTAGCACAGCTTTGATGTACGCCAAATAAAGGAACCTGAGTGATAAGAGTGGAGTCAAATGGGTTTTTGGGGAACCCCAACATAGTGGTGCCATGACTCAGATTCCATTCGTCTGGAGCAGGTAACGGTATAGCTCATTACACTTGTAGCTTTATGGGCAGGGATCACAAGCAGTTTAGCAATGGCATTTGGAAGGGCTTAAATCTGAGGAAGTTAGTACCACACTGGAGAAGTGGGTCAAATATATGGGTGGACCCAATGAATTCCCCAGAGAACTACAGGGAAACTGGAACTGGGTGCAAAAGAAACTCCAGAGCAAGGTATTGGAGAAAAATGCTTGGCAAAGCACAGTGAAGGTCTGTTAAATGCCACTGAAATTTTCAAAGAATAGGACCCACTGGCAGCCATGGAAAGGACAATATCTAGTTATCCTTAAGGCAAAGAAAGCCCAAATCAAAGCGGCAGTTTCACAAGGATTATTTTTGATGGCTAACAATAACAAAATGTGCCACCTTGAGGGAGGACTGTAAAAGTCATAAAAGGCAAATTAAAATAGTAAAAAAGCAACTTAAATGTGTCATCTGCTTGTAACTTGCAGTTTACAAAAAGGAAAATTTCAAGAGTGTAAAGCCATTTTAGGAAAAAAGTTCAAAGGGGCTTAGCTATGCCAAGCAAGTTTAAAATATTTATTTGGTCTGTCGTAATACTGTTTACAGCTTAGCAAGGGGCTGCAAAATTTAAAAAAATACCTCTTTAAAAAAAAAAAAAAAAAGAGTAGAACTTATCTGTTAAATAAATTGCCTTTTAAAAAATTCCATCCATCCAAATCTTTAATTCAAGGCTGCAAAGCTGACAGACACTCTTTGGGCAGTAGCCATCATCTGGCACTCTTAACTTTGCTAGTTAACCCTCAAGGTGTCAATGCTTTTAGAGTTCATTTTTTAAATTCAGTTATCAATGTTAACCATAAACTGAAAATAAGGACTAAGCTGCCAGAACCAGAATTTACAGCTCAAGAAAGAGGGACAAGTACTGTAAAAATCTGTACAATTTTTGCTTTAAGATATTTGTAGGTTAGAACAGTTTGAAGTAAGGCCATGCTATCTTTTCTACTATAAAGCATCCTTTGAGACACCTATGAAAGTTGGCTCATTAACTGTTGGGATTTACAGGATGTCATTAAATGAAGATGAAAAGTGACATGTGCTTATCACCCTGAACACTTCACTTGCATCTTTTAACCCTGCTCCCTTAGTGTCTGAGCCAGGGACTCTACAAAGTAAATCTAAGGCCTTGGCTACACTTGTGAGTTACAGCGCAATAAAGCAGCCCCGGGCGCACTAGTTCACTCCCCATCCACACTGGCAAGGCACGTAGAGTGCTCTGACTCCGCAGCTACAGCACTGCTGGTACTCCACCTCAGCGAGTGGAATAACATTTGCTGCGCCCCCGCTGGAGTGCCGCGGCACCAGTGTGAACAAGGTGTTGCGTTACTGCGCTGCGATCAGCCTCTGAAAACGCCCCATAATCCCCTTAAGTCAAGTCACTCTTGTCATTGTTGTGAAATCGGCTGCAGGAATGCGGAAATGCCCTTTCAAAGCTCTGTTTCGGAGAAGCCGGCTGTTTATCAGCTCCGAGAAAAAGAGTGAGCGGGGAGGGGCGGGGTCTGAACTTACAAGACAGCAGGCCGACACTCAGCACCCCAAAAACCCACTCTCCCCCCACATACACACAACACTGTCACACTCCACCCCACCCCCCATTTGAAAAGCACATTGCAGTCACTTGCATGCTGGGATAGCTGCCCATAATGCCCTGCTCCCAATGCCCCTGCAAGAGCCGCAAATGTGGCCTCGCCAGTGCGCTTGAAGCGGTCAGTGTGGACAGATTGCAGCGCTTTCCTTACTGTGCTCTACGAAGGCGGGTTTAACTCACAGCGCTCTACATCTGCAAGTGTAGATGCCCTAATTGTTCAGGCAGAGTCTGTTATCTACTCAATCATTAGTTTATTTGGCCCCATGTGCATGGTACTATGTGCTGTGCACAATCTTCCATTAGAGCTAGCATAACACGTGAAATCCATGCTGTGGGAGGAGGGAGGTTTGTCTTGCAACACAACTGATTATTCCCCTTCTTCCTGCCCTTATGCTAGTTTATGCCTGAGGAGTCGGTTGAGTGCCACTCACATTCAGTTCTGATTGACGGCTAACAATAGGCAGCTCACAGCACAGTCACATGCCTATGAGAAATTCAGTTAGCTGGAAGTTTACCACCCTGGGATTCAAGAGCTTAAGTTTTTCATCATGGTCTCCCACTGGACCCTTAAGGCCATAAATTAAACAGTTGCAGATACGTATTGCTTTGAGACCAAATTCTTAAACCCATACCTGCTTTGCTGCAGTCTACAGTAAAGCTGCTTTTTTGACCCACAAAAGCCTTTGAGAGTCCTGCACCTCTGGAAGTCACTCTGCTGGCATCAGATGTAGACTTGGGAATGGCACTGTAGCAAGTTTCTGTTGATGACCTTGTCACCGATTCCACCATGATTGAGCTAGTTTCATTTGCACTGCCTGGGCTAACCAGTCGCTGGCCTAGAAAAGGAAGACAGATTTGCAATAGGCAGGTTTCTCAGTACATTTAGAAGGAATTCTGGAAAGTCAAGAAAGTAGTTACGTCAATAGGCTGGATTAATATATTTTGATCTTATTCACCTCACTGCAGTAGCACCTGGAGGTTCTATCAGGAACAAGGATTCACTGTGGACACTACACAAACATGGCACATCCATGCCCTAATAAAAACAGACTTGTAATTCAGTTCTCTTCTGTTCACTGCCTACTCTAAGTTTGTGGTGAACCTGGTTTCAAATCAGGAAGAAAAGCACTCTCAGGCCTGTGATGGTATAAAGAGGTTGTTAGAGAACAGTATTAGCACTCTTCCACTCAGGCCTGATTTTTGCTTCAGCAGTACAGAGGCTAATACTAAGTATTCAGTTTGCATCTAGAATGGTAATATATACACTGCAGACTTCACATGGCAAGTAATCAAGATTTTTCTATTTCTTGAACTCTTGCATTTTGATTTACAAACCAGGTGCGAGTTATGCTTGCAAACAGTTTTGGAGTAGTACATGAACCATGATTAAGTATTGGGCAATATTTAAAGATGGACTTGCTCATTATGCTTTTGCAGATTTGCGCCTACAACGATAGAGGATTTGAATGAACATTTGCTATTATTTCTGGAAGCAGTAGCACCCCAGTGCTTTTAAGCCAACACCAAGACATCTTCAGTGCTTGAAAGCCAACAGGGACTTCAGATTTCATGAAGTGAAAAACTGGCTGAGAGAAAGGAGTATTGTGCTTGAGTTGCTAAAGGCCAGTGAGACGTCATACACTTGAGTTGGCAGAACAGAGTGGGTGCAATTTTGTAGAAAACTCTGAAAATAGTCTGCCCAGGACTTTGCACATGAGTGTGGTGGCATTTTACAGATGGGACAGTTAAGACAAGTTGTGCAGTGTCCATTCCATGCTTTGAGCACAGTATTAGCAGCCAAAGTCCACTGAGTTTTCCTGTATTTTCTTACTAAAACTGTTCAGAAGGTACCATTATCTGTAGATATGCAGGTCCTTGTCCTAAAAGAGGTTCCCTTCCTTTAAGGAAAAAAGTCAAAGATGAGATGGCATCCAGTAAATATGACTTCTATCAGGGCAAGAGAAGTTTTGTAGTTGTCACTGGGTAAAAGTGAGCTATGTTTCACCCCCAATGCAGTATGCCGGAGCTACTATCTTTTCAGTATGTTCTAGGGAAGTTTTTGTTCAGCCATGGACAAGCTTTCAATAGCAAGCACCTTAGTGGTGCCTGTCTCAACTTGTTCTGAAATAGAATCTCATTATCTAGAACAGGGGTCGGCAACCTTTCAGAAGCGGTGTGCCGAGTCTTCATTTATTCACTCGGAGTTAAGGTTTCGCGTGCCAGTAATACATTTTAACGTTTTTAGAAGGTCTCTTTCTACAAGTCTATAGTATATAACTATTGTATGTAAAGTAAATAAGGTTTTTAAAATGTTTAAGAAGCTTCATTTAAAATTAAATTAAAATGCAGAGCCCCCCCGGGACGGGTGGCCAGGACCCGGGCAGTGTGTGCCACTGAAAATCGGCACGCATGTCATAGGTTGCCTACCCCTGATCTAGAAGATCTGAGAGGTGGGGAATGCTCTGCCCTCGATAGTCTTCAACATTGCTGCCAATAAATCCCTTTGCAGTATTGCACTGAGATATGCTACAGAGAACTAAATTAGGTCTTTAGTTTATGCCATCACTGGTTAGTATTATTACCTGTGACTTTTGCCTTGAAAGGGCTGCCCACTATATGGTTAGGTCCACCATATTTAATTCCAATTAGGTAGTTTCCTGGAGCCATAGGTGTATACATGACATCGTAACCCTCAGGAGTTTCCTGGCAGTCCATTTTCACCTTTGAGGGCCCTTCAATTGTAACGGAGAGCGTTCCTGGACCAGCTTTGGTTGTGTTTATGTGAAACTCCGATTGCAATCCTGGAAAAAGAGGTTTAGCATAAGAATAAACACAAGGATGCAGGAAAAGTGGTAATGCTTACCTATTTATGCAATCACCAGCACGTACCGTTACACAAGATCAACGTGTGATTCAGCTAGTAAAGGCAGGCAAGAATAGGGTACTGAAAAGCTTGGTCACCTTTACAATATATGTAACAAAGACAGCCATGAGTAGTCTAAATTATGTTGATGCTTTGAAACAGATAGTTAAATACACTAGGTCAAGCTCTTTGGCCCAGTTCCACTCACTTATTCTGGCCTCCCACCAATGAAACTAGTGATTTCAGTGGGGTTACCTCACCTCTACATTTGTAGAGAAGCAGAATTTTGCCTTTGGGATGTACGTTTTCAGAAGTACTACTCCATGTTTTACCTATAAGAAGCCATTATCGGCAATTCCTAATCAAATGCTTTTGCCCATTTCTTGGGCATCAGAAACATGGAGGAGAAAAGCCCCTCAAGAGTTTAACAGGAATTGGGGAGGATCTTTTATGATACATGAGAGGCTAATTTAAAGGGAACGAAACTTAAGAAACACTTTTCAGTCCCCTTTGCAGCCTATACTGACAGCTCTGTTCCAATCCTAAACCCAGATAAGATCCCATCTCCCTGCATGATTATAGCCACCCATCACAGAAGACCCCCTTAAGAGCTGTCAGTAGATCAAAGATTTATCTTGGCCAAGTGTCGCTGGTGTGAATACATCTCTTGCGAAACAGTTATTCAGATCGCGTTGGGTAGCCCTCCAAGCATTCTGCTTAAGTAGAAACAAAGCTTTGGTTTAGTTATAGCATCAGTTCAATACAGTGAAGTATTGATGTGTGTTAGCAGTAACAGCACAATGCTATCAACATTACACAGAGCTTGGGCTCCAACCTTCACTCAAACATCTACACAGCAATTTTTCAGCCCCCGGAGCTGGAGCCCAAGCCTGAGCTAGCTGACCTGGGTCAGCCGTGGGGTTTTTTTTTTAATCCATGTGTGTAGACACCCTGAGTGTTAGTATTCTATTTGGACCTCCCATAGCTGTGAATTCCATCAGTGTTTGTTTACAATCAACTGCCCTTTTCTGCAGATTTAAGAGACTAGGAGGAAAAGATGGTTTCAAGTGTTCCTAGCTAGTCGCTACCAAAACCTAGAGTCCTTCAGACTGGCCAGTTGTTTGGGAGTCCTGCCATGTTGCCTCCAGAAGTTCCCAGGTTAACATGAACTCTTAGTTTCATAAGGGACCATTGACCACATTCCTTGAGCTAATACTGGTGTCTTTCACTGCAAAAAATCACTGAGCAACAGGTTTATGGATTTAAAAAATTCCATCTGAAATGTGTCAGTGGGTAGTGTCAAGGGCGACTCATTTCCATGGGGTAAAAAAAAGGGTGGGGATATTTTATATCCATCACTGCTCTTCTGCACCCCACTGGTTACACTGCCAGGAACAGCTTTAAACAGGGATTGCCAGGGATCTACATTCTACCTTTGCAGAATGAAAGTACAGCAAGGAGTCCACAGCAGAGAGAAAGGGGGAAAAAAAAAGGGGGGGGGGGGAAATGACCATGCTAGCTGTGCGTGACATCACTACACATATCAAAAGGAAAAGGCTTAAGTTTTAGTTGGCTACAGTGTTTTGGCATAATTTAAACTGTCCATAATATGAGCACAAGAATGTCTTTGTATTTGATTACAAAGGGTAAAGTTAAGATCCCTTCATTTGTTTGAATGTTTAAAGAAACTGGTAGACTATTTGCAGGCAGGAGAGCTGAAATAATGGAGATTCCAGACTTCCAACAAGAGCACTATTTAAGCAAGATTTTAAACAAACATTCTCTATACCGTTCCTAATACACAATCGAGAGATGCAATTTCTCCTTAAACAGCAGCCAAAGCTTAAATTTAAAGACCCCCTTAAACTTCTAAAATTGCTAAGTGCAAACAGGAAGTAGACAGCTGACTAGATGCTTGTGTTATATAGCAATATAATTTGAGTTGGGAAATAGAGTTCCATTACATAGAGAAGATGTTCACCTTTACTTGCTGAGACCCCAATCCACAAAGGTACTTAGGAGCTTAAGTCCCAGGTTTAAGCTCCACTGCGATCCACAGAATTCCTGGTGAACCCTGTAGGTGCCTAAACTCACTTGGCACCTAAGTTCTGGCCTCTTGGGAGGGTGGGGGTACGTGTATACACACAGTGCTGTCCCTCTCTAAGTGCTCAAATACTTATTTCCCACCCAAGCCCCAGAGCAATTCACAAACTGGGCAAGATAGACATTCGTCCACCTATCTAGTAGGTGTGCTCAGAGTTCACCTACCAGATTGGGTCCATTAGAAAAATCTCACCAGAGGTGCCACCCACATTATAACTCCTAACCACTGGGTCACACTCACCCACCTGGGATGTGGGAGACCCAGGTTCCATTTCCCCCCCTCTCTGCCAGAGAGAAACTAGTATTGAACAGGAGTCTCCTACCTCTTAGCAAAGTGTTCTAAGCACTGGGTATGTGATATTGTGATGTGGGGCTCCATCAAGCTGTTGAAGATGATCCACTGTGGATAAATATTAAGTCATTGGACCAGAGTGAAATACACTGTAGTCCAGTAGTTAAGGCACCTACCTGCAAAGTGAGACCCAGACTCCAGTGTCCCTGCGCCAATCACTCATTTATCCACAGCAGAACAGCTTCAATGGAGAGTCAGTGAGTATCAACAGAATACCGCACAGCTCAGTGGTCAGAGCACTCCCAAGAGGATTTGAACAGCAGTCTCCCACCTTTCTCCCCTTCTGCTAGAAGGGGGAAATCAAACCTCTCTCTCATACCAGGCAAGTGCGCCAACCAGAGCTAAAAGTGGTTGTGTGGAGCAAGGCAGGCATCTAACTCACTCACAAGAAGATACTTCGGCACCTAAACCACCTGACTCCAGGAGACTGGTTCCTGTTTGTGGATCACTAAGCAGAGTGAGTGATCTCTCTCAGGGAGGGATGGAGCCAAGGGATGCACCCCTCCTTGTCAGGATCTCCCATTGGCCAGTTTAGCCAGCTCCCTGCCTAGTGTCCTGACTTTTCTGGATTGCATTCCAAGACACTTACCTCTCCCACATTCATTGTATAGGAGCCTAGGCACCTCACTCAGACTTTGTTAATTGCAGTATTTTGTGTGTTTGTGATATTTCTAGGCACCTAAAAGTTAGTCCCCATGATGCTCAGCATTGCAACACCTAAATCCCTTTGTGGATCTGGGCTTGAATAATTTTCATTCTGCACTATCAATTCTCTTCCAAAGCTCTTTGGACAAGGAGTTTAAAATGCCTTTATTTAAAAAAATACCTCCATCTTCTTCTGCATACCTCATGTGTTAGAGCTTCCCACGTGGGAATAAAGCCAAAGTATTTCCCAAGCTCCAAGGGACCACCTAAGTTGAGTGCTAACTGGCACAGATTTGCTTAGTCAAGTTGCTCACCAATACAAGTGAAATCTTTGCTTCAACCACCAGAATTTGCAGTCTTTAATCCTGCAAATTACTAGATGTTATAAAGCTTGCTGGTTTTACAAAGGCAGAATAAGAATGCGTATGAGAAAATAAAGGCGGAAGAACATATGCTTGTTAGTTTAGCTGCCTTGGCAAGGAGAAAGTAAACATTTACGGTTGTATAAAAATCAGTGTGGAAAAACGGCTTTGGAAGCACTAGAAAGGGGAATTTCCATTGGGCTAAACAGTATTTTCAGTCTGATTTCAGAATTTTAAGAGGGAAGTTACCTGTGATACCACTCTCTAGGCCAGGTCCATATGCAGTAACAAGTGCTGGATTGCCTGCCTGCCCTGGTTCCCCGACTCTGACTTTAAATGGGCTGCCTACCACGTGGCTTCCATTAAACTTCACATCAATGGAGTGAATACCATTTTCATGTGGGATGAAACGAACAGCATACTTATCTGTAAGACAAGCACAGTGAAATATTTCAGTAATATTGCCAGTGAGGATGTAAAAACAGACAAACTCCCTAACATTCAGTAAAATTTGAGGACCCAGAATAGGCAAGTTGGATTGTACAAGTTGTCCTGCTTTCTGTCTGAAGTAGGACTTTGGTCAATAATATGGTGCCATGAAGAGCTTGACAAACTTATCTTCCCCATCTTCTTTAGAAGTGAGTGATCTTAACTGTTAGCTGTACTGAAAAACCAATATAGCTTTAGATCAGGGGTCGGCAAACTCTGGCACGCGGCTCGCCAGGGTAAGCACCCTGGCGGGCCGGGCCAGTTTGTTTACCTGCCGCGTCGGCAGGTTCGGCCGATCGCGGCTCCCACTGGCCAATGGGGGAAGCGGTGCGGGCGAGGGATGTGCTGGCTGCGGCTTCCCGTTGCCCCCGTTGGCCCGGAGCGGCGAACCACGGCCAGTGGGAGCCGCGATCGGCCGAACCTGCCGACGCGGCAGGTAAACAAACTGGCCCGGCCCGCCAGGGTGCTTACCCTGGTGAGCCATGTGCCAGAGGTTGCCGACCCCTGCTTTAGATAGACTGGCTAGTAGAGCCATTTGCCTTATGCATCAGTTAAGACCACCAGCTGCATTTACTTTTGTGACCTAGAGAGTAAGCCCAAGGACAGCAGAGCTTTCCTATTATTGCTTAAAGCACAACCTGTTGTCTATTTGGTATATGGATCAAGTCAAGTCAAATCCTCTCTCAAATAGAAATGGGAATATGCAACTCAGGGATGATTGCTAAGTTACTTGGGGTTCCACATTTGAGAGTCACTTGACCATACAGTAGCATTTAGCATTTTTGGCTTCACACATTAACCCAAGGAAAAAGGCTATTTGAGTCTTTGAGCAACTCCCACTGACATTTGTAGGAAAGTCCCATTGACTTCAGAGTCTGAATTTCACTTAAGTTCTGTTTCCAGGCATCGGAAACACTGTGCCAGAGGCAAACAGCATACCCAACATTAACGGCAGAACTGTGCTAACTGCTTTTGAAGTTGAACAGCAAGTCTTTCCCATAGTCATTTAGACTTTGAAATGAACTGCTGTACCAAAGTCTGCAAAAGGAAAACAGTAATTGAAATGGGAAATCATTGACTATTCTTTACACAAGAAAATTTAAAACATTTATTGTTTCTATTTCTGTAGCAATCCATGTCAGCCAATGATCACCAATTGAAAATGTAGCTTTGAATAAAACCTATTTGACCTTTAGGAAGAATCAGATTCTGTACTGACTGTTACAGAACAAGTACTTTGCAGCACCCAGAACAAAAAGTTTCGGTAACAGCACTATGTGCAAATTTCACTACACTACCAGTGAATAGGGAGTACTTGCTCAGTATAAATTCCTGAGTTCCAAGACAGGTAGCCACGTAATTCTAGCCCCCTGAAGTAAGGTATTATTCAAATGATCAAACATTTTCCCTTTAATTTTTACAAAAAATTTACATTGAGTTGATTTTTGAGACTGGGCAAGAAAATACACCACAATCTGATGGGACAATTCTAGTTGGAATAGTCCCAAAAGGCAAGTTTCCAGACTAGTTGCTTACTTTTCTGGTTTGTTACTAGTAAGTCAGAATGATTTGAGTTGCCAGCTACATTTGTGGTGCAAAGATAATAGTCAGCTGGTGTGAACATGATATTCAACCACTGTACTTAGGAAGTTATCAACTATTAATATCCAAGATATGGAAATCTGTGCTGTGTTTAAAATACAGTAGGCTTTCATTCATACAAGTTCTTACCAGGCTCCAGTTCAGAAACATGACATTCTTCTACAGCTCCAGAGGGGCTATGAACTTTAGCATCTATCTTGCCCTTAGCTCCATTAAGCCTTATAGCAAAAGATGCTGGCTGGTTAACTTTTAATCCAGATTCCTAAGAAAGTAATATATTTAGATTACCAAGTTTAGTTTTTTCAGTGGTTTGAGACTGACATTAACAGAATATTTACAAGGACACTACGTTTAGTTACCAAAAAAATTAGTGCTAGGAAACAAAGGCATAGTTGAGTATTTGAGAGTTAAGTTATCCTGACCATAAGTGCTCTCTCTGCATGATCTTCATTGTTTGCCGTTTTACAAATGGCAGACTTGTGTCCAGTTAATGTTAATGTGTCCATTAACAGTGGATTTGTCAGTCAGTGATTAACTGGGAAACCATATTACACTTTCTACAGCTACCCAACAAGGCTTGTTTACTTATGGCTAGGAATTTGACATTCCATCAATAGTTTCATACTCCTACTCGGTCATGACGCAATCACCAATAATGTTCAATATCAGTCACCCACTATCACTGGAGGTGGAGTCAGTTTTCAGATGTTAGTTACATATTAGCTATAGTTCTACTTCGTCTGCTGATTCATTCCAACATTAATTCAGAAGTAAGACAAGTCTATCAATGCAGCTGTCAGAGGTTCTAAATGTATTTTAAATGTCCTGCAACATGATATTTAGTGTCATCACAAGTGACAAATGACAAACAAAAGATTAACATGAAACCAGATGTTGCTATGCTATGTAAAGAAATCAATATTTTGCGTTTGACTTCAACAAGTAATCAGTCCCAAGAAGTGTATTTCATAGTTATTCATGCAATTGATAAGGTCCTTATCACTGAGGAATGGTTGCATTTGGTTATGCTTTAGCCATGTTGACTATAATGCTTTGTAACAAGAACATACTTTACCTGATCCCATTTGCAGCTATATCCTGAAGAGGGAAATAAATGTAACTGAGTAGAATTTAAGTTAGATTAAAATGCACCCATGAAAAATTTAAACTGATGGTGCAGGTTTTTGAACAGGTCGTACAGAATATTCAGCTTTATCTCCCTCTGCAGAGAAATTAGTTCAGAGCAATCCTGTCAAAAGTCTTTAAATGAAACACAAGAAAATCATCAATACCACAGTGACTAATTAAGGTCCATGCGACTCCTTGTTTAGGCTCTCAGAAGAATTACTACCCCATGTTAAATGACAACTTTAAACCTAGATAGCATTTTAATTCTTTTTCATAGTTTAAAATTAATCAGGTTGTGTTAAAGACAAGGAAGAGAGATCTCACCAACATAGAACAAGAACTCTAGCAAGAGCCACTTGAACAGTTCAAGTGCAGCAAGATCTAGGCACAACATACTAACTTACACTGGGTTCTCAGTCTCATTTCCAAGTGTCTTGTTTTTAGGTTTAAACCACAACTTTAATGTTACTTGTATTAAAATACAAGAAGCAACTCATGATTTTTGTGTGGTTAAGTATAACAGATGAGCCCAGAATGAGTACAAAGCTGGAATTCACTCACATTTGCTGCTGTTTATGCAGCTCAAATGGTTCAAGTCTGTGGTTTTAGGACATTGGCACATAAGTGAATTATTGCCTTGTATTCCTCTATTTGCCCACATGGATTCTCAGAACAAGTCTAAAGTAAATGCTTGATTAAGTTAGTGTACACAGTTTTGTTTGGGTTTAAAGCTGTGGCTTAAAAAAAAGTGTACCCTTACAAGTCAACTCAGCATTACTTGAGTAAACACAGAGTGTTCACATTACAAGAGATGTTTCAGGGATAAGGGGCTCTAGGCTATACTAGAAGCTATAGGTTCATTCAACTCATAGGCAACTCTGCCAGCTAGTTGGAGGAGCAATCCCATGTTTTACAGGACCACTGTTCCCCCTCTCTCTTACTTGAATTCCCAAATCTCCTAGTGTTAGCAACTGAAGCATGGCTAATATGTTTTAAATACTGGTTGTTTAGAGGTTGACCTTTAAGAATCTCCTCTAGACTGTTACATCTCCCTTGATTGCCAAAGGGCTTTCAGTTGCTTTAAGTTTTTTCTAGCCACAAGTTTCATTTGGATGTGGAAGTATAAGAACATAAGAACATAAGAAAGGCCGTACCGGGTCAGACCAAAGGTCCATCTAGCCCAGTATCTGTCTACCGACAGTGGCCAATACCAGGTGCCCCAGAGGGAGTGAACCTAACAACAGGCAATGATCAAGTGATCTCTCTCCTGCCATCCATCTCCATCCTCTGACGAACAGAGGCTAGGGACACCATTCTTAGTATGAATCTATTTAAAACTGATCACTTAAACTTAAGACAGAATTATGACAGCCTCTTTGAGAACAAGGACAAAAATCAGTCAGCATGTGGTAAATTATGAAGATGCTTCCTTATGTCTCACCTGAAGGCTAGTAACAGTGAGTCTACGAGCATCATCTGAAGGTTCGATGACAGGAACTAGGTAGGGGCTTTCTGGAATATGCTCATCGTTGAACTTTATGGACACCTCATAGTTACCTGAAAGACAAGGAAGTAGTTCGTAAGAAAGCCTCCAAAAAAATAACTACTGAAATCACTGCTCTGGAAATTTCCGTAGTATTTGGTCTCACTACGTACCAGGTTCTTGAGCAATGTAGGATACACCACAAGAGCCATCTTTATGGTCTTCAAAGGCAATTTCTGCTTTACTTGGGCCTTCTACTGCAATAGAAAGCCCTCCAGCTCCAGCTTCTCTTGTCCATATACTGAATTCAGCTGTTGACAAAGCATAAAAGCAGAGTTCTCACTGGAGACAATAACTGCTAGTGAAGATTTTGAGTCTCTCTCGTCAAGAAGTATAATATTCCCTATGCAATGGTTTGAAAAATACTGATATACCATGGTGATGACTTCTACCATGTGTAAGCAATAGACAGACTAACAGTTTTACCATTTAGATTTAGAAAAATAGTAACAGTTAATTCATTCTCAGGTAGCGTTACTGACCACTGACGGGTTGAAGCTACAAGCACCTTCAACATATAATTCTGCCTCTATTCATTGAATCAGTCAGGTTTACTACAGTTGTCGGAGTCAAAGCCCAACCTGGTGAGAGTTCTCTATTAAGTTAGAATAAATGTTAAAGTTACATTTTAAGCCCCATCTGTACTTTTTTGCACTGATTTAGCAACACAGATGCAAATCCCTAGTGTAGATGTGCTGCACTGGCATTGGCTAAGGTAGACCCAAGCAAGTTGCATCAGTGTTTTGCAGTGCCTACTAGGAGTTTGTACTATTTAGCTAAAAGGTAAGACAGGTGTCAGTTCCTAGTCAAGACAACCTTGGGGTTACCACAGTCCTATCAATATATGGCATGTCACTGGACACGAATGTAAAAAGCTGAAGATTCCTATACAAGACCTTCTCTACGCATGCAATGCAGCTGTATTTGTTATTTTCCTTGGCCTGTATTTCAGCTGCACACTATACAGCTTGAAGTGATGCACCAATATTACAACTAAGCTCTAGTTGAGCCATCAAGCTATAGAGTCCTGTTTACAGCAGTTGACTATAGTGTACTACCTGACTTGCTGCTCTAAAGCCAAACATGCAATATTGTATTCCAAGCTATAGGAGTTTGATAGTGAAGTCAAGGAATTCTCACCTGGGATGCCTGCTTCTGCTCTCTCAAGTCCTGGACCTCCAGCTCTTACTTTAGCAGCTCCCCCTTCACCAAGTGGTCCGACAGTGAATTGGAAAGGACTGCCTGGGACATGCTGTCCTCTGTATTTGACATCCACAGTATGGACCCCCATTTCTTGTGGCACAAAGCGGACACAGTATGTGTTTTTTCCAACTTCATTTATTTCTGCATCGGCCGTTCTTCCAGAGGGGCTAGTTACCTGGGCTGTCATATCACCACTATCAATTTCTAGATAGAAAGAGGTTAGCAGTCACTAATGGAACAAAATGTCAATGGGCTTTGCAGGGCCAACTCCCTTAGGTACTTGTAAAAATATTCCACCTAAACAGATGCGAGCAAATCTATTATGGGCTAGATTAAAGAATAATGAATTTAGCTTTCACTTAATTTTTAAAAGAATCTGTGCATCCATGCTTGGTCCTGCCAAGGCTATCCCAGACCCAACTGCAAAGAATCTACACCTTTATCTGGCATGGTAACTTTCAGTCTCTGGACTACTTCCAAGTCCAACAGGTGCCAATAGGGCAATCCAGAGCTCCCTGACACAAGGGTAGAATACACCATTTCTGTAGTTCTACCCTCCTAGTATGGAAGACATTAAGCTTGAGAACATACATCTGTACTGCCTGGCATTGCTGAGCAAGACCCATGAATGGTCTGTTGCTTGTTTAGTTGGTCTAATCTTTCTTGTTCTAAGTGACAAAATGTTACAGATTTATGATCATGCTTGCAGAGCACCATGGACATGTTTAATAGAAGATGGTCAAGAGCTAATCCACTGTCTTCACAGTGGAGTCATTTACCCTAGCCAGCAATACCCAGGTAGTTTCCTAGGAAGAGGTGAAATATCAACCAGCTATTAAGGCATGAAAATCCTGCATAATTATTCGAGATACAAAGGAGCATACTGATGGTGACATTCATAAAAACAGTCACCAATATCATGGAAATAATTTCAGAATATTGTGGTTTAACTCAGAAGCATTCTTGGGTATTTGTTCACTATAAGGTCATTTACCTAATCCAGAAAGTAGGAAATATGGTTGTTAAAGTCTTACAGATTGGGTATGTCACCACCTCAGGACAGTTAGGACTCACCTCCACATTATGGAAGTAGCTACAAGTCACTTTTCTGGTTGTTTTTAAGGGGGCTAATATGAGATTTGCTTGCCTATTGAACTTCACTTAATTCTTTGAAATTCCCTCCCTTAAGGCATTAAGTTTCTGCCCACGGATATTCATTTAACACCATGTTCAGTAAGAATGGGATTTTATGCAAGTCAGGCTGGGTAATTAAATGTGAGCACACTGACACTCAGACTCCATGCGCCCAGTGCTAAAAATGCACCCTCCATCCCTACAAAACCTCCGCTGAGCACTTTGCATTGCTGTGGACCCAAAAGGCAGATTGACTGGAAAGTCTGGCTCCTGACAGTAGCTCATCCAGCCCTGAAAATATGACACTGAGGTGCTCTCAACTGAGTTGGGCAACTGCCTTTCAGCTCAGCAGACAGAAGTAATTCAATTGACAACAGAAATGAGGGAGTTTCTACAGAGATACAGCTATTTGAAACCAAGTCACTAAGAGAAGGCAGTAAGGAAATGAAATAAAGTGAGGGGAAGATGCAAGAACAGCTGGGACAGTTATTGTAATAGAAGTTGAGAAATAGTGTCAAAATACAGCTATAAAATTCTTCCACTAGAAACAGTAAATAAGCAAGTGGCTCAGGTCCTATAGCTGTGGTTTACACAAGTTCTCACTTTAGAGAATATAGATAACTAGTTTGTATTATGAACATCTAAATACCATTTGCTGAATGAAAAACTTCACTTAAAATATTTCATAAGCATTTTGAAATAGTTACACCACACTAAGGAAGTGATAGTGGATTTAAAGAAGGTTATATTGTTAAAAAGCCTATGTTTCCCTCAAGTTTACCAAGTAAAAATACAAACAAGAGTTAACCTAGAGACAACTTTGTGTAAGTTAGTACAGTAATTGTTGTATAGTTCTACTTTCCGCTTCACTATATGTGCTTTGATTTTATTTATTCAGCAAGTGATTCCTCCATTTGTTAAACATTGTTACAGCCTACTTTTTAAATGGCTTAACTAATGCATCTGAGAATTAAAATATGAATGCACTCTAAAGAAGTTTCAGGCCTCATTAAGACAATTAACATTTTAGCTAACAGAATGCTAAAGCAATCAATCACTTGCAGGTTCAATGTTCCCACTATACTTTCTGTGGGAAGTGAGGCATGGATGTAAAACATGAAGTTAAACCTTGTGCGGTATAATAGCCAGTCGGGAAGTGTTACCTGGAATCTTCAAGTTAAGGTCACACATGCTTCCAACTGTTGCAACAGAGGGAGCTCCTCTTGCACGTGTGATACTCTCCTTCACTCTTCCTTCACCACTTATTTTCACAGTAAATGGACTACCTGTAAGTAGCACAACATTTCAGCTTGGAAATATTTGAAAGATAATGAAAAATCCTACACTTAAATTCACTAAGGATTGAAACAGTTTCTTTAGATTTTTCAAGTTAGTGTAACAGATGAGAAATAAGATACTTAGTCAATGCATAGCCAAAGACAGTAACTAGATATAATTGCCACAGCTAAGAAATTGTGGACACTTACTCCTTGTGATGAATAGTGAAGGTTCAAGATTCTGATATTGGGACCATTTGCTAACTAATCCTATGCAGCAACTGAAGAACTAGCAAGATTAATGGACCAGCTACTCTATTTGAGTAAGTGCCTTTTTGATGCCTCTCCAATCAAGGCCACCACTACTACACATTTCTTCAGAGACAGGTTGTGTGTGCAGACACTGAAAGGAGAAATCCACTCTCCTCCCATACCCAAGTTATGGTACTGGGCTCCCCCTGCTCTGAACATGCTTGCAGAAGAGGATGACTAATCCTGGTGTCTGTGCACCTGCAGAAAGTATCACTTAGGTCAGGATTTAAAGATTCCTTTTCCCTCCTGCATTAGTATGCATTGTGAATTCAGCAGTGGAGGGGGCTTGGTTCAGAAAGTAGGGCCTTCTAGTATCCTTTCCTTTGCTTGAGGGGTGGTCCCACCAATATTCTTGGTCTTTTCCCCTCTCTAAAGCAGTTACTCTGGGAGAGGTAAACCTGAGCATGTAACCCACTAAACAGCCCCCTGCATTCTAAGCTACCATTTTATCTTTTGAGCATCATTTAATATGGCTAATAGACCGGTATTAGAGATCTTCCCTTGATGTTACCTCAGTGCTCCCTTAAGGCCCTGATGGTTCAAGACAAGCACATCCTAACATCTGCATCAAACAGGTCACAGCCAAGGCAACAAATATAAAAAACAATGGAACCAGTACAGGAGCTAGGAGGTATTAAGTCCCTGACTCATGTACAGCAAGCTGTAAGCCATTCCTTCTTACCTGGAACATGCTCATCTGCAAATTTAGTGGACACTATGTACACACCAGGTACAGTTGGAAAATATGATACTTGACAGGTTCCATCTTCTAGGTCTTCTGTTTGAATATCCACCTTACTAGGTCCTTCAACCGCCAGTGAGATCCCACCATAACCTACAAGTTGCACCATGTTAGTTTAGCCTCACGTATAGTCAAAAAAATTCAAGTTATGAACAAATGATTTGAAGTCAAATATGGTTCAAATCAAAGCTTGGCAATTGATTTTGAAGCAAGTAAGCCAGTCATTTCAGTGTATGGATGAACTAGTCACATGAAGCCTTGAATAAAGATAGTCTAATGCTATTTGTGTTGCAGTATGTTCTGGCTACCATTGTATAACCTGAAAGACAAGGTAGGTGAGGTAATATCTTTTATTGGACCAACGTCTGTTGGTGAGAGACAAGCCTTTAAGCTTACACAGCTCTTATGTTTTTTTATATTTAAAAAAAATCCCGACTACCCACCCAGTCAGGTATAACCTGTTTAGTTCTTAGATTGTTGTGTTGTCAGTACTCCATCAATTAGTTTCAGACAGGGGAAGGAGTTTCAGGTACTATACTTGGATTCCATGTCAGAAACTGGCAGTTTTACAGCCACATTTTCCTGACTTTGTAAGTGCACCTTCCCCTGTTGCGAGAGAGGCCCATAAGTGGGGGGGCAAGGGGGAGGAAGCTATCCTACTACATGGGGAAAAACAGAACAAAACAGGAAAGCTACTATATGCAAAATATCAAATAAAATTGGCTTCTTGAATCTATTAGAAGTAACACCTAAGACTAAGCTAACAGGCAGAGACCGTTGTCAACAAGTAAATCCTTTCAAAGAGACAACTTGAATAGCATTAAAATTTAATAGCACGAATACTTATAAGAAGGTTTGGGGCCAGCAACTGATTCACACTTTGCATTAGACAACTTTGGGATTGTGCTTCAGGACTGAAGGTTGGACGGACAACACGGATCTGGGGAAGAAAGGAGCAGCTGCATTGCTTGGAGTAGTTTCGAATGGATAATCCAAACGTCAGAAAGGCACCCTCCTGAAGAGCCCATAACTCAAGCCTCCCTCAGAAGAAAAAAAAAAAAAAAAGTGTGCTGAAGCACTGTTCCAAAATGGACCCTTCACATAGCACTAACCTGCATCTCTTGTATCTACAATGAAATCACACATCTCAAACGTGCGTCCTTCTATCAAGCCGCGGCCTGAAACTTTTGCTCTGCTGGCATCTCCAATCTCTGACTGAACCACCATGATAGACACAGGGCTGTTTGGCACATGACTTCCATTTTTCTTAATGCTGACAAGGTGTTCGCCTACTTCTCGTGGAATGAATGAGATACCTACAAGGCAGACAATCACAGCAGAAATAAGACAGGCTGGTTTATAGGTTTGCATACATGCCACCTTATTAAAACCCTTGTCACATGAATCAAGAAGCACTGCACTGAGAAAGCAATTAAGCCTTTTAATTTTGCTGGGTAGCTGCAGTTCACATTTAAGGGGCCAATAGGGAATACCAGGCTCTAGAAGATTGCTAATCCAAATTGATTAGTCATGGGTAGCATCAGTGCAGCTAGAGATGTGCCTCAACCCCAGCATGGAGTATTACATAAAGGGTGAGCCAGGCATTCAGTCTCCATACCCATTCTGTTCCTGGCCAACACGCTTGCCAGGTGAGGATTGGAGGACACTGGAAAGAGATCAACCCAGTCCACAAGCTAGTGAATGACCAGCTAGTGACAACTGCAAGACAGCATTTTAGTTTCCTTTCTTGGGAAGAGGCTGAGCTTACCAATGTGGTTATTGGGTAATCTTTTCAGAAGACAAGGCTCATCACGACCAGACGGGGCTCTAATACTGGCTGTTAAGAGGCTGAGATCAGACTCGTTAATGTCCAGCAAGAAGTCAGCAGCAGAACCAAGCTTAACTTGGGATCTTCTTCTGCCATCATCTACAAAAATACAAGCAGATTCCAGTTAGATTTATATACGACTAGCGAGCTGGGAGGCCCACATTCTGTTCCTGGCTCTGTCAGACCATCAGTCTGAGCCAACAGCATACTCTGCCTTGTTTGCTTTATCATCTGATAAAACACATTCTAGTGCTTTGAAATCACCTGATAACATAGCTGATATCTGGTGTCTATTTATAGGGTCTAGTTAAATAACTGGTCCAGAAGAGCTTCAGTTCTATTGGCTCCTATATCCTAGTCTATTTATCATGTCCTACTATGGTGGTCTCATAAGAACATCTGGAATTCTACTCCATGAAAGGATAAACATGGAACAAGATTATGTTAGGAAGATGCGTTAGCATGATTCTTTCAGTCCAGCTTGGTAACTTAAGTGAGCTGGTCAGTGTTACAAGGTTGTTGCGTCTGTTTCCACTTTGAACACCTGCAGACCTCACCTAAAAGGCATTCTGAGCCAGTGTGAGGCTAGATGGATGACCTCCAGGTCCTCCTCTCATCCCATGTGCTTACCATTACAGCAGTTTAATTTATTACTGTCATTCTTGTGCTAGCTAATCTCATACACTAAACAGAGTAAGTTACTAGCCTTACAGGTTAATTCACAAGGCTAATGTGTAGACTTCACTGACTAAACATAAAATTGGCTACCTCACCCAGACTGCAGGCCAGAGAGTAACTTCCCAATTTTGCAGTTATACACTGAAGAGGCAGTTGGATTACACTCTGGAATCTGACCATCTGTTGATTGGAACAGTTAATTACTGTGTCAAAACAATTAGTGTTCTTCATACCTGTGATCTTGGCAGTGAATGGGCTGCCTGGGATGTGTTTGTCATTGTACTTCACCAGTATGCTGTAATCTCCAGGTAGGGTTGGCAGGTAAGTGACTGTGCAAGTGCCATCTTTGTTATCAATGCAGCTAATTTCTGCTTTTGAAGGTCCTTCAATAGCCAAGTCCAGTCCACCTGTTATAGAAAATAGCATTTTAATTGAGTAACCTTTAAAAAAAATTTAAAGAGGCAAGGTAGCTGTAAAGAAGGCAGTTACTAATACATTTATTACCTAGTATTCAGTTTGAGGTTTACTGTTCAGTTTTATCCTTTCAGAAAAAGAATTTTAGCAGAAAAGCCATTTGCTTCAGCCAGCTAGAAGTGTGCCAAGAAGGCCTTGACAGAGCATGATTCAATCTACTACATTCGATTCATGGAACACTGACTTTTCAGAGTCAATTTACTGACTAATGAATTCCACCACCACCACCCCTCCAAATTAAGCCAAGTTTATTATTCCAGGAAACAGTCTGAAATACTACTGTGTACAGGAAATGTTAGAGTTTTTACTCTGCTGTGTGCAAGTTAGAATTCAGAAAAAGGAGTCTGACAAACAGTCTACTCATGTCAGCATTTAACTTTAGTTTTCCCTTATAGAATCCCAGCTAACAAGTTAAACAGAGAAAAGTTATTTCCAGTAAGTTAGATCACTATTAGTTTAGGACTTAAGTTCAATTATGCATACAGATTACATCTGATGTGTTTGAAATTGCTTTAGGCTTGTTTGTATAGAATCAAAGTTTGGTTAAAACAATATTTACCATCCCTCTTAAAGAACTCACCCTCTCCAGCATCTTCTGTGACAATGGTAAAAGTTGCTGGTTTGTTTGCTATACCATAAATGAGACCAGGTCCATAGGCAGACACGTTTCCACTGTTCGGATAGTTTACATAGAACTGTAGTGGACTCTCTACAGAGGATTTGAGAGATAAACCAGACAATGAAAATATGCACAAACCCACATTTGGGTGGTTTAGAAGCATTGGATGTTTATTCAATGGTTTACAAGATCTTAGCTTTTCTAGTGTTAAGTTTGGCATACATAATTCCTTGGAACCTTCCTTTTACCATTACATAAATATTGGAGATTCTTCTAAAAAACCAAGGAATTACAACAAACATGCCAGTCTTCTTCCCAGCTACTAAACATATTGCTCAGCTCTTTCTGGGCCAAGATGGGAGACTTGTTAGCAAGTCACAACCACCTCAAAACCTAGTTCCCAAAAACCAAATCCATTAAGTCTGTCTTGTGCTGCTAAACTGCACTGGAAGCTCCCCTGCCTCCACTTGCTCTTTCACTCTAGTTTCCCTGTCTATTGAAACAAGCAAAGCCATTTGAATAGTAAGTGCCTTTCAGGGAATTTCTACTTTGATAGGGAAGTGAATACATCTTAAACTGAGTTACGCAACCTGCCAGTTACAACTAAATTGCCAAAAAGATATTTGGGAGCAAACTGAACATTCCCAGTTTTACACTGACAATTTGTGTCCCAATGCAAAAAAGGCTCAGCTAGACCCTCACCTGGAATATGGTTTCCAATGTATTTTATGTGCATTTCATGCAGCCCAACCTCAGTAGGAGAATATCCAACTGTTACTGTACCATCTTTGTTATCCACAATCTCTGGGGTAGCAGTTTTTCCTGAGGGCATATGAACTTCACCTATAGAAAGCAATTTAAGAGTTAACAGAAACTAGAATAGTGGATGCACCACACACACACACACTCCTTTGAACTGTCAAGCTGACCATTTTAAACCAAAGCATTTCAGATGGTTAAGTTACTTGTCCACAAGTACAAATACAAGACTAATGAGAATACCAAATATTCCTACTTGTGCTTCTATATTGTATTTGTATAGCAGACATATGGTGAACAGCCTAGTGATGTAGCACAAGATTATATTGGCCAAATGAAAGTTTAGTAGAACGTATGATCATTGAGTAAAAGTTACACTTCACTTCTGTAACGGGCTCCCCCACAATCCTTTAACAGTGATTATGAGCACCTTAAAGGAAACCACTTGGGCAACAGCCAAATACTGAGCTGAAGGACAAGTGTGCATGTTCTTGAAGAAAACCAATTCTAATAAATGCACATACCTGGCCTACAGTGCATTTGGGGTGGGGAACAGATGAGATGGGGCACTTCATATTACTTTAGCCACCATCCCAGTAGAAAAATCCTTCATTTGTGGCAGCCCCCTTAAGTGGTGCGTTTGAGGACTTGGCTTGGTGTCACTTCTAGCGGCTAACAGAATGTCAGCTACTGAGGCTGTACAGAAGGCCTGGAAGACGAGTCAGTAGCTGTGGACTATGATCATGTACGCTGGAGGAGTTCACTTGATAAATTGCATTACAGTTTCAGGAGCAATATACAGGTGCTCCAGAAAGAAGCACCCACAGCCCCTGAATGGGATAGGTAACATCTCAGTTTAGGACTAAGGGAATTAGTGGCAGTGCCAGGAATTGCCTTGTTGAATTTAGAACATATTTCACACATGCATATTTTATTAAAGTAAGTTGCTTATGCCTCCTGTATGCAAGTAACAAAAAAACCTCAAGTTATGTAGTACTTAATATGTCAAGATATTGAATGCCATTTTCCACACCACATTTACAGTTATAAATGCTTAAGTGTGCTATCAAAAGCAAGGCATCTCCATGCAGCTTGTCATACTATGAAGTGGTTACCTGTTATTTCTCCCTTCCTTACAGCCCAAGGAATAACTAGATCAAAGGGCTTAAATCCCACACCATTCATGTCACCAACAGGAATGTACGGTTCTTCTGTGACCTAAAGAAAACAAGGAGCTGTCATTTTATGGGGCCAGAGCAAGTATAGAACAGCTAGTGTTTGTTTACAGTACAAAGAGGAGAATTTGATCTATATGCAGTTTTGTGCAGTGCACAAAATTTGCACTAAGTACTGTAGAGATGAATCAACTACAGAATTTTGCCTAACTAGACAGCTGCCCAGTTAAGCATCCCTTGATATCCATTAGCTTAATATTGGCCCACCTGCCCAATAGTCAAAAATAAGATTTTCAGCAAGTTTAAGATAAAAATTGCATGTAAGTGAAGAAAATGAAAGACAAAATTTAGCACACACAAGACGCAAAATGGTTCCATCTGAGAGAAGAGTTTTAGTTGCTCAAGGCCTGGAACAAAGGGTTTTTTTTAGAATGGTAGAATGATTGCAATGTAAGCAGCAGCAAATTTTTGCCTGAAGAAATACAAGTTTCACAATGCAGTTTTAGACAAGACACTGTTTGCCATTTTACTGGGAAAACGTTGCTTGAAGTTATACTGCAAGGTTGAATTTGTTAAGTTACACAGAAATGGAAGCAATAAATGGACACTGTTCCTCTTAATGTTTGAGAGTTTGGAGAGTCCCTTTAAGTAGCAAAGAAAACAGATCTGCATGAAGTCTGAATCCCAAAATACATTTGATCAGCTGGAAAGCGGTGAACAAATGACCAGAAAGACCAAGCAGTCCCAAGCAGCAGGTTGTCATTTCTGAAATGGAATGTGAAGGAAGAGTAAAAAATTGTGTACCCAGGGATGGAATCCAGGGGGACATGCGCTTACTGGCTCCTGCGACATTACTGCAACTTCGTCTGCATCTGTAGCCTGGTTAGTGGCAAACGCAGGTTAATTGGATGTCAAGTGCGGAGGAATTAATACTTTTAGAGAGAGTACATAACACTTAAGGGGTTTCACTTTATAGGCATTTCCCCACCCCAAAAATTTCCTCCCAGTTCTCTAGTGGCACCTCAACAGGAGGGAAGCATTCAACTGCAGGATCTGACTAAGCATCCTTGACTAATGATAGCTGCTTAGTTAATGGATTCTCCTGATGCACGTTCTGGGATGGTGACTTCATGACACCCAATATGGTTCTTTTCCACTGAAGTCTCCCTTCACACACGCACAGACAGGATGACTGGCAGACTCAAGTCATTCCTACTTAAAGCAACAGAAATCCAGAGTATCACATTAGGCCAGAACACTTCAGCTGGTGTTATGCCACTGCTCTTGCTTTGCCCGTTTACTTCATTGCAGATCCCTTAAGTGAAGCAATGCACTGGGAATTTACACTGAAACAAAAAGGTCTATTTAGAGAGACCGCTATTGCTCTTTGGTATTGAACACCAAAACGCCCACATCAGACTTACAAATGCATCAGTACATTAGGAAGTAGCAAATCTGACTGCCTCTGGAACAGGCTCATTGACCTCAAGAGATGCTTCTGGCGAAATGTTTTGAGTGGCTGTGAAGGGAGTCACTTCTCAAGGAAGTGTCTTCAGGGGCTACAGTAGCGATCTGCTGAGAGTTAGCTAGTATAAATCACCAAAGCTTATGGCTTTGAAGGGCAACACTGGTAAATCATGCTGTGAAGTCAAGACACACAGTGATGCAACTGGATTAAAAATGGCTGGCTATAGGTACAATCACTATTGGCTGAGCTTTCTAAGCCTTTCGGCCCAATACCACAGAGTCGTTTAGTGATGAGGGGAGTCTGATGCAACACATGTTGCTATAACAAGACTTGTTTTTCATAATACTGGGAAGAAGTGTTGAGACATGTTCTGCTCTACAGTATAGGAACACCACCCACCAGTATTTAGGCACTGAAAAACAGTGTAGTTAGTAACCCATAAGTGGGATTTTTATCCCATGAAAGCTTATGCCCAAATAAATCTTAGTCTTTAAGATGCCACCGGACTCCTTGTTTTGTGGATACAGACTAACACGGCTACCCCTCTGATAATTGAGTGTAGTCAAGAGCCTCCTTCACCTAACCTCGTCTTTAGATTTGTTATGCTGACATAAGATCATGCTGTGCACAGAGCTGTTTTTTCAAGCCAAGCTTTGTACTTTTTTTTTTTTTTTTAAATATCTACTGCCAAGGGCTTCTTTGGTAATTACAATTCAAGGCCTGTCTCAGATGTGTCTGAAACCTCTTTAAATAACAGGCAAAATAAGGCCTAGCATGCCCATGTATAAATGGGTACTTGCTAGAAAAGAGTGGGATCTGACTTTAGATTAGAGAAGTCATTTAGCAGGCAGTTGTGCAAAAAAAAAAAAAAAAAAGTGTTCTACTACAGGTTATTTAAAAGATCACTCTTATTTGGGATGAAGTTACAAAATGTACAGCTACGGTAATGGGACTTTTAAACCAGAGGCTATGGCCACTGACATGAATTCTTAAAAACATCTAAAGTAGAGATGAAAGCTCTGAAAGTGAGGATAAAATCTTCTGTCCAAAAGACCATCCTTGTACCATGTTCATCACCATGAAATCCTGCACCCAATTGTACTGTGAAATGTAAATATTTCTTTGTACACAAGTAATGTGTGTTCAAATATTTTCTGCCAGACTATTCGAGAACTACCAAATAAAATCTGAAGTGTGGCTGAGGGAAGTTGTTATAAAAAAAACTTACCATTACAGTGAAGGGGCTGTTTGGAATATCCACTCCACCAAAGCGGACATAAATCACATAGGTTCCTGGTTTAGCAGCAGTGTAGAAGATGTCATAAGTCCCATCCTCATTTTCAATAACATCTGCCTCAGCTTCTGTACCATCTGGTGTCAGGACTGTGCATGTCACTTTACCTTTCCCTGCAGATTTAGCATCTACTACAAACCCAACTTCCTCACCAGTCTTCACAGTGGATGCAATTCCAGGACCTAGAAAGCAGTTTTGGTTACAGAAAGTGTTAACAGTTTTACCAGTCAGTTTTTTCTAGGAAATAGGATGATTTGCTTCAATCATATCAGCAAACTAAACAGACAAGGCCATAAGAGAAACAGTAACATGGTCACAGGACCAGTTTTATGGTGTGGTATGAGTTGTGGTTCTGGTACAAGTATTTTTTGCATACATATTCATGTGTTTCATGAATTATTTTTCAGCTGCAAGAGCCAATTTTTAATCTTATTCTTCAGATCAGTCAGGTAGGCTGGGTGAGGATAAAATAAAATAAAGCTTCTGAGGGAGAAAGCTGATGGACACTTACATTTAAGAAAGCAACCTACCACTTTTAATCTTTATCAAGAGACTGCTTCATAGATGGATCCAACTGGCATTTTACCTTTGTACTACCTAACCTAGTCACTTAACTAGATGCCCTGAGTGAAAGACGACTCAGTTCCTTAGTATGGGCTAAGGCAAGATATTCTAGCAATGAAATGGATTAGCAATTACAACTGACCATGTTTCCCCCTTCTCTGACTCTGCCAAGAAGTGCCTCTTAAAAGGTACCATATTGAAACCCTTTCTGTATTAGTTTCATTTGTTTGAGACACTCCCATGAATAGACAGCAATCCAGTATAACCCAGTTTTAAAGACATGATTTTTAAGTCAGTGATGAGAAATATGAAGTGTAAGATTTACAGTACATTTAGGACATATGCTTTGGAACGCAAACAATGGCATTCATCAAGGAAGAAAGCAATTTGTTCACATTTAAGTACCAAAAGGCTCACAGCTTTGGTCATTTAATATAGATCAGCAGCATTTGAGTGTTTCTATGGATGCCACAGATAAGCATCAAATTTATTTCAAAGGACATTTATTTTAAGGAAAGTGATTTAAGTGGACATCTGAGAAACTGTTTCAATTCAAGGCTTTAGCAGTTAGTGCTGCTCTCAGCAATGCTGAATAATTTTCACTAGATCAGAAAGTGGTATGAGGACATTAAGCCAAATGTTCTCTCCTCCCCCCCCGAATTTTGATTTGAGATCCCTGCGGTGCTATTTCTTCATTTGTGATAGGAATCTATAGTTATTTTAGAAGCTTGAAATGTCTCAACTGTCAAAAATACTAGCTTTAGAAAGGGACAGTTAAACTTTATAAAAAAACCTCACAGTTAGTGCCAGGCTAAGTCAAAACATTATCTAAAAATCCTTAGGGGTGTGTAGATGTAGATTAGATTTACATTAAATTCAGCAATGAAGTCAGTTTTTACTTACCAGCCAACATCCAAGTTCAAGATTCTATGCTTTTCCTGTAACTGTCATCAAAACCTGAAGTAGAGCTCTGCTGTGCGTGTTCACTACAGGAATTTAAGTCCTATAAACTGGCAGTTCGGAAGCCTCCGATCATTAAATTCAGTTCTACAGATTGAATTCAGGGAAAGGACTACTTCTCTGTCCAGGACCTAACACGATGGGCTTTGGGTGCTACTGTAATCCTGGGGGGGAAGGGGGGGTCACAGCTGTTCCCTAATATCACAAGTGCTCTTCTCACTTCGACTGAAGCTGGTTTCTGTACATTTGGCTGTGCTAGAATTTGCATGCTGAGTTGCCATGTGAAGTGAGGTCTTAAATCACACCCTCTTACCCTGCATAGATGTTTAAGTTCTCAGTGAGACTCATTTATGCCAATGCAAGTTTCAAACTTCAACTGTCTGACTTTTCTACAATCAAAGAGATTGGTCTTACCCCTGGCAAGAGTTTCATCTTAATCCACAAAAAGGAATCATTCCTAAGAGATGATTTTAGGGAAGTCAATTCTGTCAGAATGGTGTTCTATGAGAATCTATTTTGGGACCTGCAGGTAACTGCACCTACTATAAAGGCAGTTACTTCATTTTTACTTTTGCAGTCTTTCCAGGCAAGGTCATTACAAAAGCCTTTTGTAGCTTGGCTAGAAATATTCATGGGGGGGGAGGAGGAGGTAAGAATATACCAAGTACTTCGGAACACAGCAGACTTGCCACATACCTGTGGCCAAACACTTGCTTGCATCCCCTGCTGGCGACGCACGGATTCGGTAAGGAGAAGCTGGGATGTCATCCCCACCATATTTAACACCAATCATATAACGGCCTGTCTTGTCTGGGACATACGTTACTGCGTAAGTGCCATCCTTGTTGTCATGAACATCAGCTCTCTTTGGTTTGCCTTCTTGGTCCTGAGGGGCACAAGTGAAATATTAAGAAAGTGTCCTCTCACGAGTTACACATTTAATGTAAGGCTTTCTTAAGATGGATAGAAGTGTTCAGGCCACAAATTTTACATTTAGAAATACGCCTGCATGTTCTTAAACTCTGGAAGAGTTCAGTACCTAAACTGGTTTAGTATACAGATCAAACAAGGACTAGCACCAAAACATGACATTTTAAGTGGAAAATTAAACAGGTATCAGCAGGGCCGGCGAAACCCATTAGGCGACCTAGGCGGTCGCCTAGGGCACTAACATTTGGGAGGCGCCAGCGCCCCGGTTGTCGGTGGAATTTTGGGGGTGGGACCTTCCGCCGCCTCTGTTGGGGGCGGCATTTTGGGGGCGGGACCTTCCGCCGCCTAGGGCGGCGAAAAAGCTGGCAGCACTCCTGGGTCTCAGAAGCTATAGTGCACAACTTTCACTGTCTATTTGCAGACAAGTGTTCGCCAACACCTGTTAGTACCATCCAGCATTCCAACTCCTAATCCAGCCCCACCCAAGGCAGTTTCCAATACAACCCTTCAGGTCCTTTTTAGATTTTTCAGCATACCATAAGAATCCTACACATTACCCCCTATGTACAAGAGTCAATTCAAATGTTGCGAAAACCAGTTATGCAACATCTTATTTTCAAGATGCTTATACACTCAGCATATCACCTATGGCTACAAGACAAGGATATATTAATGCAAATTAATTGCCATATAATTAAACTAGATACTTCAGGAAGCATCTCATTTCCAGCACCTGTCCAGACTATGGTTAATGTAGTCTGACTTCTCAATATCCATTTCTGTAGGTCTGAAGTCTCAGATGGACAGGGTTAAAATAATTTTTACATACTTCATGTTAAACAAGTTTTGCTGCCAGCTGCCTACTGAAAGATTAGCAATGTCAAGCAAAAGCACTGAGCCTACTTAAGCTTTCATCTGAAAAGATTGGTCTTGTAATGTTTTTGAGCTGGGCATGGGGCAAATAGCAAAGTTTACATTAGTCTAGTCAACTACCATTACTACAATGGATATTCAAAAAGCGTTACAAGAACTGAGGAGCTGCTTAGACTTGCTGGTCAGGATAGTATTGAAGCTGAGGCATGCACAAGTTTCACATCTAAAACCAAGGTCAACGCTGCACAAGATTGCTTCTAACAAAGCTGTTCTGAAATGGTTCCAAACACAGCTACAAAGCATGAAGTGAGCTTCCAGAAAACCCCACCTGGACCCCTTCGTACTAAAGTTGCAGATCTCATCTAAGTTTATGACCTAAATGGTTCATATTTTAACACCTTAAAGCACTTGGACATCTTAGGTACAAGGAGTTATGCCTTGCTCCTTTAGTCTATGGGCTTGTCTACACTACCAAGTTTTGTTGACAAAAAACTTACATCAACACCCAAGTTGACAAACAAAAATCAAAGGGTGTTCACACTTGCTCCCTCTGTTGACAGATCATGTCCATATTGGGGACACCATCATTGACAGGGTGAGCAATGCACCGTGGGTATGTATCCCACAGTGCAGTGTTGTGGGAAGGAAAAGCTGATCGCTGCGCATCTTGGGATTCTCTCGAGTTCTCCCACAGCCCCCTCAGCCACCGAGAGCAGCATCACGAGTAGCTCGGAGCTCTCCGTGCTGAGGAATGGCAAAGCAGCACAGCAGTCTGTCCCCCTCCCCCTGCAGCTAGGGTGACCAGATGTCCCATTTTATAGGGACAGTCCCGATTTTTGGGTCTCTTATATAGGCTCTTAGTACCCCCACCCCCGTCCTGATTTTTCACACTTGCCGTCTGGTCACCCTACCTGCAGCAGTCTGCCTGCTGCTATGTTCCTAGTGCAGAGCAGAACAGGAGCATTCCAATGATTTGCTCTTTGTTTATTCCCCAAATGGAGCAGGACACAGATACTTCCTGGAGCTTTCAAAGGGGAGGGGTGCATGCCTGCAGGGCAGCAGAGATCAAGACACTGAGCAGAGCAATCAGGGCAGGCATTGTGGGATACTAGGGGAAGCCAGTTCTGTGACAAAATCAGCAGTGTCTACACTGGCTCTTTGTCGACAATAAAGGGAGGGGAAAAGACAAGTCTCTCATAGGGGTGGAAGTTTCGTCGTCGCCAAACCTGGGCGTTTTTCACGACAAAAGTCCCATTGTCATGTGTACCCTCTTGCTGTTGTGTCACCAAAAGGCAGTTTTGGCACCAAAACTTGCCAGTGTAGACAAGCCCTATATCAGATGAGTGAATGGAAGTAGAACCCCCAAAAGTCATAATGGAGACCGTACAAAGGATGTTTATGAGAAGAGTAACTGAGTACAAAGCCACCTTCAATAAGACTAGCCTGTGCAGTGCCACTTAACTGTTACAGAATTTTATCTGGCAAGCTACTGCAAATTGGGAGGTTACGTATTTGCTACATGTTACTGATACTGTTAACAGCAGAATTACAAGCCAAGCAACTTCATTATGTAGTATGACTTTTGGCTGCATGAACCCTGCAAAGACCATGAAATGGAGGATAGGGATAGAGAATGCAAAAGGGAGAAAGACTACCATGTCTAAAACCATTTACTCCAGCCCTGATCAGCACACTTTACTAGCTCACTGCACAAAGGGCAATTTTGCCCAAGCCACAGTAGTCTTGCCACAACACTCCCCCCCCCCCCAACCTTATCAGATATTTGGGGGAACAAAGGGGTCCTTGCAGCAATAGCAAAACTTGTCAGACATGCAAGTTACAGATGTATCAGTTTAAAGAGCTTGTAAATTTAGCAGCCTGAATAGAGGATCATTTGATTAGTTTATCATCCAACGCAACTGCAACAGCAGAAGTGCAAGACTGTGGCCTTGCTGGGTCAGGTAAGTAGGAAGGCATTTCCTTTTAAAATTTAAAGCTATTATAGTCTGCAACAGGAAGCTTGATTTTTTTTCCTCTTCTTTAGTATCAGCATCTTTGGAGAAAGATCAGAAAAACTATAAGTTTTTACTACAGCACAACTGGTCATTAAATGCTTGGCCAGCCTTAATTTTCAGTTGTTTGAAGTTTAGGGATTAACACCCTGAAGTACATTTCCCAAGCAATATCTGAATTTGAGTTGATGTTTTAGCCAGAGCACACCCTTCAAGGACTCCAGGTATTTCAGGGTGTGGCGATTGATAAGATGTAAGGAGTAGACTTTAAACCAGCCTACTCCCACTCAGGAACAGAGTGTGTTTGGATAAAAGAAGATTAACAATGATTCACCGTTATCTGTACAGACAGAAGCCCCTCTCCTGCATCTTTAGCATCAACAGCAAACTCCACAGGTAAACTGGCTGGAACTCCATATGAGCTGAGACCTGGTCCACTTGCAGTCACTTTACTGGCATCATACGTAGGAAGCACTTTTACCTTTAAAGGACTTGTTACAGGGGAACAAATGTGTGTGTTAAGTTATCATGTGTTAGGCTTTACAGTAGGTACTATCACTATTCAGGACAACACTTAAGCATGTGCTTAAATCCCACTAACCAATATACTTTCCTGAATTGCGACCCAAGACTAATCTAGATACTAGTTTGAAGGCAACAACATTAAATGGAGATGCTGTGGCCTAAGAGTTCACTTTTATCCTGGCATGCACATGCCACTGCATAATCTCTTCCTTTCCATTTCTCCCAAGTACTAGGAGACAAGAAGAAGAATCCAACAATACAAGATTAACCAGAGGCCACCTCAGAACCTTGCTGCGTTATAGTCTGGGGAATAGACATCACTTCTCAAGTCTAACACCAAGTTTAAAAATGCAGGCTGGCTCTTGGGATCAACATCCAGAAAACCCCTCTTTTTAACTACACTGACTTAGGAGGAAGCATAGGCGTTCAAAGCAGTCAGTTAAAGTTATGAAGGCTAGGACTATTCAGAACATGAACTCTGCGGTGAAGTGCCATTTAGGTAGGTAGCTTGTTCTGGAAAAATTGATGCTTTGTTAGCTTACCTGCGAGGAATCTCTTCATCTCCATATTTGACAGAGATTGCATATGGGCCCTCCTGCATAGGTGTGTATGTTACTGTGTGAGTGCCATCTCCATTGTCAACTACATTAACAGGCTCCACCAGTCCTAAAACAGAAACAGGCCACTTGTTCAACAGCTCTAGTCAAACCCATCCTATTGGAACAGCAGAATTGCATTAGCAGTTTTGTCGCTTCAAGCTTGAAGTGCTGTTGATTGAAAGCCTTACAACAGATCTCACAGACAAGCCTCTGAGAATGACTGCACTGTGCAGATATTAGGAGATAAAGTGGTGGAAACTATGTTGATGAGCCATGGATCAGAGATAACCAGCATCCATCACCACCAGCCCGTTAGGCTTTTTGCTGACTAACCTGGCAATAGCCATCAGCAAAAGCCAATAGAACACTTCTAGAGAAAGCCAGAATGGTCTTGAAAGGCAGGCTAAGGGCAATTAGACCACATCACTACTCAAGTATATCTGAAGAGCTTTACAAAAAGGGAAAGGTGATAGCTGTCTCAACTGTCAGTCACTGATAAGATTACACACTATCACTGGAATACACTACAAGCAGAGTCCAGTTCTAAAGCATGTTAGTACAAGAGAGTGATTTTAGTCTCATGCTCCCTCAGTGCAGCTGGAAAAAGTTTTACTGCCCAACAGAGATCATTTACACTAAAACAAATGTTTAAGGAAAGTAGGTGGTCCAAAGCAGCTTCATTTTAAGATACAGGAAATCCTAAAATGAAGACTTGAAACAATTGTTTCAAGTCTTCTATTGCAGTTGCAGCAAATTTCTTAGCACGCAGTTAATCAGTTCAAATCATACATTTCAAGACAAGCTATACTTATAATTGCAGTAATGCTTTAATATAAATTTAGTAATTCAGCAGCTATTAGGGAAGTTTAGTTGCCATGCAAAGCCTTTAAAGCAAGTTATTTTTACAACTGATTTTTGCTCTTGGCAGAAGGATTTGTGCATATAGGCTGTCAGCAGTTAGTGAAAAATGCAAACCTGTCTCATTAGCTTCCCCCTTTGGGTCACCTTTAAAGAACTCTGAAATCGCTTTCAATGGACTGCGCCATGACTGGGAATCCGTTTCATCAGCTAGAATTAGATAATGGTTATTTGAAGAGCACTCATGTTTACAGAGTTATGGCTCATCTTTCCTTATGAAACAGGAGATTAGAGGCTTGTGTGTTCAGCAGAGAGATCAGGCCAGAGGTGTCACAAACAAGATAACCCCTCCTAGTCAAATTCTTCTAGCACCATGAAGCCTATATATTGATACATTTGACTTAAACTATGAGTTAGTAATAGCAGTGTCTGCTTTTCAGTAACATGAGGGTCATAGCTGTATCTAGTCAAGCTGTGCAGGCTTTCCAAAGGTACTCTGCAGACTTCTCATGAAGCTGCCTACTGAAAGAGCAATCTTCCATTTTAAAAAGGGGAGTTTGGTATGCCCAGCATGCTGGTCTTGCTTTTTTTGACCAAAGAGGAGCAATCCTAAAGGGTAGGGGAGAAATGAACGACCACCCCTTAGATTGAGCTACTGGTACTTGGGATTGCATAGTTCAAGACAAAGCTTTTACCTCTTCAATTGAAGTGGCACGTGTGTTCTGTCCGTGGACTTATTTGGCAGACTGGATTTGTATAGTAGAGGCAACATGAACTAAAATGCAGACCTAATGTTACACAGATCAGGGCACTGATGTCGTATCTTTGCCTCGGAGTTTTGACATTTGTCAAAAGCCATCTCACTTGACAGATTTGATTGTTCATGAAGCTAATGTGCAGTACAACTCAGGTTGGGGCTTTATGGGGACAAAGATGCATTTCTCACCCTCCCAAAGGCAGGGGAAGATTGATGCATTGCTTTAATAGGTCTAATCTCACCCCACCTTAATATTTACCTCCTGAAATGTCAACTCTTCCAGGAGGAAGCCTGTTCATTGTAGCCCCTCAGTTTCTTCTGAAGTTTAAGACTGAAGATCTATTTAAAGCTAATGTACTGCTAAAGTTACCCAGGAGAGCACAATTCTAGTATTTATGGAACAAGTCTGTCAATGGGGCTTGTCATTAGTTATCTCCACAAGAGAGTTTGAGATAGTTAGGTACTCTCAGGCCCAGATTAACCAATGTGCACTCTGCACTTTCACAGCACCCCCATCTCAAGCTCCCCCCCAGATTTGGGTGAGTGGTGCTGCAGCAGGCCAAATGTGTGGCACTGAAGTGCAGCAATGCTACTTACTCAAACATGGCCCATGCCACACAAGAGCAGCGTGGGTGATAGGAGTGGTGAGCTGGGGACATTGGCAAGTAGCTAGGAAGGTCCTGGACGAGCAGGATGTCTCCCCCCCTCTCCCAGCTGTGCTGTCAGGATAAATGGGGCTGGTGGAGGGTTGATGGAGTATACATGGGGTAGAAGTGCTTTGCTTAGCTGCTCCCATTTAAGCTGCATGGGGCTAGCAGCAGCAGCTGGAACAGAGCTAGAGCAGGGTCACAACACTGCTCAGGTTTGGCCTGACTGTACCCAACCCCCCAACCCCATAGTGCACAAGGCCCCACAATTCTTTAATCCAGCACTGCCTGCAAGATACAAAGGTAGACATATCAAAGTAGGATAATGCTAAGGTCCTTACCTCTGGGTCCTGCCACCATAACTTCAAGAGGTGCTATTCCAGCCTTACTGGTGTCCACAGTAAAGGACTGTGGGATTTTGGCTCGAACTGCTGTTCCAAGACCTGTACCTGCAACCTTTACCTTGTATGGGTCAACAACATCTTTCACAGGAACTTTAAATGGACTGCCTGTAAAACAGAAGAGTAGACAATTGGCAGTTTTAAGGGATTAACAAGTAAATGCAAGCTCACGGTAGCCTCCTGCCACCATCTTTTGCACCCCCAGTATCCTACAGTATTTCCTTCCAACATTAAGGGTAGAGATGATTGCTTTTTATTTTCAGGTGTAGCAAACTAAATATGCACTTCAGTTTGACAAGGGCTTCCAAGGGCAGTTGTGGAATCCCCATCATTGGAGGTTAAGAACAGGTTGGACAAACCTGTCAAGGATGGTCTAGGTTTACTTGGTCCTGCCTAAGCACAGGGGCTGGAGTAAAGGACTTTTCACCTTCCCTACATTTCTATGAATCTGACTATGATAAGGGAACACTATCCTCCAATTCAGAACTGGTTTCGAAGATAATCAGGTTTGGGGTGGAGCATTTTGAAGTTATGGTCACTTTTGATCAAGCAAAGTATTCAGGTCAAGTGCTCCAAAAAGTCTTTTTAAATGGTGAGTAAGTCAGGTTTCAAGGCTCTATAATTGAGAGGTTGTTTCCAAGGCCATCGGCTACAGTTTCCACTTGAGAAACTTCGCTTATAGCCAAGGATACTTAACATCTCAAAAGAGAATTACAAGTCTAATATTTTTAAGGGAGGCTAACTTAGCAAAACGTTGCTATCAATGGAAACCAGTTCACTTTTGTACCTTCATTTCTTTCAAAATCTGTATCAAGAAGAAAATGTTTGAAGCAAAGTTATCTACTCCCCACCAGAGGCAGAGTGTCTTCCAACATTGCCATCTACAGCAGGGGATAGCCTAGTTTAAGGTTTAGGACATCAGATTTGTGCTTTTGCAGCGTTCAACATGGTTTAGTGGCTCCCACCCCCATCCAGATGGCAACCTGTCCAAAAGTATGTTTTGTTATGGACAGGAATAAATAAGCACTTGAAGTCACTAAAGCTTCTAGTCTGAAGTGTTTGGTTACAGCCACAGGAAAGTTTTAGCCTTCTCATTTCATGTGTTCTTAGTAATGCTGAAAACTACAAGCTATTTTTCACACCACAGGTACAGTACAGGCTTCCCTGTGTTACCTTACTATTCCTCAATCTTGAAGGGGAGTGGCACTTTTAAAAGCCTAGTGAAGTTGGTCTCTATGCTCACTCAGTCTTTTGTACTTCTGTGAGAGCCAGCTATCAAGTCTAATTGTTGTGCATATCCACCGAGACACCGCTGCTAGGTAGATAGTTCTAGTCACTTACCTAGCTTTCAGTCTGTGGCAAGAAAATTAGTTGTATCACCATTCATTTTACCCTGCTAGTATCCTGCTCATTTATGGCAGCTGAAACTGACAGCTTAATTGTTTATTTGCTCATAAATTAAGGGCTTCACATAGATCCAATTTTGTAGGCTATTACACTTCTAGGCCTGCTGTGCAGTAAAAACGTGCAGTATCCAGACAGAACAAGTTAAATTACATGTCAGTATTACCTTTGAATTTCCATGTTGTGTTTTCACAAGTTTGACCATGTGTTAGCAAAATGCTATCAAGCTGTGCAGAAGTAGTGAATGATCCAAAAGCAGAGCTGTATTAGGCAGTAAATCAAGAGAGGGGGCTACACTATGTAGATTTAACTGCAGGAAATAAAGTCTTGCTGCTTTTAAAAAAAAAAAAAAAAAAAAAGGGGGATAAAGAACCAAAGAAACATTTGAAGGGCCTGCAGACAGCAACTGGAAATATCTGGGCTACATGCCATAACTGGCTGGACCCAGAGTGCTAGCTAAAAAACACAAGTTTCACTGTTGAAAGTGACCTGCCGGCACCCTGCTCCTGTAAGCTGGATGTTTAGCTGTGAACCATTTGCTTGTCACATTGAGGAAGGAACAGAGTACAGGCAGAGGACAAGCCAGAAGCCCAAATGAAGGCACATGCAAGCATCCAGTTCCTTGGCAATTTACCAAGTTACAGTACATTGAGAAATGGGATTGACAGGGGTAGAGTCCGTCCCATGAAGTCCTAGAAAATGCACATTGTTCTACACACAGGAGTCAAGGCTAAGTGCTCAGAACTATTTCAGCAGAAATTAACAGCCATTTAATCCTTGGTACAATGCAAAACCATCTTAGCTAAAAATGTAAGTTAGTTGCTACCAAACACTTGGAACTCTGCTCACGTGTTACTACAATATACAAGCTGGAGATCCAGTGCACCTTTGAGGTAAACAGGCACCTATTCATTTCCATGAAAGTGGTAGCACTAAAATGCTTTTTCAGTGACAAAAGTTTGCAGTGCATGATATAATCCCAGAAGACTGCATCATCATTTTACAGCAAGCCATGGTCTTAACATTCACACCCTGGAAGGGCAGTCTTAGTCTGGCTGTCAAACATCATTGTGTAATTGGTTTCAAAATGTGTTTCCTAAATTGGCAGACTGCACTTTTAGAAAGCAAGTTCCCACACTAGTCTACTTGGTTTACGTCATGTCACAATATTCTATTGGACTAGATTTAGATAAGATGCTACTCACCTCATGATGCAAGAACAGACTGCACGAAGATGGATTGCTATGTCTATTATATTAGAGTCAGGAAAGACTGAAAACCATCCTTTCATATTCTCAGAAGTACCCAGAGCGAGTACAAAAAGGGCTTTACATTTTATTTCTGTTTGTATTGGACACCTATCCATTGCTCCCTACTACGTTCCAATAGCAGCTAAGGCGAATAGTTGTCTGGCTTCAGTTATTTTGCAGATGTTTTTGCAAGTTGATGTTTAAACTGAGTTTATTTCTAAAAAATCCTCAGCGATTTCAAAAGTCTGCCCAATGCTCCCAAATATTAGCTCAAGCAGCATCAGAGTGTTTACAAGTAGGGCACTGCAAGATTGTCTGTCAGCTCTTTTTAAGGAAGCTCTTTGCAAATTTTTAAACAAGCATGATTGCATTCTTAGTGTCACCTCAGCCATTATTTAGCTACAATACACAACATTAATATCTGAAGACCTGCTACTTGGATTGTAAAATCAGTTTTAGCATCCATTACTAGTTTTAGGGCATCTTCTAATGGAAGAATTCTTACCAGGTATGTGTTCTCCCCCATATGTGATGTTGACATCATAATCTCCTGGAGCATAAGGGATATATTCAGCACTGCAGCTGCCATCTTTGTTATCTTTACAGCTTATCTTTGATTCAGAAGGTCCTTCAACGGTTATTCCAAGTCCACCAATTCCTGCCCCTCTGCAAAAAAAAAAATGCAGCACATTAGTATCCTCTCATATTGTTTGTTGCATATTATTTACAATAATCTGATCTCCCACTTGCATTTCAGAGTTTGTGTAGTAATGCTAGCATGGACAGAGTGTAGCTTTGCTGCATTTTGCCCCAGAGGTGGCTACATTTCAGTTGTGAATCAAACAGTTCAGGAATAGTTTGTGAAAGTGCTTTGAGATGCCAGGTACGGATTGGGTGTTAACATTTTTAGTTGCACAAGAGATTTGATACAAGACCAGCAAAACAGGTTTGTGATAGCTACTTCTGGAGGAACATTACCAAAGGCGCACTGAATTTGATGGAAGTAACGACCTATGTGACTCAAGACAGATTAGACTACTGAAGTTCAACCCTTGTAGTATTATTGGATTTAGTGTCTTATGTCAAGTTGTCCTGAATTACTTGCTACCATGTCTTCCGCTGATCATGTGACTTAGTTACCTTGTGACAACAGTAAATTCATTTGGTTTATTAGTGAATGCTTCCTTGAGTCCAGCTCCTTGAGCTTTTACACGTGATGGATGGCAGCCTTCAGTGACATCCACTTTAAAAGGACTGTTTGGAACAGGTACATCATCGTAAGTCACTTCAACTGTGTGTGGACCTGTTAAGTGAAAAGCCATCACTAGGTTAAATGATTAACTATCACCTTCAAGGAGTCATTCATTCAAGGTACTGGAGACTGACTGCAACAGGCAGTGCTCATCTACTCAAAAATGGTGTTTAGCAAGGTCTCAGAAAAATATACTTTAATTCTAGGTTCTTTAAAATAGCATGTTCTGCTGAAGCTATACTTTAAAAAAAAAAGTGATGAATGTATAGTACATACAATCTTATACTATTTATCTCCTGCAGAAATAGCTCTTCAGTCAAAGAGACTATCTTGTACCTGGATGCTAATGTTTAAGTACTAGCATTACTATTGACAAGCCCACTAACAGGGTATTTTTAGTTTGTCTTCCCCTTCCCACATAGGGTAGTCAGACAACAGGTTACCTTTTTCAAATGGTGTAAACTCTACTGCATATGTTCCATCAGCATTGTCTTTGATGAGGCAGTCTGTGGAAGCTCCTGAGGGATTTGTGATTTGTGCTTGGATATGGTCTCCTCCAGTCTGTGTTAGGGGCTGGGCATTTACAGTGAAATCGGTTGTAGCTTCACGGAAGACATCTGCAGAACACAATTTGAGAAACCATTCTCTTTAGATGAGCCTAATATTTTAGTCTATGAAAAATCCTTGATTATTCTTAGACATTTATGGCAACTATGAATGACTGATAAAGATGTAGAAGTATATTCTCTTGCAAAAAAATCACTAGTTGCAATCCTGTACATAGATGTATCCACTATAGCCTTTCCACTCCTTAAAATATTCTGTGCACAAACAGGCAGACACAACTTATATGCTTACGTCTTCTTACCTTTCCCTTCTATTCCTGGTCCAAACACTTTAATTTTGCTTGTGTCCACAGCTGGATCTACTTTGACACGGGCAGGAAATTTTGGCACTTGCTCTCCTCCATATTTCAACATAAGTGTATACATTCCAGCAGAAAGTGGCATATACGTAACTGCATAAGTTCCATCTTTGTTATTGTGAACTTTGACTTCAGCTTTAGAGCCAGAATCTGATACAGCTTCTACACCTAGTTCCCCAGGTCCAGCTTCTGAACAGTCAACATTGAGCAATCCTGCTTCACCCACTTTACCATGTTCAAGACCTGGGCCAGTGGCAATCACTTTAGATACATCAAATGGCATTTCAATATCTGCTTTAAATGGAGAACCAGGAATGTGAACCTCTTCAAACAGAATATTTACAAAGTACTCTCCAGGTTTAGTAGGCAGGTAAGAGACTGAGCATGTCCCATCACCATTGTCAGAGCATTCAATTTTAGCTTCACATGGGCCCTCTACTGTCAAACCTAAACCTCCAGTTCCTGCTCCTTTGGTATCTATTGTAAATTCTGCTGGTCTTCCAACAAGACCTCCTTGAAGGCCTGGACCATGGGCTTTTACCTAGGAGAAAAATATTCAGTTAGATGAGCATTTGTGTAAATGTAATTGCATCTGGCAGTTGCCTGGCAAAATAAAATAGGGCAGTTTCATGAAGAACTTCAGACTAATTCATTTGGTAAGTGTTGTTAAAGTCTGCTAAACTCTCAAATTACGTAGACACATTACAGCAAGGAATAGGGCTTCTTTCATTTCATGGAAGAAAACCTTAATGTCAAGTTACATTAGAAACAATATGAAGTCTGCTAAAGTCTCCATGCTTACAGACTTAAGCTTGGCTGTCTTTGTACACCCATTAAACAAAAAGGTAGCAACATTAAGCGGTGTTTATACTGAGCTATTAGCCAACTGTATTACAGCACACATTCTTTGAGGGTGAAATCTCAAGTGTGTGTCATTAGATTAATAGGGAGTCATACTTAGTTTCATACTTCTTAAAATACCTAGAGGTTTTTTTCAGTATTGAGCTTTTCAAAGCTGCTGTTTGAAGAATAAAGTAATTAATTAGTTATTATTGTGAAGCAAACAATTTAATCTTCAATTTAATTAAGAGCTACTTAATGTACTTGCTCCATAATCATGACAGGTCAAACAAGATGTGAAAGTTTATGCTCTTATGTGATAGAGCATGATTCAGTTTGTGGCTAGCAAATATTTCTTGTATGTCAACAGCTGAAGCATTTCCTATGCATTTACCTTGGTAGGATCTGGAGGGAGAGTGGCTTCCACAGTATAAGGACTTCCTGGAATTGGATTGCCATCGTAATTTACATCAACCACGTAAAGTCCTTCTTCTCTTGGGATATACTTTGCAGTGCTGCACCCTTTGCCAAGCGCTGGCTCCACCATACATGGCACAGCTTTCCTTGTAGGGCTGGAAATACTAACATCCAGTTTACCCTGTCCACCAGCTCCTTGTGTGTCAATTATGAATTCCTGATCCTTCCCTACTTCCACTCCTTAAAGAGAAGGCCCATATTAGTATTTCAGGATTAATGGTCTGGTTAGATTTCTTAAATCCTATAGTTTGACATTCAGAAATGCCTCATCCACTGAGCAGTCGCTCAATGTTTTACAAGGATTTTTATCAACTGATAAGAACATTTCTGCTTGTCATGACAAGCTTCTTCAGCTAGACAATGGGTTAATTGGAAACTGCAAAGGGTCAACGGCAAGCAAGATCGCTTTTAGACTGGTTTACACAGCTTCTCAACACATCTGAAATACATAATGCTCATTCAGGAGTTTACCACTATGTTGCAGCCTTCTGTTTCCCACCTCCCTGCCAATTTACAAGTAGCAGAAGGTAATGTGCAATTTAAGCCCTTTCAATAATTTTGCATATTTGCTCAAGTTTTTCTGTTGAGCAATGAGGCTTGCAGAACAGTACTCCAATAGGTTACTGCAGCTGAGCTTTGTGAAGAAGCAGTGGGATGGAGAAGTGCCACCATCCTTCACTTTCGCTAGAAGCCAGTGTCCAGCAGGCACTTCATAGAGAAGAGATCCTTTGAGAGCTAGTTTACAGTATGTGTGTCAAAGTAAGGCATTTGGAGCTAACAAAGTGTCTGGAGATCTAGGATCTTTTAACATGAAGGGTTTTCTAGACCCACTCACATCACCAGTATTTCTGCAACAAGGTATAGTTACAACTTTAAACTAAGGTCTTCCATGGAAGAGTCATGTGCTGGACATTACTGTTCAGGTTATTCTAGCAATTTGTTTTTAACTCCAGAGCCAGAGTTTTAAAGGTATTTAATGCAGTTAGGAGTCGAACTCCCATTGAAGTAAGTGGGAGCTAAGCACTTCAATCCCATTGAACACCTAAGTGCTTACCTGCTCCTTGAATTGCCCACTAGCCTATAAAAAAGTCTGGCCCCTGGTTACTTCATTTCAGTCAGGTACTGCCCAGTCGTTGGCTTAACCCAGTTTCTAGGAGTCAGCCAATAAAGCGTCCACAGGTCTATCAAAGCGCAGTCTCAAAGGTCTGAATGAGCATAAAAAGCCAGCAACTTTCCTATTGTGCTCCCACAAGAACAAGATTGTAAACAGACTGTAGAGGGAAGCTTGCATTGTCATAACTATATAGAGGACTAATCCCTGGGATTTAAGTAGAACATAGAGGTTTAGAGGACAAAAACCTAGTTAATCCTTGCTTTTGGAAACCTGTTGGGCACCCAGCTCAGGTTTAAAGCTGGGCGCATTGATTCAATAATTAACTGGGTATTATTCTTACTGGATTAGCATCCACTGACAAATGTCAGAGTCTGAAGTGGCAGAGTCATAGCCATTTCCAGGTATTTGTGGTGCAATTTAGTCTTAAAACGATTCTTTCAGTGCAACTTATGACGTGTTCTCCTAGCAATAAAAAGTTACCAAACCTTTAAAGGTATAGACCCCACAATATTTACTACAAGATCACAAAAACCTGAAGTTAGATATAAACTAAGGATTCAGAACCAACTATAATTTAACTGGAGCAGAGAATTTAAACTGCCTGTTCCTATGACCAGGAATAAGATTTTAATTAATGAAAAAACTAATTTTAAAGTTTGTTATCCTTCAGTATACTTTACAAGCTATACATACACCATAATCCTGTTGGTAGGTGTACCAGACATTGAGATGGCTGCACAGCCTTAAAGAATTATCAAATTGAAATAAACTTCAAAGAAGAGTAGCTTATATTGAAGTGGTGGTGTTACAAAATTACTGTTTGGGCTAGAATACCAAGGGATTGTAAAAATCAGCAGAATGGGAGTTTTTGTATTTGTTTTCACTCACCAACATTCTAGCCAAGTTACTCAGTGATAAGATTTAAAAAAAAAAAAAAAGAAATGTCCACACTAAACTAGACTATGCACTGCATAACTCATTTGCAAGTGTACTTACTGTTTTCAAGTCCATTGACTTTAATTTTGCTGAGATCAAGTGGAGCAGCAACCCCCACAGTGAAAGGGCTTTTGGGGACAGGATCATCACCATAGGTTACAGAAACTTTCATGGGACCCTGCCAAAAGGTTAATATTGTAGGTTAGGTCATCAGCCATTTCAGGCTTGTGCTTTACTAGTTAGACACGATATAGTACTTTACGACTCAAGGTGTAATGGCAGACAGTGACCAGGCTCCAAGTGTCGTGTGAGCTCCCTGCCCCAACTTCCCACTCCAGCCTTTAGAGCTTTGAACTCTTTTCATTTGACAGAGAGAAAGCTTGCTCTCCTGCCAACATTAGAGTACTATTTTGATTGCCTAGAAGAAATTCAGGCCCCAGGTTGATTCCCACCCTCCCAGAGCTCAGGCATGACAGCTGAATGAATGACCCAACTTGAAACTAGGTATCCTATTCCACCATACAGACAGCATGCCAAGTCCAGGCCCACAAAGGGGTTATATTTTTTAATAGCATTTGAAATACCAAAGTTAAGATGTATAAATCAGAAACAGATTAATGCTCCTGTGTGCTTTGGCTGGAATGCCATAGTCATGGCCAGATTCAGCCCAAGATGTGTGCGCCTTTTATGCTCTACCATAGTCTATATTTCAGCTATACTCACTGTTTGCTTACTTTTCATTCTTGGCTGGCTCAGCTCCCAAGTGAAATATTCATGAATGTTTCACATAAGCCAAACAAACAGCTATAGCAGCACTGGGTGAAATCGGGAAGGCTGTTTGTATGTTATTCAATTGAAAATTACTCAACCTTATCTATAGCTGGTTAACAGTATTATAGCAAGATTTTTCTGTTGATGCTGTCCCTTAGGAATTTTACTGCCTAGTAAGCCCCTCATCCCTATGAAGATTTTATATAGTCCACACTCCAATGAGCTCTGTATGGAGACAAGCTACTGCACAGAGACCAAAATATGGACACTGCTTAACCAAAAAAAACAAAACCACACAAATGCCCAATAGCCACAATGTTATTTCCCTTTTCTGCCAAGCTGGCAGTTTCCTCCACTCCTGTTGAGCAGGTCCCATTACTTCACAGCTGCCCCCACCCCCAAGTCATTCTCCCAGATGCAGCTTGAAACCTCATGATCCCCACTGTCTGTACACCTATAATTTCCCCTGGCTTTTGCACAGCAGCTTACTTGGGTGCCATGAGCTGAATGTTTATTGCCAAGACGCTACCATGCAGCTTTCTACATTGCTGAAGAATGGGTACAAGATTAATACTGCCAGCCTCTCACGTGTTTCTTCTCCACAGAGCTTCTAGAAATCTCAGAAGCAGTAAAAGGATAGCATGGGATTGGATATTTTCCCAAGTCATAATTAAAGATGCTAAATACTAGAGGTTCCGCTGGTTAGAGAGAATATAGTTGGTTTAATCCTTTGAATAGGTTTGCGAATGAAGTTGAATTTTTACAGGGCTGGGAAAATGTTTGATAACTGGCATTAGTCATCGCTGTGTTTACAGATTTGTCAATTTCTCCTGCAATGTTTGCTTACTCTTCTCCTGTGGAAGCTTTTAGACTGTCCTTTTCATTCCCTTCTAGTCTTTGCCACGTTCCTGTTTTTCACAGGCTAACATGCTGCACTCGTCAAACAGGGTATTATTTCTTAAGAGTTACGCCACCCACTTTTGTTTTTTGGTCTGACAAAGCTGGCTCGGTGCCATCTCCTTTACCCATACTGAATTATTCAGCTTCCTTTATCTAGCTGGAAGCCTTCAGGGTAAGGTATATTGATAGCCTATAAACAGTGTTTAGACATCCTACTAGCATTAGCAACCACCCTATTATACATGCCTGGGAAAGCTTTGAAGACTGGCCAGGTCTGCTTATAGTTACTAAAAATCCAAAACCCATTTATTGGGTAAATAAATTTCTCCACCCTAATGACAGCATTGGCTGCCAGGAAGGTTATGGGTTTGGCAGTAGCAGCGATTCTGAGGAAACCCCCCCTTGCATCGGGTGTACCAAGTCTGGCAGAGTGCTTTAACTGAGATGTGGTGTTATCCAGTCTTTCGGAGAAGCCAAGAATCAGCGTTTGCTATTTGGAGGCAGCAATCTTCAGTTGGTTTTGCTGCCACTTTTACATGCAACAGCAAAGCCAGATTAGGAACCTTAGCGGCATGCTTTTAACAGTGCTAGAAAGAGGATGTACACCTATCAGAGAGGTGTTCCTTACTGCTTAATACACTCTCCAAGAAAACAGATGATCCAGAACTAAAATCCAGTCCCATTGATATACGAAGCAGCCAAACTCGGATATCAGTAATACCACTCCAAATATATTAGTTGAAGCTACTGATGTTCTTTGGTCATGAACTTGCCATGTCCCAAGTGCACACCAATTTTATGGTAGATCAAAGTCAGACAAGTGATAACTGAAGTCTGTCAGACCATTTCAGTTTGACAGTACTAAATTCCTTAAAAACAACCAGATTAGTCATTCTTGAATATGGCAATATAAGCAAGCTTACTGGGAAAGTCATCTTAAAAAAAAATAATAATAACTTGCTTTTTCTTCCATTATTGTTCTTGTCCTATTACTCTATCAGGGGTCGGCAACCTTTCAGAAGTGGTGTGCCGAGTCTTCATTTATTCACTTTAATTTAAGGTTTCGTGTGCTGGTAATACATTTTAATGTTTTTTAGAAGGTCTCTCTCTAAGTCTATTATATAACTAAACTAGTGTTGTATTGTAAAATAAACAATGTTTTCAAAATGTTTAAGAAGCTTCATTTAAAATTAAATTAAAAATGTTGATCTTACGCCACCGGCCCGCTCAGCCCGCTGCTGGTCTGGGGTTCTGTTCACCTAGGCCGGCAGCGGGCTGAGTAGGGCCTGCGGCCGGGACCCTGGCTGGCAAGGGTCTGGCAGCCAGAACCCCAGACCGGCAGCGGGCTGTGCGGGGCTGGCGGCTGGGACCCCAGAGCGGCAGTAGGCTGAGCGGCTCAGCCCACTGCCACTCAGGAGTTCCATCCGCCGGCTCCTGCCAGCCAGGATCCCGGCTGCCAGACCCGCTCAGCCTGCTGCCAGTCTGGGGTCCCGGCCCTACCCACATACAGTGGGTACCTACCTTCTCCCTGGTTCCGGCCCATTCTCTTCCTCTCTCTGCACTGAGCTGAGGGTGGGAGTGCACTGAGCACAGGGCTGGGGGTGAAGGGTCTGGCCAGGAGCTAGCATGAGGGAGGGGGCTCAGGGTTGGGGCAGGAGGTTTGGGTGTGGGGCACTTACCTGGGCAGCTCCCATTTGGTGCGAGGGGTGCAGGTGGGAATGTGTGGGGGGGAGGGTGCAGGAGCTCCTATTTGGTGCTCAGGGTGGGGGTGCGGATGTGGGGGTGCAGGTGTCAGGGTGGGGGTGCAAGTCAGGGCTGGAGTCATGGGGGGGTGAAGGAGTCAAGCAGATGGCTGGGTGTGTATAAGGGGGGTACAGGGGTCAGGGCAGGGGCCTGGGAGGGGGTGCGGGGCTCAGGGCTGGGTGTATGTGAAGGGGGGGGGTCAGGGCTCAGGGCAGAGGGCTGGGGTGTGTGCCCCTATTCCACCCACCCCACCCCCTTCCCCAAGGCCCTGCTCTTGCTTCTTCTCCCATGCCCCATCCAACCCCTGCCTGCTCCCTGACTGCCCCCTCCAGAGACCCCCCCCTGCCCCTAACCCCCCATCCAACCCCCGTTTCCTGTCCCTTGACTGCCCCGACCCCTTATCCAACCCCCCCAGCCCCGGACCCCTTACCATGAGGCTCCTAGCACTGCCCTGCAGGAGCGGGCAGCCCCGCCTCAGAGCGCTGTGCATGGGGCAGCATGGCTCCAGGGGAGGGGGAAAGGCAGGGGAGGGGCCGGCGGCTTGCTGCGCTCAGCCCAGCGCTCCGGCCCGGGAGCGCAGACCCCGTGGCTTGCCGTGCCGGAGAGTGGGGCCATTTGGCCCCTGCTCCCGCGGAGGGGTGGAGAAGAGCAGGCCAGCTGGGCAGGATTTTTAATGGCACGCTGCTCCGGAAGGCAGAAGTGTGCCATTAAAAATTGGCACGCGTGCCATAGGTTGCTGACCCCTGCTCTATATAGTCTAGGCAACTTGGTACCCAAGTCATCTTAGGAGCTGCAGTAGTTTCATTACTTTGCCACGACAATATAGTCATAGAAATCTGGGGTATAATGCACATTTGGAAGTACACACAAAGCTACAGACAAAAGGGAAAATATGCTCTCTGTAAGTAACTACTTCCAGCAATTTATTGTTGTAAACTAGGAAAGTTGCATCCACTATCAACATGAAAGTTCCCTATCTGGGTTCCTTCCTCCTAGAGGCAAATGTTAAGTAACACCTAAGCCATTGTGCAAAACTGATCTCAACTGAAAATACTGTTCTATAGCCTGCATAAATGGTGTGTTGAGTCCTAAATGCAAACAAGCTAGCTGAAGAGTTACTCTGGAAATGCATTTCACTGTGAAATAGGAGTTGTGCGCTATTGTTCAAGCACTGCAAATCTGCAGATATCTGCAGATCATGTTTGCGGATACCAATTTTGTATCCACGCAGGGCTCTAGCTAGGTCTCCATTCCTGTTAATACTAGAGCTCATATTTGATTGAGGACAATTCAGTTTCACTACCTGCAACTCAGCCATAGAAAACTACAGCTTGCAAAAATCTGGGGTGATTTGGAAGTCCTAACCATCTGGACCAGGTCAATTCAGATTAGCTAGTAAACTAACTGTTGCTAGTTTCAGATTGTTACCCAGTGAGGTGCTGGAACAAGGTTGGGGGCGTGTCAGTGCAGGGGTGGGGCGCCCCCCGCCTTGGGGGGGCTTCTGCCTACCTTTGTCAGTTGATAGACTGACAAAGTTACACTGTTGGTACAGCAGGATCATTCAGTTTGTTACTGTTTCAGTGACTAGTTCTCATGCCACCACCAAAATCTGCACTCATTTTCCAGTCAGATTTTCTATGCATCCTTGTTTGGAATGGCCTGTCCCGAGAGCAACTTAAACATGTAGCCTACAGCTTTATTTATACTAGTGATTGTTTCCTCCTCAGTACAGTTAGACTCTATCGACACTCATGACCCCTTACTGTGGAATTTTTGGGAGCTCTTGGGAATATTAAGCATTCCATCGCCACTGTTTTTCCTTTAATTGGAAAAAGTTCAGTTAGACAAGACTTCATGTTAATTCACTTGCAATACATATATTTTCAGTTTTATTTTTTGCTGTGAATTGTGATTTCAAGGAGGATAACATGCCAATTTCTTCAGAAGAATCAGACCTACCTGCTGTACTGGAGTGTATTTAACAGTGTGGGAATAATCATAGTTGTCAATAACGTCCAAGTCTTTCACAGCATCTCCTGGCACAGGTCCACTGAACTGCACATCCAGTGGTGCTTTCCCAGCACCCTTAGTGAATACAGTGAAGTGTGTTGGTTTGCCATTTTCCACACCTTAACAAAAAGTAACTTTGAAAGTTAGAATATGCTTGTGCTATCTATGCAGTACGTTTTAAGTTCATAGTCCATATGAAAGTTGAGCAATTTCAACTTGGTCAAGTAAGTTCATAGAGAATACAGAGATCAGGGCCGGCGCAACCCATTAGGCGACCTAGGCGCTAAGATTTGGGGGGCGCCGGCCGCCCTGGTCGTCAGCGGTAATTTGGGGGCGGGACCATCCCCCACCTCTGTCGGGGGCAGCAGAGATGCTGTACTTTTAATCTTGATGCCTGCAAATTTTATCTTTGGCATAGAGTAATCCCATTCCAAATCCCTAGTGGGAAAGTTGTGACATGGTTATTAGCATAAACTCATGATGTAGGCAAATGACCCCATGCTCATGGCAATATATTACTTGGCATAAACATAAGGAATCTCACCAGTTTTGCTTAGTCCAGGTCCTTCAGCTTTCACCTTGGTGGCATCATGTGATGGGTCCACTTTAACTCTGAAAGGGCTGGCAGGAATTTCCTTCAATATAAAACACGCTACTTTAATAGGACAGTTACAACCAGTTGTAAGCTAGCTCAAGCTCTGCAGGTAAAGCATTGCCTTCCAGTGAAAGGACTACTGTTTAAGTTTGAAATAAGGCACTCTCAGATAAGACAGTCACAGCTTTCCTGAAAGTTTTAGCCTGCCAAATAAATTTATTCTAAATGCATCCCATATGATTACTTCAGCTTTGCTCAGAACAGCTAGCAATCTTCTGTATGTATTTTTGCCTTCCCTCTGAATTCCACTGCAACTACTAAAAGGCATAGTCACATTAAAGTCCCACCCTGATTACTGTTCTAGAACATTTCAGTTTTGGCAACTTTATATTTTGCCGCTTGGACAAAGTGAAGCCAACTATCCTTTGCGTTCTCAAGTACCAGCATAGCATTTGCCACACAGATACTTTTGGTGTTACAATGGAGAGAGACTGAAGAAATTATGGAAACATTTCTCTTTCTTGGCGTGTGGCCCAAACTATGAAGAATTTTTACAAAAAACTTAATGACCCCTTTTGAGTAATGCACATTGAAGAGTAATTTATATTGGGATTCAAAGCCTTCTGCATAGCTAATATTTCTAGTCAGCAAATAAAAGATACCAACCTCTCCTGCAAAAAGCACTTTGATGGTGTAACGCCCAGCAGCAGGCGGCGCATATTTCACTGTAAATGTATCATTAGCATTGTGTATGATGTCAAAAGCGATGTCTTCCTCTTCCTCACTTATAACATGAGCATCACATTTAATGCCAACACTGACATCACCTAGGAAGAAAGAGCAGTGGTGCCACAAGAGAGTCAGGAATTTGTTTAGTATCCAAGTAGCTCTAGTACTGAGCAACTAAACAAGTCACATCTTGATTTTAAGTCCTTGGATAGATAGGATAGTTTGTCAAGTACTTGTATGAATCACTCCATGTAATCTGCATAACAGGACTTTAGCTTCAGATTTCCCTTATGAAGCAAAAAGCTTGAATCAAGCGTTTACGAATGGAGGAGATCAGATTCCTGTTCAAACAGGGAGTGTTTATAGAATTAGTTTTGATACAAGAAGCAATACATTATCTACAGTCTGCTTTTACCTTCTCCTGCTTCTGTGCAGTCAACTGTGAAGTGAGTAGGCTCATTAGCTTTCAGACCAGCTCGTTCCACCCCAGGTCCAACTACTTTCACTTTCTGAGGATGACTGCCTTGTCCTATGAGAACCTAGATGGGTTCACAAGTGTTCAGAGTTATCCCATACTTGGGTCACATTGATTTATTAAGTTTAGCACCTGACAAAATGCCTTGACTTCTTGCTTAGTTACTAAAGAATAGAAAAAGTTCCTGACTTCCCTATGTTTATGCTATGCTCACTGGTATCAGAGCCCTTTGACAGAATGGAACAGGCGACTTTCAGCTAGACTGATGCAAGAGTTTACTCATGAGTAACTATTGACTTGTACTCACTAGCATTGGCAAGGACAACTAGCTAAAGGTTTTCTTGTTTTGGCACCAGTCCCCGCAAAGTAGTTTTGTAGGGGTTTGTACTTACCCTATATGGACTATTGGGTACATTAACTCCTCCCCAGACAACAGCAATAGTATGTTTGATTGGTTTAACTGGCATATAAGAACAAGCACAGATTCCATCAGGATTGCTCTTCACTTGGATATCAATAGGGCTTCCTTCTGCATCCTGAAAGCAAGTATTTAACTGAGAATTAGACGACTGACTACATACAACTGTGTGCAGAGAGAAGGTACAAGTAGTTTTAAGATGCGGTGCTATCAAAAACAGTTATGTAATCTCAAGAGCAGGAGCTACAGCAGAGCTACCTAGAATTGAGAAGTTTTAACATTAATAATCTTACCACACATTTAAACTGCTCATCTCTCCTTGCCCGCACATACCAAACTGTAGAAGTCTAGTAGTCTGACAATAGGACAATTTATGGGAGACCACTTCAAGAAGTCTCAATAGGTGCAAGACTAGTCACAGGCCTTAATAAAAGGGCTTTAAAACTGTACTGAAGTTAGGCTTGTATAATCCCAGTTTTTAGATTAAAGGTTTACTATGCAGAAGTGCAATTAAGGACCAAGATGCAGATCAAGTCACACAGCTGCAGACAGACTTAGAACAAGACTCTCAGAATCTACATGAATATAGTCAGAGGAGTGGCTAACTAATTAGCCAGAATGTGTTAGGTACCTGTTTCAAAGAAGAGTGTGACTATTGATAGGAGTTTGAGAGTTAATGTGGGTTTTTACCTGTGCATATATCTTCAAAGGTGCATTCCCAGCTTCCTTGGTCTCAACTGTAAAATCAGCAGGGTTGTTTACAATGCAGCCAGTTCTCTCCAACCCTGGACCATAAGCCTTTACCTAACACACAAAAAGTGCACAAGTTTTACACTGATTCTACAGCAAAAGAAAGCAAAGCTCATGGCTAAGAGCTAGTATTTCTAAAAGATGACCCAAAACACTAGCACAGGCCTGTGTTTGTGGATTGAGGCTATCATGTGTTAAAAACAAATTCATGAAGGCCAAGCCTAAAGAAGCTTGAGTTTAGAATTTTGGCCGCTGAGAAGTACCCTGCCATGTTACCTGAAAGGATACTATAGTCACATTCTTGCAACAGCTCTTATGCTCAATCTAGTAGGGGCCAAGCAATAGCGTCATTTAGAGCATTTAAGAAAAAGGAGCATCATTGTGGTCGCCAACCAATCCATGGCTACAGATTGTAGAACATGAATGAAATTGAAAGATAGTAAGAGTTCTACAAGTAGCTTTTAAAGCATAACAGCCATATCAAAGGCTATTGATAGCTGAATTCTTCTGTATCTTGCCTTATCTGGGTTGAAGTCTCCAGAAGCTGGTCGGATGAAAGCCATGTAGGGACTATCTTTTATGTCTTCATCATCACACATAATGTGAACAGCATATTCACCAGGTTCTTTGGGCCAATACTTCACATCACACGAGCCATCATTCTGATCATCACATTCTATTTTTGCTTGAGATGGGCCTTCAATGGCAAAGCCTAAAAGGAAACAAACATATCACCCAAAGAAGTGGGCATAAGGTGGGTTTTAAAGGCTTGCTCAAGCCTGCCTCCCAGTTCCAGACATTTCCCTTGTTCACTGCTCTATTATACCTTTCCTATGTATGGAGTAGGTGCTATCCTTTTTTTGAGTAAGGCAGACCCACTAACCCACGGAGGTACTCAATGATGTTGTCTCGCCCTCAGACCCAATATCTGGCTCTGTCCCAATATATCCCACATTCTAGAAAACTAGAAAATCACTTCCTGTGCAAGTGTAGTCAGATTTATGTAAACTTAATGTTAGTGACTGGGTGAGTCTCATGGGATCACCATAATTGTCAGAAAGACTATTGCCATCAAGCAGTTCAACATTAAAGCTCCTGAAAATCCTAACCAGGACATTACTGACTTACCAAGAGAGCCAACTTCTGTGCCAATGGATTCTACAACGAAGTCAGCAGATTTACCAGCAATCCCTTCATGAAGTCCTGGTCCCCAAGCTCTCACTTTCTGAGGACCTGCTTCAGGTCCTACTTGAACTTCAAAGGGGCTATTGAATGGGGAAAGAGGTTAAAATTCAGGATTAGGAGTGGTAGAAATAGCACCCACTCTTTTCTGTCACTCTTAATGATGCTACATTATACAATGTGTGGCAAAGAGCCCAGCCCACCAGCCCATGGAGCAATCTTTCAGATTGATTTGTCATCTGGAGCCAGTGTTCTAGATGTGTCATGCCACTGAAACAATGAAGAAGTCAAATAACTAGACTCGGTCTGCACACTGATGTTCCATGGACCCTACTGAAAGCTCAATGAAAGTCTCCCCCATGGCCTATGCCAGGGGTCGGCAACCTTTCAAAAGTGGTGTGCCGAGTCCTCATTTATTCACTCTAATTTAAGGTTTTGCGTGCCAGTAATACATTTTAATGTTTTTAGAAGGTCTTTCTATAAGTTTATAATATATAACTACACTATTGTTGTATGTAAAGTAAATAAGGTTTTTAAAATGTTTAAGACACTTCATTTAAAATTAAAATAAAATGCAGAGCCCCCCTGGACTGGTGGCCAGGACCCGGGCAGTGAGTGCCACTGAAAGTCAGCTCGTGTGCCACCTTCGGCACGCGTGCCATAGGTTGCCTACCCCTGGCCTATGCAGTTTAATACAAGTTGTGGATCACAAGAGGCAGATTGGAGAGCCTGGAAAGAGACCTATGCAAGCCTCCTTTTACAAACCTTCCAAGGGAAGCTATGCTGGCCCTGGAGCAGAAATGAAGGTACAGGTTAGTGCAGCTAAAACAATTCTTGCCAGAGCTGCTTAGAATGCAAGTTTGAACCAGTGGATTCCTGTTAGCATTGGTTCCTACCCACGTGATCTACTGAATGATGCAACTCACCTCTTGGGGATATTGTGTCCGCCCCATGAAATAGTGACAATGTATTTTCCTGGGCTAACTGGGTAGTATTCAAATGCGTATACGCCATCCACAGAGTCCTTTTGTTTCACAAGCTCATCCAAGCCCTCTGTTGGAAGATCAGGTCAGCATTACTCAACAGGTTCCAGCCAACATCTTAAGTTATTCAGGCAAGTTCACGTTTTCTAGTATTTACTTAGCTTCTTGAGAATAAAGTTCTCCACCAGAAAGTGGTTAGGAAACAAAGATCGTTCTAGTTGCCCTCTAAGACGAAGATGGCATAAATGAGAGAATGTTTGAAGTCACCAGACCTAACAGGTTCCCTTATGTTTTGTCCTAAGCTTTTTTGTTTCAAGAGGACATGGATCTCTGCTGACCAACATTTGTCAGTCTTTGACTACAAATATTTAAGGAATGCCTACTTTTAGTTTTCTGCAAGATTAAAGTCTTTCAAGAAAGGCTTAGTATACAGAAATTTATACTGAAAGTCTGTTGCTTTTCTCTATATACCATATTAAGCCACAGTGAGCTGGAATATCACTACCTCCCTAAACATTAAGGGTGTGCAGGATACCTTGAGGGTTTACTTCAAACTAGGAACAGTTAAAGAACAAGAGCTGGCATCACTGGTCAGCCCTGCCAAATTAAGGCAGGGGAAGACAAGCCAGTTGCTCCCAAAGCACTTGTGTGTTTGATTAGGCTAGTTGCTTATCCAAGTCTTCGCACAATCTGAAGTTAAAGGAAAGTGGAGTTTAGAAGTGGGTGATGGGAGAAGCAAATGAGTTTCAGGCTGAAAACTCATTCATTCACAGAGTTATGTAATTTAAGCCACACCCAGGAACTTAAGCTCTAGGATGCTCTACAGTGTTTACTTCCTTTGAGTAGGGTCACAGCATTTCATCGCTGTAGAGAATAGACATGAAAGCTTGCCCAATTTTGAATTTAACTGATTAAATTCGAAAGACTCCAACCTCTAGCATTAAGTGTTCAACTGATACGTTGTGTACACACAATTTTAAGTTAATCACGCAGAAACTCGTTTGTGTGTCTAGCCCAGTGGTTTCACAGACAATGGACATTCATGGTGGACACCGGGCATTGAACCCCTGGAGTCTTGCTGCTGGAGGCTCAATAACCAAGGCTACGATTAAAGTTTTCTTGTCTAACATTCCTCAGTAGCTATGATGATCCTGTGTATTACTTAAGACAAATACTGTAGTGTCTGGCTATAAAACAGATGTGGATTGGAGTTAATGACGTTTTCCAGCCCACTACAGTAGAAGTAGAGGACAGGCTATAAAAAGGTGACACCAAGTCATGATATGAAGCCACTGAAGAGTGGTTGGCTTTATTGCTACATCCGTGAATACGTGTTTGTTTTAGGTATGAAAAGGTGAAGAGTCATCTTAATTATTTTTCCTCTCCTGGTGGTCACAATACTGAAGTCAAAACTGTGGCTATCACTCAAAGCTACAATTCCTTGACTGGTCCACATCCAAGGCCTCTTTTCTTTTCCCACAATACAGTACTGCAGACAACTTCAAAGAATTAACACTTACTTGGTCCTTTTATGGACACATTGATATCCCCACTCCCAGCTGCTTTAGTGTCAACCTTGAAGTCTGCAGTTTCTCTGATCCGGACTCCTTTAGGTTGCAGGCCTCTACCACTGGCACGACAAGCACTCGGACTGCATGCTGCAAATGAATTTTAGACATCAGTACAGCCTTTGACTCTCAAGTAGATGTAACCTAGCCAAGACAGCTTACAGCTATCTTTTACTTAGAATGTTGACTCAGGGGAGAATATTTTAGGTTTTGAATGTGAAAAATCTGAAGGACACTAGTCTCAAGGGGATCTGTATGGCATCTAGCCATTCTACATATGGCCTTCAGGCTTTTAGACTGTAGCATTAAGTTATTTCCCAATGTTCTGAGTCACATACATTTACCTCAGCTGTTCGTAGAGACTAAGGGCTTGTCTACACTACCGCGCAGGGTCGATCTAAGATCGCGTAGCTGAAGTTGCGTGAATAGCATAGCTGAAGTCGACATACTTAGATCTACTTATCAGTGTCTTCACTGCGCTAAGTCGACAGCTGATGCTCTCTCGTCGACTCCGCTTGTGCTTCTCGTTCTGGAGGAGTACTGGAGTCGATGTGAGTGCGCCCAGCGGTCGATAGACACGATATCGACCCCTGCTGGATTGATTGGTGCCCGCTTATCTGGCGGGTAGTGTAGACAAGCCTTAACACTAAAGCCTTTGACATTTAAACACTGAAGACCAATTGCTATGTAGAACTTTAATACCAAACATTAGGAGGATGAGGATGAGAATAATAAATAATAATCATCCCACCATTCCCAGCAAACTTTGCTTTTCTAAATGCCATTTTTACATTTGAGCCAAACTGCATGCAGTGTATAAAGTTTCCCTGTAGGAGTGCGCCTTAGTAATCTACTGGGCTACTCCTTCAGGAGTAGAGCAGAGGTGGTAATATCTAAAGTTATCAGAACTGGCTTCACCAGACAACCAGTACCTTGGAAGACATGAAATGGAAACTCTTGCTTTGCTGCAGGTTCATACAAATAATGCAAGATATATTCAGCATTGACACATGCAGAGACTGAACAATGCCACTTCGTACACTTTCAGTCAGATCAGAGTAATAGGCTACAGAAGCAGAGTAGGTGGCAGATTCTTAAACTTGAGAGTTTGCATAAGTGTAGTTGTCCACAGCAAAGTGTTTTCCCAGCCATGGGCAAAGTGTAAGTAGAAACTATTTCTACAAAATAAGCTACTGGGCAATTATGAATAACTGGCCTTACATAAATGTAATTCCAGCTATCAGGTAGTCTTCAGTCCAGTAATATTCTAGAGACATAGTAGATCACTCATGATTATAGGTTCCCAGTTCAGTCCCAGCATGCATTTTTATATTATGCATGTGCAGTGTTTATAGTAGAAGTGTAGTGTACAGCATCTGTAGAAAGTCTGACAAGCAGTTCATTCTGCTGTTCATATATCAATAGCTTGGAGATAGTTGTTTCAATCATCATCTAGTAAATCCAACTCCTAATCCAGGCTGTATAAACAAGATCAAAGCTTTAATCACATGCTACCTGCTAGCTCTGGAGAGCACACAGCAGCAAACCCAAGTTCAAGCAGGAAAAATCCACATGCCCTTATGCAATTCAGTTAACCACAAAATAACTGCCTAAGTAGTTTCACCAACTTGACTTATTGCAAGACAAATCTTGTTGCCCTAATCGGTAAGCATTTTGTATTCTGCTTGCACCTTTTATTCTGACAAAGAAGCAAGGGGAAAAGCTGTTTATAAACAAGCTGCAGGCTAGAAGCTGAAAGACAGCAAACCATGAAGAAAGTAAGTGTCACCCTGCACCTCTTACCGACATAGCTTGCTCAACTAGGAAGCCATTAGCAGTGAAGTCCAAAATTCCACAAGTGGAGGGTAGCTCAGGAGAAGTGAGCAGAGGTTGAGAGCGTAGAGGCAGGTGAGGATGGAACAGAAAGTCAAGCTTCAGTTAAGGAGGAAAAACTGAGAGGAAGTAAATATAGTAGACAGTCAGAGCTGGAGAAAAAAGTTAGACACTGAAATGGAATTTAAGAGCCTCTTCAAGAGAAAGGCCAGGCTCAAGTTAAAACCTACTGATAGGAGGAGACTAGCACCTAGAGCCATATTACTAATATTGAATTAAGTGGATATGCAAGATCAAATATTAAAGCAAATGAATTGTTTAAAAGCAAAAGATTGTCATACACAAGGTAAGGATGTGTATATCCTGTAATCAAATCCACCAATACAGATGAAAGCAGTCCATATTTACAGAAATACTTCAGTGCAGCCATCATCCTAATACATACCTTCTCCAACAGGAACAATGCAAGGACTTTTTGGAATAGTCTCTCCAGCAAATGTCACTCTGACGGTATGAGACCCAGCTTGAGTAGGTTTGTAGGTGCAACGGTAGACTTGGCTCCCTTTGTCTTCTATCATAAGCTCCACTATATTCTTTCCTTGAGGATCCTCCACTTCCACATTAACGTCACCCACACCAGCACCTACCCACATGAAAACAAGTTTAGCTGAGCCTTTGAACTCAGACGTTCCAAGTGTCCACTTCCCTGGAAACAAGACCCTTCCAAGTCTGACTCTGCTAAGATCCAAGATTAAGGCACGGATATCCACGAGGAAGTCAGCTTTGGAATATTTTGCTATGGCCCAGCCACACTACTGTAAGGGTATAAGTGACACACTAAGGTGGTCTGGTATACTGATAGCAGTCTCTACTCAAAGCATTAGACCCATTTGACTTATACCACTTCTGTTCAGGAGGCACCTGAGTAGCAGAATAATTAAATCCAACCAGTGTTTACTTTTACCTTCTTGCCTCCCCTCCCTGGTTTGCAGTATGGCAAAGAGGGCCAGATCCTGTTTGCTAGTAAGTGAAGGCTAGCAGCTCCCTAAGGTGATGGAGCAGCAGTTGCAGGGAATCCGTCACTGCCTCCAGAATGGTTTGACAACAAGGATTATTCATTACTCTTGGCACTACATAGGCAGCTCTTTAGACAAACTATTTGGCTTTTCCTCCCCACATAACCCTTTCACAATTCAGTCTGTTTGCATGCAATTGCAGAAGCCATAGGCTGTGGATCTGGGGGGGCCACCCAACCCAACCACTTTTTGGCTACACCAAGCTTGAGTTGGCCACAACCCCGTGTGCTAGGTTGCAATGCCATCATCTTGTGACAGAGGGACAACTGGGTCAAATCTGAGTGAGGGTCATTGTGACCTGACTTGCAGGGTTGCTACAAACATTCAAGTTTGGCCCAGCTGCCCCTTGATCATGTAGGGGAAGGTGGGCAAAATTTAAGTGGTGTTCCAACTTGGTACACAAGTTGAAATGCCACTCAAATTTTCAGGGGGTTGGTAGAGGACAAACCGGTGCCACACACACACACTCACTTAAAATAGCACTCCACAGCCCCCGGCAGAAGATAATCCACTTCTCTCAAACTTTCAAGTAGGGCAAGTTGCCAATACAAAGTAAGGAGTTCCCGGACATTAACCAGGACTTAAGTGATTCCAAAATGGGAAATTGGAATAACTCAGAGGAAAATTAATCTAAACTAGTTCTAAAGAATAGAATAAAATTAGAGCTTCTAAGCCAACATCCTACTCTAGACAAGGGTGTCTAAGTTTGTTGCTTTTCCTTCACCACCACTGAAGACACCTGTTATTCAACCATCTTGTATTGCTGAACAAGCAACCAAGGTGCTTTTTCAACATCCATGACTTAGTCCAGACATGTCTCTACATGAAGCAGATTACTACCTCTCCCAATTAGAAACAATGTTTTGCCAGAGTAGTGTGGCACTTCCCCTAGATCAGACAGCTGCAGCCAAGATTTTTAGGAGCCTCAGGCAGAAAGCAGTTTAATATATTAAACACTAGGTTAAAGTGTTTAAATACTTAATTGCCCCATTTTGTTTTACAGTGAAGTTCTGCATCAGCATTTGCAATACCTTAAACACACACATTCCTGTGGAATATAGTATTATGGCCACAAAATGCTGTGAAGTAAATGGCCTATGACGAAATGGTAACTTACAAGCTCACTAGTCATTTTATTAGACTGACTCTGGTTCATCACTTAAGACAGAACTCAAATAGTAACTGGATGGATTCTTTTGCTGATGTTAGATACTGAATATGGTAAACATTTGGAGTGTTTATATTTACAGTTAATCTTCAGTTTTTCTAGGAGGCAGATATATCATAGCTCCATTTTAGCAAGTAGTGAGGAGAAGACAGGCTAGTACTGCCTGAAAACAAGTCAAGCTGCAAGAGCTACTGTAGGGTATATAATTGTGTAACTGCTATACTAGAGATCTGTAGCACTCATTTAAGCATGCTTACCTGCTGTGTAAATTTCAAAGTAGGTAGGTTTATTGGCAATGTTTCCGATTGCCTCCAAGCCTGGTCCTTTTGCTGTTACTTTGCTAGCATCACCCTGGGCTTTGTCAACATTTACATCAAATGGACTCTTGGAAATATGCTGTCCAGCAAATAAAACTGTAACCTTAAAAAAAAAAAAAAAACAGACATTAGCACTGTGGTAGTAGGATTAGAATTAAGAGGCCACCTTGCAATTATGTTAGGGGCCTGGCAGAAATTACAGAGTCACAAGATCAAGTGCTTGAACTCTTAAGGGTTAAGAGGTCCTGTGAGAAAACTTTAATGTTAACTCCCTCACTTTCTGTGCCAACTGGAGGTACCCTAGCCGCTTACTGCACTCCTAGAAAGACATGGGAAATACTGGCCCTCGGTTAGTTAGGTTTAAGTCTTAATGTCCCCATAAGATGCAGTATTCCACTGTTGGAGGCCCAACTGCTACTTGCAACGATCATGTTTATTAGGAGTGCACAAGGACAGGATGGGGCCCCATTGTACTTGGCTCTGTACAGACAGTTGTAGACAGTTCTCTGTCCTGAGGAGAGTTTACACTCTCAAAAGACAAGACTGAGGGTGGGTGTGTTGGGGGGGGGGGGGGGGGGGGGGGGGGGGGGGGGGGGGGGGGAGGAGGGAGGAGAGAAGGGTATAAGGAGTGAACAAGGTCATTATTTCCAAGATTTGGAGGGAAGGGGGTTTGATCAGCTAAACGGAAAGCATGCCCATTGTGAAGTTTTGTGCTCCATCATTTAGACTCAGGCCAGGATGTGGCACCCTTTGGAGAAGCCATTTATTTGGCCAGTGAGCATGCACCACCATTTTCCTAGTTTCTGCTTATTTCTTGCACTACAGAAATACATCTTGGTCTTCCCTGGACCAGAATGGACTCAAACTAGCAATCAGTTTGTCCACCAAGCTAGTTATGGAGGATTAAGTACACATCTTGGACCACTGAACACAGATCTAAAGACAAAATCCAAGGGCCATTTCATCTAGTGTGCCTGGAAAATATGCCTAAAGTGCCATATCTGCCTGATGAATCTAAGCTACACAAAGTCCCTGACTTCTTCGGCCATGGATACTCCCAGTTAGAATGAAGTATTATAGGAGACTAGTGACCCCCTGCTATCTGTGTTGATAGCAACATGACTCAAGGCAACTAAGGTAGAGATGTTGGCTTCCCTCCACCCCTCCTACATGCTTCACTCCCAGTATATCCAGAGAAAAATGATCGTTTGAGGACTGAACTCTTATCATTGGCTCTGGAACTGGCCCTAGTTGGTTGCCAGTCAGAATGGTGACAAGAACACGATTTGACACAGGACAGGGTTACAGGGTCTGGAACAAAGTCTAGAACTATCAGAGATTTTCCAGGTCTAGATCCTTCTGAAGAACTTGCAGGCATCGGTGTAGTCCAGGCACTACAGATGGTAAATAGGATGAGGACCTGCTGGAGATCAAAAGGAGAGCCAGCTGAGGGTGCAGACTGCAGAGCTGGAGCAACTGAAGGAGAAATACAGAGACACCCTCTGCAGGGTCAGCTTTCATACCTTGCCTGGTAGAACCATTAAGCTAGCAATCTACAATATAGGAGGAAAGTGTACACAGCTGTACAGCTAGGGGAGTTTTGAAAGGAAGTTCTCCAGGCTTGAGGCAGGCATGAAGATGATCAGAACGATCCAGGGGTCATTGTTTCTCCACCAGATCTAACTGGGACAGGGCAAATGACTGGCCTAACAACTCTACTGCATTTAACTTTGGCCCCCCTGAAGTTGTCTGCATAAATAAAGATTCCAGGAGCCCAGGACCAGCATTTTAGAACTACAGCCCTAGAAGGCTGCTAGTTTTTTCTAATGCTTGAGCTTGGGAAGTAGAGGATACTGGAGAATGCTATGTATTGTAATGAAGCCCTTTCAACCATTCTTGCCAGCCTTTTCCTGGGAGTGGTCAATGGTCCCACTGTAGTTACCATACTGGTGGGCCCCAAGTCAGGGTGAGTCACAGGCCCTACTCCTGGTACTAAAAGCTCATGGAGACCAAAAGGCTCTGCTCATTCTCTGGAGAAGTCTTTGCTGACACCAGTGTGGAGAAAACAGCAGAGGATGAGCCCAGGGGCAGAAAGGGAGTACTTTCCCCATCCCCTTTGGAGAGGATGGACTATCCTTTTGATCAGCAGCAGCAGGTCCTGTTATCCTTGCACATCACATTAAATAGGAGTACTGACCACAAGACCATATTCTCACACAAGCTGGAGAAGTGTGGGTGGGTTCATCCCTTAAGGGAAGGGAGAGAAGAGTCCATTAGCCCCAGACTGTGGAGACTTGAACAGAAAATGGAAACAGGTTATTTACACCAGGGTTTCTGGGTAGTTATGTCACCAGTAAATATGAAAGTTTAAGATGCCCATTTACAGCGCGATTTTAACTTAAGCATGTTGAGCATCCTGAACACCCAAAATCTTCTCACTCACTCACCTTGTGAGGTCCAGTAACTTTTGGCACATACTGTACAGAGTAGGTTTTGTTCTTCTCATTGTCAGGTGTCACTTTCGCCTAGAAAGGAAGAAAAAGCATTTGTCCCAGAAACATTGAGTCTACACTTGATTATCTGCTAAATTAGGACTCTTCACAAGTGACGCTAAATCTTTAGTTTGTAGAATTTGATGCTGAAACTAGTCAAAAGAGAAGAATGATTCTCTCTTTAGGACCCACAGCAATGTTAGATACAGTTGCCATGGCAGCAAGTACACTTGCTAGCTATCTGTTCCCCAATATTTGTGCAAAAGCCACAAAAAACATGAACCAAGTTAAAATAAACCTGGTGACCTATTCTGTTCCTTTGCTACCAACAACTAAACTGGGGGATGACCAACATTTTTAACCAATATCAACTGCAGTGTATAATTGTACTTGTCTGCAATGTCTTAATTCAAATGCTCACTTGATTAAATTAACCAACCAACCTCTATCACATTATAGGAGTTTCCACTAACTGAACTCCCAAGATTGTTGTAATGTACCAAGTACTAAGCAGATATTCTACAACTTTAGCCATTGCTCTTGCAGAATGAGCAGAGCAATCGTGATTTAGTTCTATTTGGTAACAATGTACTGTCATTTGATTTTTTCGATTGGTCAAGTACAGTTCACGGAAAGAATTTACTTCTAGTGATTCAACATTTGAGCTGTGTTGGTTGTAATTGGTCAAGTCAATTGATTGTTCCCCAATTGGAAGAGTGAGATTTATAATTAGGAGAAGGGCTTAAAGACAGTAGGACTGAGTCTGGTAAGTACAATGATCAGGAGACTATTTTAAAATGTTTTCTTCACTACTAAGATATTGCTTAGGGAAAACAGACTATGGAAAGATTTCATAGTTGCTTCCACAGTCACATTGCACATAGTAATTGTGCCATTGGATCCTAGCTAAGGAACACATTTTGCTAGCTGGCTTGTTCATGATTTGTGAGAGAGACTAGCAAAGCTTTTCAGGAACACTATCTCCCTGGCAATGTCAGGGTCTTGAATACCACCAGATTCAAGTCCAGCATGTGAATATAGTTTAATATTCGTGCTAAAAAGCAAAACTGCTTAATAGAAAGAAGAACTGAAGGACAACTTGACAAATATAAGACATGCTCATGTCCCACCTGATCAGTTGTAATTGAATGATAAAGTTTTCTATTCTTTTTAAGAACCATGTACACTAATTCTTAAACTGTAATCAGTTGTCACTTTTTGACTTAATTTATTCATATATTCTATTTAAGATCAGAGAAACACCTTCAGTATTGTGCATTAAATACAGTTTACTACACTGAGATACAGTAGGTAGTAATCATTTAAACTAGATTTTCCCTAACAATTTTCATGCTAAACATGTTTAGCATACAGACCTCTTCTCTGTTTCCCGCTGGATCGTCTATGAAGACCATTACATCTCCCTGCCCAGCACTGATAGTATCTACTGTAAAGATAGCAGGTTGCTTCACCATGTTTCCATGAGGCTCAACTCCTGTTAAGGGGATAGGACACAAAAAGGGCACATTTAGCTGGTTATTTCAAAACTAAATAAGATTGTTTATGACAATCACACAAGCCACCTAATACAAGTTCTGATACGGCCCAAGTAGTGAGACATTAAGTTCCCCAACAGTTTTCCAGGCCTACTTGTTTACCAAAAGACCAGTGGCATTAGACAACTGGCATCACAGCTCAGGGTAGCTACACCGGTCTTTCCCCGTATTGCTCCAGCAAGGGCACCCACTGAGACCTCCAGCTCCTCAGCTGTTGCCTCTTGGATGAAGATCTACATCTCTCCCCCTTCTGACTGGGGTATTCCCAGACTGCATAGTTCCCAGCCTTTACACCTATTCTTAAAAGTACAAAGCATTAGAGAAACATTTAACAATGAAAATCTACATCTCATGCATGCCAAGAAGCCCAATCCTAATATGGATTCTAGCAGGATAAGTCATTCAACCCCCCACCCAAGGGGGATTCCTTGAGGTTACCTGTTCATCACAATTTCAGCTCAGAACAAGCACGCCACCTTATGGGACCTCAGTAGGCCAAATCCCTCTGGTGCTGCTGTAAGGATTTGGGCCTTGCATGTACCAAGGGTCCCATCCATTTGCTGGATCAGGAAGAAGGCCCCGAGTCAGTTTAAAAACTCAGGTTTTTATCCAGAAGTCTTCTCTTGGTCTCTGGAAAAATCCAATTTGAACTAGTCTATGAATTTCTCCCCTAGGGGGTGGCTTCAAAGGTTGATGACAGAAGTCCATTAGCATCCCCCCCCCCCCCACTGGAAAAGGCACATACACTGCCACAACTGCATTTATAATACCATGTACCCAACTGGTATTGAATTTGGGTTAGTAATGTTGAACTTTATTGAATTAAGCTTACCTTAATTCCATAAGTTCTGTTCAGGATATTATTAGTGTCACAACCTGCACTTCCTACAATACAGGCACCTTCAGGAGTTTTAATGGTTAACACAAGGTCACAGCAGGCTTATCCCAGAATGAAGTCTGGAATTCTGAATGCTACTTGGCTTTAAGTCTCATGATGGGCTGCCATATTCTCCGAGATGGAGTTAAGACTGTTCAGAAGAGCCACCAAAAGTTAGAAGCCATGTCCCAGGACTCCGCTTGCATAGGGTAGCACGGATTGTTTCATTCTAGTTACAAGAACGATGTTGTTGGTGTTACTCACTGAGTTCATAGAACTGGGAATGTTCAAAGTATTACAGAGAAGCCACAAGCAATGTTAATGTTTTAGCAGTTGGAGAAGTGGTAGAGAAGTTTTGAATAGCAATTTGATAAGCTATTTGTAGAAGATTAGTCTGTAGAATACCTAGTCAGTATTAGTTATTGGACAAAAGTTTAGTTTGTAGTTTTAATAGGCATTCGACTTTCACTACATGTAACGGACACTGTTGTGGTTTATCTGCTTGTGAACATCCTCATCCCTCCCTAATTTCTCCCAGGCAAGTCATTCAAAACGTCTTGCCAAAACTAAGCTTACACAGCTAATATACACCAGCAATGGCTTAAGCCAGGGGTGGCCAAACCTGAGCAGGAGCCAGAATTCACCAATGTACATTGCCAAAGAGCCACAGTAATACATCAGCAGCCTTCCTTCCCCACACTCAGCTCCACCCACCCACCCCGGCAGCCCCACCAATCAGCACCTCCCCTTCCCTCCCAATCAGCTGCTTTGTGGCATGCAGGAGGCTCTAGGGGGTGGCATGGGGGCAGGGCCTGTGGCAGAGCCAGGGGTTGAGCAGTGAGCACTCCCCGGCACATTAGAAAGCTGACGCCTGTAGCTCCGGCCCCAGAGTCGGTGCCTAGACAAGGAGCCGCATATTAACTTCTGAAGAGACGCATGTGGCTCCGAAGCCACAGGTTGGCCACCCCTGGCTTAAGCGAAGGTCTGTGCCCTGCAAGACTCAGTGGACTTATTTAAATTAGGCTAAGTTTTTCCCCCAAATGAAAAGGCTCTGTACTTATCTTCACACAAGACTTGTCACAGCATGCATTTACTGCAACTTAGTTACTTGATCTTTTTTACACTTAGCCTTGAGCTATTACACCTGTCATGCTGTTGACTGAGTGGGTGGAGGAGTTCCCAAAGTTGCTAGCTCTTTGCTAGTCCAAGCATATACATCATATCATGTCCAAGAAATTGCTTCTCATGAGACAGTGCCTCTAGTTTTATTAAGAAAAATGTTTCTCTACAGCCATTTATACAGTTAGTAGAAAATGCAGTGTCTGGTTGCTTACCCAAGAAGTGGTTGTGAACAGCAGAATTTCCGAATCTATTTATCTCCAGAGAAATGCAACAGTAATATGAGGATATATTCCTGTTCACACATTAGGTGTGAAGAAATGCATCAGTCATCTAGACAAATGCAAGTTTTGCACATAAGCCATTAGTGTTCTGGCACTGTACAAGCATTGAGGCAGCACCTCAGAAGGTGGTTTCCCCTTCCCATGGGCAGGGAAAGCAAGGCAACAAGATAAAGCAACTTTCTTGAAGGCAGAGCTGAAGTCAGCACTTGCCACTTCTCAATCCTGTTAGCCCTTCAGATCATGCTGCCCCTAAAGGGCCTTTTTTGCCCATGATAAAGGTTACTATAAACACTCTTTAGGGAGTCAGTGCAGTTCTATACAAAAAAAACTAACCACGTCCTCTCATGGCAACTGAGAACATAGTTGTCCTTGCAGTAAAGAAAGGTTTGTTAGCTTGGAATACAATAAGCTAACATCTCATAGCATAGCATACATGGAAAGCTGGAACAGCTGTATATGTACAATGGACATGGCAGCAAGAGATTTTCCTAGTATTCAACATTAGGTTGATGGTCAACCTCCTGTTGGACTTGTTTTCAAAGCCACACCGCCCAGGATGAAGTTTAAGATTTGGACCAAGATTGTTACCAGCCAGTTACCCTCATCCAATAGAGCACATCTCCTTTGCCAGAAACCCCTTATGGCTTGTCTCACCACTTAGCACTGTACATGCTTGCACTAAACTAAACTAACAAGACAGTGCATGGGCTGCAATGGAAACCTTGCATTGTTGGTTCCTGATGAGTAGTTTTGCCATTCTGGGGGGCAACTGTGAACCTAATATTACTGAGTTTCCAAGTTATTCTTCTACAATAAGTTTCACTAGGACTGTTCTAGTGTCATATGTATTGACTTTTTTCCCCTCCCCCCAGAGGCAGCTAGTCTTCTAGGGCAGGAAGCTCTGCATACATTCATTAATCTTTTACTTACTTCTTGGCTGCACATTGGTCCTGTAAGTTTTGTTAAAAGGTTTCCTGGTCATTCATCCCACTTTTTCCAGTGGGAAGTTGTTACACAAGTGCAAGGTGTCAAACATGCTCAGGTTTTGTTGTTGGGTTTTTTTTGGGGGGGGGGGGGGGGGGGGGGGGGGTTTGNAAATAGGAGTGCTTTTTGGGCTCTCTCCACATATTTCTCAGCCTAAGCACCACACGAGAAGTACACGAATCCAGCTTGGACTCCAGGCCTGCTGTGGACAACACAATCAAGCAGCAACTTGTTTTTCTGAAAAGTCAACCTAAGTCAAGTAAATACCCTGCATTGGCAAGTGTTATTCCTTACCTCTGCCATAGGCTCTTGCTTTCTTTGGATTCAGCTTGGGTTTTAGAGGAGCTCCTGGCTTAAGCTTGGCTTTCGGAAACTGTGACAGGTAAGTCATTACGGAGTGTTCATCCACACTAGGGTGAATAATTTCTTCAGGAGCAATCACCTGGAAGATACGCAGGTTAGAGTGTTTGATACATGTATTTAGTCTACCATTTATCAACATTAGACCTCCAAGAGCAGTACAATTCAGGTACATGGGAATTCTATGCATTCCAATAACTCTAGGAAACTTCTATGTAAGGGGAGCTAACTGGAAGGATTTACAATACAAAATTCAGTTTGAAAGTATTTAATGCAGTATCATGGGTTGAGTTAGTAGCAAAGAAGTCTGCATTAGAGGAAGTTTGTAAAGCTATATATAGTCTACTGATGTAGTTTTAGGGAAACAAAGATGGAGACCACCACCACCACCACCTGTTAGCTTCAATAACTAAAGAAATCAAAAGACTTGCATTACTTTCAAACCAGAGACCATTAGAGTTACCCTCCTGGGAAAGCAACCTGGGGCTATTCCTTCAGTGAAGGAGATTGTAGATGAATAGCTGAAAAAGTGAAACTGAAATTCACACTGACAGCAGTGATGCTGTCATGTCCATCAGTTTGGTCTAATGCCATGAGCATAGTCCCTGCTCAGAGAGCTTTAGAGATTTAACATAATTTTGCTTGTTATGCTATTAGCATGAAAATCTGGTTTCAAGATCCATGGGCTCCTGTTCAAGTGAGATCATCATTGCAAAAGAAAGCTACTTTCTTACAAAAGCACTTAAGACTTCAGGTAGCAGATTGAAAAGGTTAACCCCAAGGACCCTGTTCAAGCAAGTACACTTAGTAATGAAGAATGAAGCAAGCTCCCCCTCACCCCAAAAAAGAACAATGTGTTCCAATACCCAGCCATATCTTTAGAACAAAAATTAGTTTTATTTGAAAGGAGAAGATTGCAGAGAAGAGTTCTGGGTGTGCACTGCTGTTGAAGTCAAGTCTACTTTAAGTCAAAGCAATTGATTGCTTTGAGCAATTTTAAGGGCCCGAGTCACTTCAACTGTTCTCTCATCCGACAGAAAGAAGCTGAAAGTGGGCAAATAACCAGAAATAAAAATAAGTCTCAAGGTTAGAACAGGGGAGTCATCCTGGCCTTGTTGAAGCATTTATTTCCCCTTGAACGCCATTAGTTAGTGCACCATGAGTTTCCTCTCCTCCATAGCGTTAGCATGTAGGCCCCAGGACAGACAGACCCACCCCGCTGCAGTTATATCAACTGAACCCCCAGTGTAGACCGCATGATGTTGACAGGAGGGCTTCTGGGAAGTGGAGTACATACGCCAACAAGAGAAGCACTCCCGTCAGCATAGGTAGCTTCTGCACTAAGCGCTGCAGCTGCTCTAAGTTTAGACAAGCCCTTAGAGTCAAAACAGGGATTCAAAGTTACTGAAGACATACTGCAGAAGTCTAGCTCCACACCCTAAAGACTTCTGGAGGGCTACTATTGAAGAGAAGCTCACAAATTTAACAGGACTTGGCTGTCAGAACTGAGTTAGTGATGACAGCACTCACTCAGTTCATGCTTTTAGTATTCAGACAGTGTCCTCTCTGCTCCAGGCATTTTTGCTTTCAGTCTGCCTTACCTGTGGCACACCCAGCCAGTCGTCAGCTTGCTGCATGGCTTCACGAGCATTGTCAACTGGTTTCTTAGGGTCCCAGGTCTCCCAGTCGGGGCAGAGACCTAAGAATAAGCAAGTTACGCATTCAGAACTTTCACACTGACAGTTTATTTGCTAGAGAAGGTTTTTTTAAATGGAGACAGTCACATGCAACACTGCTTATTCTGGGTAATAAACTTTCCCAAATCTGTGCAGGACAGCTTTTATAGTCCAGAAAGCAACTGGCTCTCACGGAAGAAGAGCTAAATAGGAAGTCTCACCAGAGTGAGTGTTTTGCTTTCAGATTAGAAGGCTGGCTTCCTCACAGTTCTAGAACTACACTTTTATTGGTTGCAGCCACCATACTTCCAAGGAAAGTGGCATGAAGTAGGATGTGTCAGTTTTACTTACTGACTGCCAAGTGTGTGCACTGCAGGATATAGTGCAATTTTCAGTGACACCATGTACTTCCAAACTAGCCTACGAACCAAGAGGCCAGTCAGGAAAGACTCTCCCACTCAGCTCACCAAGATGCAAGTTTAGATTGCTTAGAGAGCCATCTGATTGGGAGGTTTTAGATTTAGCCTGAAGAATGAGGTATCTTATTGTGCTTTAAGTTCAAAAGATACTTAATGACACCTGAGTCCTGATGCTGAGTGGAATCTTGTGCAGTGCTGACAATCTATACTGTGAAGATGCACTAATTAGGAGAAAGTAATTCTGGCTATGCACCAGATTAGCTCAAGTACTTATGTTTACAACACCATCATTTCACAGCAAAAAAAGGTACTTGTGCTGCTCCCCCCCCAATCCCCTGGTCATGTTATTCTTGCTCTAGTAAAGAAATACAGAAATAAAGGTGAAAATTTAGAGTTTTGCAGGTGTACAGCTTCCTCCAACTCCTACATTCTGCTCCCAGTATAAGTGTTTTAAAAGCCTTAATGCAGAACCTCCTGCTATAATCTGAAGCGGAGAGATGTTCCCATGTTTGGCCCAAACAAGTTCTTTTCAGTTTGGGAGCCAATGTTCACTCCTTCGTCCCTGGTGTTGATCTAATAGGTTAGAACAGACAACTGTAGTGGCAGTGTAGAAACCAAACTATATTTTCATCTTTATGCTGATATTTCCCTTGACCTTTACCCAAGTCATTTAAAGCTTGCTTCCACAACTACTTTTTGTAGCACTTTTATAAAACAGCCTGTTAGATGTCTAATCTTATTACTAAATTTAGAATATTAGCTCAATGCTGCCACAAGGAATAGAAGAGGGAGGAAAGACCCTGATCTACAAAGATCACACTTACCTGGTGCACAGCTATCAACGAGGGCACCCAATGCTTTGCCATCCTGCCAGTTTTGATTGAAGTTTGTGATTGGCAAGTAAGGAATTTTGTTCTGAATCCATCCCAAAAGTCTCTGCTTAGGGGTCTGTTTCTTGGCATCATCATCTCCTTCATCCTCCCATACTGGCATGGAGATGGAATAATGGAGGATAAGGGTCCATACTAGGCCAAGGATCAGTTTTAAGTTCCCATCAACAATTGCTTTGCTATCTGCAAGACAAAAGAAATCTGATTAAGCCTTAAGTTGATAAAGGAAAGAGCTCACCACATACACTATTTTAATCACTATCAATCAAGCACAGGAATTACACAACACTGCAGTAGTAACCTGACACCAATGTAAAGAGCTTTAATTTTGGCTCCTTTTAGCCTATTACCAAAATACAGTTAAAAATGACAGTCAAGTTTAAAAGGTTATAGCTCACTGTATGCAATTACAATACAAGAATGTTAGCTGTAAATTAATGTACAGCAGAGGTATATAAATACTTAGTTTCACAACAGTATGTTCTGTACAGAACTGAATTATAATATCCCAATTTGTATAGCACTCACATTCTAGGAGGCTAGTTTTGTCAGACTGTTTTTGGAAGCCAGGTTCAAACGGTTTAATATATTTAAATACTTGTAGAAGATGTGTCTGCTTTGGTGTGAAGTACAGGTTAAAACCAGACTGAAGGCTGTTGAAGCTCCCACAGAAGATTAGAAGTTCCAAGAGAAAGTTCACACAACATAAGTGGTTTTGTAGTCTAGCACCAATTAAACAGCCAGTCCTTTATACTGATCATATATTCAGCCAAGTTCTTTACCCTAGTTTCACTTCAGTATGAAATATTCATCAGAACACCTGCCCCGAAGTAGGATTTGCTATGATCACAAGTGTCGTACTTATGGCTTCAAGGAAATGCCAGCTAGGAAGCTCATATCTAAGACTGGAAGCTAGAATGTACTGAGTTTAGGAAATGGGCAGAGTACCTTTACAATATAACCATCTGCTTCCTATTTTGTAAACCCCTATTCTATCAGGCTTCCTCATTTTGTATTTTGCACTGCTGCTCTTTATTACCCATATATGGAGCATTCACATATCAGACCAAGATCCTTCCATTTCAGGGTGTGAATTAATTTGGGATAACTGGGAACCTAGCTATAACATCACTAAGCCAGAAGTTTCTCAGTGCTTCAGTGTCAGAATTTGTACTAGCCATCGGGATTTTAGTGTTACCCTTGATTCGTGAACAGGCAAAGCAATGACTTATGTTCTAGTTAGGACTACTTTAAAAAAAAAAAAAAAGGGAATAGCAATGATTTATGTTTGAGTCAGAAATACCCATTCAGCATTACCAGGCAGGTGAACCAGTCAGATCAATTCACACTAATCAAGTTGCTATATGTATGAAATACTGCTCAGTTATGACAAGGTGTGGCTTCACCAAGTTGAAGCACATCACTAAAAAGCTTCTATTTTGCAGTTATGGCACAACTGCAAATCTACACAGAGTTTAAGAGGGATCACTGACTGCAGCGAGCAACAATATAGTTTAGTGGCCTGAATCAGCTTCCTGTAGCGCTTGATCCTCACCATTTCCTTGGGTGTGCCTCAGCAACAGTCCCTGACAAAAACAAAAGGCAATTTAAAGAATGCAGTTTCTGAAGTCTTGTTTTGGGGCAAACTGCCGTCTTAGATATATAGATATAACAGACAAGACAACTGAGGAGAATTCAAGAGACACTGATCTGGAAAAAAGGGTCTGATATGAACAGGACCAATCTCCCTCTTGCAATTTGGACCAGATTAAAGAGGATATCCTCTATCAACTCCATTTGCTCACTTGACCACTTCTATGCAGTGGTAACTTCTTCTGTTATAGAAGAAAGTCTACTACAGAGTCCCCTAACCCAAGCAAAGCCACATAACATTCAGATGCTATGAACAGCATGAAAACTACATTAGCAAGTTATCAGGTGGGGGGTATATTTGGCACAAGTACTAGATACTCTATTGTTAAGACTATGATTTTTGTCATGAATATTTTTAGTAAAAGTTAGACAAGTCACTGGCAAAGAAAAAAATCACGGAAGCCTGTGAATTGTCTGACTTACTACAAATATTTGGAACAAAATAGGGAGCTCAGCTACAGGATCCCCACACTACACCCAGCAGCTATGCAACTTTGGGGGGGAAGGGAGGGGCCTGCCACCATGGGCTGAAGTCAGAGGTAGCTGGAAATCATGGATTCCATGACTTCTGCAACCTCCATGAAAAAAATTGTAGCCTTAATGGTTGCACCCAGGTGACTTTGGAGTGGAGCCCGGAGCCGGAGTGGAGCAATTCAAAAATTTGATTGCTCTAAATACCTGTTGGAGATGACAATTTCCAATTTTACTTGTGCATTTGACAGTTGGCCCCATTTGTGGGTCTTTTACAGGAAGGCAGTAAGAAATAAAATAGGAAAGCTTGACAGGGCATCAGTGAGAGGTTTCATTCCAACTACCACCTTTTGTGCCAGTTTCTATCCCTTTAAGAAGATTCACCAAGCTCCATTTTGGTTTCCAACATGGTTGATTGGTCTTTAAATATACAGAATTATCCAGCTTACATTAAGCCATACTGATTAGCTTAGTCTTCTGCTGGTGAATGAGGAAGAATTTAATAGAACTGATCAAAAGGCAAATCCAGAAAACATGCAAATTAGTGGAAGTGTCCAGCACAAGTTTTGAAAAACTTAGTTACTTTTTAACATCATGACTGTTTAGCTCATGTCTATTTTGCCACCTTGATCAGTTCTCCAATCTCAATTGCTTGTAATACAAATACCAGCAAGATGAGCAAGTATCCTTTTGTAATCACTGCATAATGACCAGAGACTGATTATGTACCATTCTATGATAATTAACCCAAAGAGTCAAACTTGAATGCCCAGGTCCCTAAGGCTATTCCCAGGCCAAGATGTCCCAAAAAACACTAGTCAGACTTCAAAAACTGAGATGACAAAATGCTTGTTAAGTTATAGGTCCTCTTGCGTGGGAGGAAATTATACATGTTGAAAAGTTTGTTACCACAGCTAGAGCCAAGCAAGCACCAGAGCTTGACACAGAGTTCCCATCTAGGAAGAATGGGCATGTTCCTTTTGCCTTACCTACTATCCAGGACATGTGGTCGGATATCTGGGGATATGCAGAATTGCGTTCCATTGATTAAACGTTCCAAGCCAAGTCTTTCTAGATCAGTGGTCCCCAACATGGTGCCCGCGGGCGCCATGGCGCCCGCTGGGGCATTTATGTGCGCCTGCCTAGTGCCCAGCAGGGGAGAGAAGCCGTAGCCCTGCGCCTGCCGGGGACAGAGAACTCCGGGGCTGCAGGCTGTGGGCGCCGGTGTTCTCTGTTCCCAGCAGGCGCGGGGCTCGCCTAGTGCCCAGCAGGGGAGAGAAGCCGGGGCCCCGCACTTGCTGGGGACAGAGTACTCCGGGGCTGTGAGCGCCGGTGTTCTGTCCTCGCGGCTTCTCTCTCGATTCATATATTATCGAATATTAAATATGATGTTTTTCATAATGTACAAATACAAAATAAGCCTTGAAAAATTGTTGGCGCCCGCCACGCTCTTCTGAAAACATGAATGTGCTACTGGCCACAAAAAGGTTGGGGACCACTGGTCTAGATCGTCGTCAGTTTAAGATTTGTATACAGTTGTCACTCGAGCTCAGGGGTGGGCAAACTACAGCCCGTGGGCCACAGCTGAAGCTACAAAATGCCTCTCTCCCGTTAAGAGTTCAGGGTCAGGGGGCTGCTCCACGCAGTTACTGGAAGTAGTGGCATGGTCCCACTCTGGTTCCTACACACCCTAACCCCCTGCCCCAACCCCGATCCCCCTCTTGCCCTCTGAACTCCTTGGTTCCAGCCCAGAGCATCTTCCTACACCCCAAACATCCCCACCCCAGAGCCCGCACCACCCCTGCACCTCACTCTCCTGCCCAGAGCCCCCTCCTGCACCCTGAACTCTTGGTTTCTGGCCCCACCCTGGAGCCCACACCCCCAACCCCCTCCTCCACCCCAACCCCAATTTTGTGAGCATTCATGGCCTACCATACAATTTCTATTTCCAGATGTGGCCCTTAGGCCAAAAAGTTTGCTCACCCCTGCTTTAATGTGCATTTCTATTAGCAGTCAACACAATGCTTTGTGTTCAACTTGTTGACAGCTTATTCTGGGATATGCCAACACAAGTGGCTCACTTTTAGTTCTGCGCAGAAGTTCAAGAAGCGCCACAGAAGACACTTGCACAAGTTTCAGAAAGGATTAAACTGCTGTTTGGAACTATGAATATGCCTAATGATGCTTTATATTTTCCCTTTATGTTTCAATGCTGGATTGTCTAATCCATTGTTAGGGGCTGACACAAATTGAAAGAGTTCCCATACTCAGCCAGCTGGCCAAGCACAAGACATGGAAGCCTAGTTAAAATACTTTTCAAGCTTTCAGCATCCGTACTCATTTCCCACTCAGTTATTTGAATAATTTACCATGGGCAGCATGGGCCCTGAAGTAAAAGCAAGAGGAATTGTCAGCTTAATTTTTGGCTCCTGCAAAAGGAGCAACATAGATACAGAAAGAGCCTGAAGGGAATGTTGCAGGGAAGGATAAACAAGATGGCTTTGAATAAAAGCAACAAACATTCCAGCAGCCAGAAGGGAATGAGCAGTGTTCATTCTACAAACCCAGGCCACAGATAGAGAGAAGCCCCCAGAGGGGTAGCACTCTAGCCCTAAGCCTGATGTCTGTCCACCCTAGCTTGGAAGATGTTTGTATCCCATTAGCTGTATCCCCACCCCTGTATATTCATCTCTTGAATGACAACTTGCAAGCTCCCTAGTCCCAGGGTCAAGGGCTAACACATTTGTCCTTGTTTGCAAGCTGAGAGAGATTTGTCAGGAAATAAGTGACAATAAGAGACTGAAGGTTGTTTGGCCCTATTAGCCCAGGCAGCTTGAATGGGACTTTCCATATCATTGAATCTCAGGAGTTTGGTATTGTTCACATTTTAAATCAGCATGTGCCCTCATACATTTAAATCACTGCACAAGTTGCAGCTCCAAATGTCATCGTTTGCCAAGAGATGCTCCTTTATCAAATCAAAACTCAGAAACACACTTATCACAGTTTAGGACAACTGCAGCTGTATCTGCTCTCTAATGGTCCAGCAAGGGCACCATGTCTAGGCTCCTAGCTCCAAGCAGTCATTTCTGCTGGAGAGAAACTGGCATCTCCCCCACTCAGTTTCACTCCCTAGCCAGCCTACTTTGTTTATAGTCATCTGGAGAGAAAGTGCTGTGATTGCCCACAGTTATTAGTCAGCACACAGCACTCTCAGCAAGCCCCTTAAACTGAAACTACAGCTAAAGAACCTCCGAAGATGCTAGTCAGTTAACCAGAGATCACCTCAAACTGAAACAAGGGCTCTGGCAGATCGGTCCTTTCCCAAATGATTTTTTCCTGTGGTCACAATAGCTGTTAGCACAGAACAAGCACATGCATCAATGAGTCACTACTTTATACTGTTTTGGCCTCTGAGCTTGTCTCCATGTAACAGGTGATCAAACAGAAGGTCCCCTCTCCTCAGGGTGAAGCTACAAAATGCCTCTCTCCCGTTAAGCAAACAACTTCACATTTGCTTACACCTCCCTCTAGAGTTTGAGAAAACCACAACTTGGTTTGTCCCAGAAGTTAATTCTGGTCTGGCGTATTGGTTCAAATAGTGCTCGTAAACCCATGACACTTCCCTGGATTTAGATTAGTCAGATCTCCCCACTAGAGATGTTACATGCAAATGTTTGTACTGTGGGATTGTATTTTTAATACAGACTAAGATACTTAAACTTAATTCAATAGGTTCCTCGTGGATATTGCAGGAAACTGCCATATCTGTCACTATACCATCCCTTCAAGAATTGTACCAATTATGAACACTTGCTCAGGAAGAGTCAGCTTTATAGGTAAGCAGATGACTGGGAAATCGTCAAGTGACTGATGCTTCCAGGTGGGGCATTTTACTGGAGTGGACCAGTGACCCAAGAGCTCTTGGTCAAAGTGCTACTTGGTAGAGCACTGATGCTCTACTGCCACCCCTTCTCTTAGCCAGTTACTGAAGTAAGAGCTGCCAGAGGCTGAATGCAGATGTCCCAACAAGAACTGAAATCTACATGCTGCACTGTAATTGCTACATTTAGACCTTAGGTAACTTCTAGTTCATGCTCAGAGGACTACGTTAATCCAAATTAGGCACCTTTTAGTCTACGCTTGCAGGGTCACATTCCTGTAGCCTGAACTGCAGGACATGTAGACAAGCCCATAGCAGCAGACTAGGTTTTAGCTGTAACTAAATCTGTTTTATCTTGTATTTGCCATTTTGCATTTACAAGAACAATGTTTCTGGCCCTACTTATCCTGTCAATTGCATATCCTATGGACTTCAGTGGGATTTGCATGCAACTAGTCAGGTAGCTGTGGCCCCTTGGTGTCCTCAGTCTAATACAATGGTACTCAATCTTTCCAGACTACTGAACCCCCTTTCAGAGTCTGATTTGTCTTGTGTACCCCAAGTTTCACCTGACAAACTACTTGCTTACAAAATCAGACAAATACAGCAGTGCCACAGCAGACAATTACTGAAAAATTGCTTATTTTCTCATTTTGCGTGTATGAAATTTTAGTTTGTATTGGCTTCCGTTAGTGCTTTTTATTTAAGCAGTTGTAAAACTAAGCAAATCTCTGAGTTGATGTACCCCCTAGAATACCTCAACCCCCAGGGGTACGTGTACCCCTGGTTGAGAACCACTGGCTCTAATACACAAACTGACCAATAGCCCAGTGTGGTGGATATTCTCTCCAGCGGTGACTCCTAAGACCAGCAAGGAGTGGAATTTAAGTACGTACAAGTTGTGAAATTTAGGATTTCTATTAGCAACCTTTGCTCCTCAACTATCATTGTTTAGTCCAGGGGTCAGCAACCTTTCAGATGTGGTGCGCCGAGTCTTTGTTTATTCACTCTAATTTAAGGTTTCGCATGCCCGTAATACATTAACATTTTTAGAAGGTCTCTTTCTACAAGTCTAAAATATATAACTAAACTATTGTCGTATGTAAGGTTTTTAAAATGTTTAAGCAGCTTCATTTAAAATTAAATTAAAATGCAGAGCCCCCTGGACCGGTGGCCAGGACCTGGGCAGTGAGAGTGCCACTGAAAATCAGCTCACGTGCTGCCTTTGGCACGCATGCCATAGGTTGCCTACCCCTGAAGTCTGTACTTCAGTTACATCTGGAGGAAGACATGCAAGTCAGCTTCAATAAGCAGTGGTAGGATAGGTGTTATGAAGTTTACCTAGTGGCATCAACCTATGCAAGTAGTGCCCTACAAAATTCATGGTCCATTTTGGTCAATTGCACGGTCATAGGATTTGAAAAATTGTAAATTTCATGATTTCAGATCTTTAAATCTGAAATTTCATTGCGTTGTAACTGGGGGGGGTCCTGACCCAAAGGGGATTGTGAGGGGGTTGCAAAGTTATTGTAGGGGGTTCATGGTATTGTCACCCTTACTTCTGCACTGCCTTCAGAGCTAGGTGGACAGAGTGGTGGCTGCTGGCCAGGAGCCCAGCTCTGAAGGCAGTGCCACTGCCAGCAACAGCACAGAAGTACGGGTGGCAATATCCACAACCCCTCTAATAACCTTGCGACCTCCCCCCCAAAACCTTGGGTCAGGAACCCCAATTTGAGAAATGCTGGCCTCCCCCATGAAATCTACATAGTATAGGGTAGAAGCACACAAAACCAGATTTCATGGCAGAAACCAGATTTCACAGTCCGTGATGCATTTTTCACAACCGTGAATTTGACAGGGCCCTATACATAAGCTAGAGAGAGCAGACCCATTGAGTAGTCTCTCTACAAGCAAGAGCCGTGTTGGTATAGTATTAACTGGCCATTCAAAAGCCCAATCAATGCTGTAGACCAGGGGTTCTCCGACTTCTTCTGCTGGGATTTCCTTTGAAAATTTGTCTGGCTGTGATGATCTCACCCTCTCCCCCCCCCCCCCCCCCCCCCCCCCCCCCCCCCCCCCCCCCCCCCCCCNCTGGTGGCAGCGCTGCCTTCACAGATGGGCACCTGGCCAGCAGCCGCTGCTCTCTGGCCACCCAGCTCTGAAGGCAGCACAGAGTAAGGGTGGCAATTTAGTGACTCCCCTACAATAGACTTGCAATCTGCTTTTGGGTTGGGACCCTGATTTGAGAAACTCTGCTGTAGACATTTGTTACTGATGTACAAGTACTTCATTTCAGAACTAAAATATTAAAGGGGTTAAGTGATTGAGGTAGCAATAAAGAAGATTAAACTCAGTCTGAGTTTCCTCCCACCATACTTCTAAGAGCCTAGATTTAAATAGGATAATAAAAACATAAGAATTTCAGTGGCAGCTTTCCAAAAGAATGGATTATGGAGTGTCATAAGGCATGCAATATACACCGCCACGTTAAAGTCTTGAACGGGAACCATGTTTTAACTATAGGCCAATTTATAATTGCTACTTAATTTGATTGCCTGTTGAAGATGGTTATCCTATTGGACAGTCTCTGCAGAGTCTACAGTAACTTTGTAGTGCTATTCAGGTTATAGGCATAGTGTAATGGGAGCCAAAAGATTCTTTAGCTTGATTTAGGCCTTGTCTACACTAAAGGGAAAAGTCGATCTAAGCTACACAATTTGAGTTAGGTGAATAGCGCAACTTTTGCATTAGTGACCCCTTTCACACAGCAAACCTCAGTGCAACCCCTCCCCCTTATAAATTTAAAGAACAAACTTTGGTCACTATTATAAATGTTGGAGGAGAAGCGGGGCTTGGGGGTGGAGGTTGATGGCTTACAAACCCAACACCACCACCACCACCCCCATGTAGTAAACTTGTGACTCCCCTCAGGGGTCACGACCCCCAGTTTGAGAACCCCTGACTTAGGCCATGTTTTCAGGCTTTCCTGCAGCCACAAAAGTTTCTAGCCTTCAATTAAAGCCAATTCATAGTCACAGGACTCCAGAAACTGGGGCTTTAAGTCATTCCTAATGGATTACTTTACCAGGAGTCAAGCACTACCTAGATAGTGACAGCTGAACTTGTATTCACTTGGCTTTTGGTTTCCATGAATAGCACAATCGTGGCTGCAGCTGTTTTTATTTGAAAAGGAAAGACTAGTTTTACTCGAGAGCAAAATGTTTTGCTAAAATTAGGAATCCCACAGCAACCCAAGGATGTTGTTCACAGAAACTAAAGTTATTAGCATCTTTTGTTCATGCTCGTTTAAGTTATTCTTCAGATAGAGAAGCAGCACGGGGAAAGAACAAGTGTTAGACAAACTGCAACAAATACTGCTTGAACTTTGCTCTGCAAGTCTTTGTTGGACAACTTGTGGAAGCACAAGGAGATATTGCAGCAGACATTGAGTCAGCTTCATTGCTAAACACAGCAACTCTACATTTTACTGTTAAGTCCTGTGAAACAACTGAAGGACTGGGGACAGAATCATGAGTACAGAAGATTTTTGAAGCACATGCACATTAGAGGCTCCAGAAGGTTTGTGCAAACTGAATTTCCAACCTTGGGTGTCTGAGGTGCTCCTAAGAACCTAGAACAGATTTAGACTACTTCACCCCCCTCCAATTCTGTCCTACTAAATAGTGTAGTAACACTGCTCTTTAATAATTCAATGTACAAGAGCCTAGCATTCCTTCCAATTAAGAAGCCCACAAGTTCCTCTTGTACTGCAGTGTTCAGCTGTTTTTACAAAGTTTGCTTCCCAGTACAAACTGTATTGTTCATTTATAGCCTTATCAGTTGCTTGCATTGCTTCACTTCACCCACAGAGAGTTCTTGATGTAATACTGCTTTGACCAACTCCATTTTATTAATGCCAGCTAACCTGTAAAGACCAGTTGTGGTCTACACCTTTGAGTTGTAGAGAAGCCAATAACTCGAATTATTCACTTTTGGAAAAAAGAAAAATTGACATATCTGCTCTTTTCAGTCTGTCAACTAACTGAAATTTGCCATGAAGATTAGTCTGCCATCGACAGAGATTATCAAGAGTTACCCTTCGTTTGTTCAGCACATGCCACTCCATAGGTAGACAAGATTTACTTTGGGCACCCAACCCTTTAAGGCCAATGGTTAGATTCAGTTCTCCAACTTATGTTCATCCTTTGAGATCCACTTTCCTGTATCTTAAACTAGTGTCAGTCACCCTAAATTTGCAAAATCTCAAATCATGCACTGCAGACTTCTTGCAGTTTGATTCCTTGTCATAAGTAATCAAGACTCAAGTTTCATATACAGCAAAAAGAGCACGGTTTTGCATTGTGACCACACCAAGCAGAGGAGTCCTTTCCCTCCCCGCCAAATACTGCCCCTTGTTCCTTTGTGTTTCCTGAATATTTACAGGGATATTGACTTTGTACTTGGCAGTTCTCCTCAAGTCATTAATAGTACCTCATTTTTATACTGGATCCTAAACCTTACTGGATTATCACTAGTTTAAACACACAGTAAGCACACCCATAGGCACTCAGGCATTTTGTATACTACATTAGCTTTAAGTTATCAATTTAAGTGTGATGAGAGCAAGTTTAACTCCATCCACAGAATATCAAAGATGTAGCTTAATGTATTTCCAGATATCAATTGAGCTTCTTACTACCATAGAGAACTTGTGCTGCAGATGTGCAAACACCATTTGCCCGTTAATTCCAACTATAAGAAATAAGTTTCATGCTAAGCCGCCACTAGTTTTGTTGAAAACCAGACTATGCCATCAAGTAGCTAGGTTAATAGCAGCCCAGTTTCAGGTCAATCCAACTGGCACATTAACATAGTGTTAAGTATTTTGCTCCGCTGTATTAGAGATAGTAATCTTGTTTACAAAATCACTTTCCCTCCCAACGCACTGTATGAAGGTGTTATGAAGCTCTACTGAAGTTTATCCACCTCTGGGTAGGACTGCCACTAAACCACAATCTGAAGGAAGAAACTACAGTCACGCTTGTCTCCCAGCCACACTTGTATTGTCCATTATTCACCAATGCAAGACGTTGTGTATTCAACCCTATCCTGGTAGGGCCCAGCTATCTGTCACTTCATTATACTGGTCAGTCCAACTACAATGCATTTGCTAACCCCACCAACATCCCAGGAATTTAGATATTGGAGAGTGATGTCTGAAGGGCTCATGTGTTCAGAAAAAAAGGTTCTCCTCCCATCCATAGCCATAACACGCTATGGAAATGGATTTTTGCCCACTAAAATACAGTATCAATACTATGAGAAAAGGCAGCAAGACTTCAACTGTCCCCAGCAGTTCAATCTCAGATTTAAGTCCTATAAAATGAGAATTTTGCACATGTGAGCATGCAGGGGAGACTCACTAAGTTGAGTGAATTGAGAAAGGAAATTCTTTTGCTTAAGTGCACTGTATACATTCATTCCATAAGCTTATTGTGCCTGTTAAAGCCATTAGCAACATCCTCTATGGGGATAATGTGTCTAAATCAATTACACAGGTTCCTGTGTGCCTTGAGAACATACTTCCACTATTTCCTTCAATAGCTCTTTAGTCTAGACCCACCTAGCAACTTTTCTGGGCCTGGAAGAAACAGCTTGTTGTCTGCTTCTACAGTGACCCCATAAATTGGCCATTATCTTAGATTCCTGGGCATATGATACCAGCAAGCGCCACAGATTTATTGTGCCTAACTAGTCTGTTCCAGCTTCAGTGCTATTTATAGTTTGTTCAGAAACTTAATCTTGTGACCAATTTGTCACAATGGGTAATTAAGCAGAATTTCTTTATGGGTCAAAAAGTGTTACACAAAAAAGAGTGACCATTACACTGATCGCTAATAGCTTAAACAAGTGAATGCAGAGGGTTCACCTATATTTTGATAGGGGAGGTAATTGATGTTTATTCTGATACATGCTGTTCCCTGCGAAGGTGTGGATTTTTGTAAAAAAAAGTGGCAGATTTGAAGAGAGACTGGCTAAGCTGTCAGACTAGAAACTTGGGATAGCGTTTAAGTGAGTGATGCCAGGAATGAGGGAGTTCGGCTTGCTGTTTTGGCCTGCCAACCTACAGAAGCTGTTTTATTTGAGTGCTGATGTGCATTTGGCATTATCTGTGCCCATTACTTTTTCGTTCAGTGGCTGAACAAAACTTTCAGGTCAAAAGACTGCAACAAAACAGCATGTTGAGTCAAAAATGGAAGTTGTCTCAAAGATATTATAATGAAATTGATTCTGGAATTTGAAACAACTCAGTAAATTCAACCCGAATTCACTAAATGGTTCAGTCATTCTGAATCTGCTTTTTTTGGCAAGAAGTTTTGGCCAAAAAAGATTTCAGCCAGCTGTACATGCAGTGCACTCTGGGGAGGGTACCTTTTAGGACGAGATTTCTACTGTGAGAGAAGTCACTCATTTTGCAGCTTTCATGCTAGTTTTCTTGCTGATATTAAGGCTTTATTACAGTCCTTCCCTGTCTGGTAAGAACCTGCTGGTTAGATTCAGGGCCACCCAGGGGAGCAAGAGGGATCATTACCTTGGCCCCCCAATCAAACGGCGTTGCAATCTGGCACACTAGGTTGCAGCCCTAGTTAAGTTTGGCATGGCAGCCCCATCATCATGGAGGCCAAACCTGAGTAGCACTGCAGCTTGGTGTGCCATGTTTGATACCTGGAGCAGGGCCCAGTCCCCATGGGACAGAAGCCACCACTACAGGATGAGTGCAGGACAGGTTTGCTCTCCAACACTGTCCCCAGCTTCCCCTCAGTGGTAATTTTTTGGGATGGCCGGGTGGGACCTCTGTTTCAGATTTTTGCCCTGGGTCCTAAAAAGCATTTGAGAGGCCCTGAGTAGTTTTTTTTTGGGTTTTTTTTGGGGGGGGGGGGGGGAAGAAGGGGAGAAACCACACACCACACCCACACTTAACTGAAAGATAAGTCTGAATGGATTCAGATTTCAGTAGTGCTTTTAATGACACCATCACCCGTACACCAAGTTCTTGTGGTACAGGGCATGGACCTCAAAGACAGGAATCCCTATCCCTCACCTGAGCAAGACAGGCAGCAGGAAGAAACTTCTTCCCCTCAACATGTGGTGAGATGCTAGAGTACCACATTTTCCGTTGTGGGAATTCAACTAAGGTTTACTACAGAAGTGGGTTAAAAATAACCCATTGAACCACAAACTACTTCCATAAGGGTGGCTAGGTGAACAAGAGCAGGGGTCCAGATAATTGCAAAATTAGATGGTTAATAAGCCTGGTAGAAAAGTACTAGAACAAAAAACACACCTTTAAATGATGGCATATCATCTCACCATCATTTTGTTAGAGCACTTAGATTAGAAAAGCCATGCACCATGTAGATGCTCCTTGGTACCGAAGAGCTCTAGAAGTACCAGGAGGGCATCAAGAATCCCTTTCAGAAGGCCAGATAGTTTAAGACTGCTTATCCAGTTTCACCAGCAGTCACAGAAAGCAAGGCAATGTTGCATTGAACCTGAATGATGGCCTCCATATAAGTTCACCATTTAAAAATCATCCATCTGGCAGCGAACAAGTCTTCTTGCAGCTGTACTGCTAGGAGGCAGATACCCAGCCACCAATTAGGTTAGTCACATGTATATCCATGATCCTTCTTTAAAGGAAGTTTGAATGTTCATACACCAGTAAGCTTTCATAAGTGCTGCTTTGTTAGTGATACTTTGTCCCTTGCCAGTTTTGCAGGGCAGTCTGCCAATATGAGCAAGTTAGCCACCACGACATTTTGAACTAGAAACCTCTGGTTGTTAAACTGTAAGCTAGTCTGGCAGTTGTGCCTGAAACTGGAGGCACACAGTAATGCTTCCTGTTCTAATAAATTCTTCCACACCCCACCTGTGAAACTACATTTGTTTATTACTAATCAAGAAACTAGCTTTCAGACCCCTTCTTGTGTCCTTGAGGCCTGCTGCAGCATGCTTTGGTAAATGACATCATTGACAAACTGCTTATTCTGACAATAGGCCCCATGAGCACAGGCCCCTCATACTTAAAGCACATTCCTGGTTAGTGAAGTCACCTTTGCTCCTGTGTTAAGAGCCCCCAGAAGTGGATGATGAGATCACAATTTTTTCCTGCATGGGACAGGCCCTGACTGAAACACTGCTTCGGATGCAGTGTCCATGCATGAAGTGTAAGCCTTTTCTTGGCAACTTGACCACTATGCACTAATACACAAGGTAGCTTTCATAACATCCATTCATTCTGTATCCAGTTTCCTCATGATGCCTGAAGAGCAATGTTTACTCCAATGCCTTTTTACATGGACTAATTGCTGTACTATGTTCTTCTTGCTTGTGACATTAAGTCCTACTTGGAGTCTGAATGCAAGGTGATATGCAGAGGTGGGACTGGGCTTGTGCCCTTCTGTGTTTACTACATAAAGCTTTTGCCAAAAAAGCTCCTCTAGATTTAAAATGGAGGTGCTGTCTAACCTGGAACACTACTGAAATTGAGACAAGAGTTGATGTGGAAAGCTGTAAACTAGATTAGGGGATACGGGATAGGGACTAAAGCTTCAGATTTGTGACAGGGTCTCATTGACCAGTGATCATTTGAGACAGACCTCTTGTTAAAGGTGCAGGAGTTAACATCTGAATTCCAGTAGAGCTCCACTGATTTTTTTTTTAGGCAGTACAACAAGCTTTTATCAAGAGGGCACAAAACCAGGGTGTGGTTTTTTGTTGTTTTTTTAAGTACGGGTCTGTCGCATCTTAAGCACATTTAACATGTGTGATTTTAGCTTTATGTGGTCAGCAAAAACAAAAAACAGAGAAAAATAATTTAAATACTGTTTCTGTAGGGTGGGCGATTCTGCCCGCCATTACACTCAATGTAATTTTGACTATACGCGGTTTCGCTTTAGGCGCTGACCGCGGAACGTAACCCCAGCGTAAGATGAGACCTGTATAAAGTGACTTTAAAAGGTCCCTTAAGGACCTCAATGACTGATACCTCGAAAACTTCTCTCAACAGAAGTTGGCCAATAAAAGGTTTTACCTCACCCACCTTGTCTCTCTAAATGCTCAATCTGCTTGTGCTCCTTATTGGCTGGAAAAAAAAAAAAAAAAATCAGTTCACCCTTGTAACTTAAGTTTACACTGGAGGTATTCTCCAATAGAGATGCTACGCAATGAGAGTCCAAAAGGAAGCTCTGCTAAAGAAAAATTGGAGCATCCACCTGTCACTGACTTTTTTCCATTTGCTTCCACTCAAAGCCTCCTGCCCCGGCCATCTTAGAGTCACACTCAGAGGGACAGCAGTGAAATATGACTGGAAAGTGGGTGGCAAGAAAACCTCCCAGAAAGTATCTATGGCAGAGTTCCACTTCTCTGGGTCCCCTAACACTGAAATTGTGGCATATGTGCATGAGGTAATGCATACCCTATGCCTGACCTGCTGTAGCAGGACAGAATGTTTGTAGTGGAAAACCAGAGATTTTGAGGCTATTCCCAGCCCAATCCAACAACCTGAGTCAGCAACATTTCAATCTAGTTCACCTAGCTGTAGCAAGTTCTATTTTAAGAATGAACAATAAAACCTTAGCTTAAGACAGCTATATATTGGACAAGTTTAGTGAGCTACTGGTGGTCCTAGGAGCCTGAGACTCAGATGAAATTGAGGTAAAAGTGATTCTAGTTCTAATTAAAGAGTATGCTGCTTTATAATTTATGCCTCGTTGATTATATTTAGAGGAAGTGATAAGAGCCTCATTAGCAAGATATTCAGCCATGCTCCGGTTTTGCTTGGTGTAGGTTTAAAGATTACAAAAGATTCTAGTTTACGGTGGATAGAGCATGCTTAATGTGCCAACAGGAGTTTAAGAATCTCTTTACAGGAAGATAGTACAGATCCAGAAGACTGGGGAAGACTTCAAGATTAGTTAGGGTTGCCTCCAGAAATACATCCAACCAAAATTGGCTTCATCACAAGGCATAATCTTTAATTTAAAATTATGCTTTAATTCCTGGTGACTCCAGGACAATCTTGAAGGGTTGGCAACCACAGGATTAGTGCTAGTTGTCAGGTATTAGGATTCTTATTCCAGTGGAATGTTAGGAGCATTGTGAGATGAGAAACTCAATTTGTGTTTCTTCCCCTAGTTCTAAATAAGGTATTACCTTAACTGAAGGGTCCAAGTGGGGAGAGGAGTTCATTCCCACATTAGCTCAGAGTGGAATCACAATTTGAGATTTGTCCTCCCACACCCTTTTCTGCCTTTTTGGTGCTATAAGACCGTAAAAGGATTAAAGGTTCTGGCTTGCTGACTGCGGAGCCCTCCAAGTAGGTAGGAAATCGTAATCCAATTCCAAAATATATAACCTGATGCTGAATAAGTAATAAGTCATGTGATGTAGTATGTTAGTTTTATTACAACTTTGCCTTAAGGTTAAAAAAAAAGACAGGATCCCCTAAAAGGGAAGTAGAGATAGTAAAGTGAGTATCCCTTCACTAAGACGATGCCTGACTGCAAGTGTTCTCCCCCTCCCAGAAGAGGCAGCTAGATACCTCGGGCCAAAGAGGCTTTAAAGTACCCCTAGGGAACACAGGAGGCCTCAGTTGAGTGGGCTATTAACTGAAGCCGTCCCCAGCACTTCAGTGTAGCCTCTTCCCTACAGAGCTACAATAGACCAGCACAGGAAATAGCGGTTTTATGGCTTCCTTGGAAAAGTTTGAACACAGTAAGTTACATCCCTGTTTTACAGTTTTCCCCACTTTAAAGTTCAAGGGTAACTTAGTGACTGGTTGTTTCCCCTCAGAACTTCACTCTTACAGCATGATGCCTCAGCTAAGAATTAGGAACGCCAAATGGCAACAAATAAACTAAAAGGTTCCCAGATGCCAGAGTGACCTCTACATTGCTTAATAAGTGTTTACTCACACTGTGTGTAGGTCAAGATAGCTATGAGGCAGCAAGTAGACGACCGCTGAGATAAATGAGCCTATTCAGATATGGTTCAGTCTGATGTCTTCTCTGCAGCAGATGCCAAGTACTAAAGCCAGAGTGGATGGAATTTTTTAAGCCAAAACCAACACATTGGAAATAATCAGTGATTACTGTTTGGGGAAATCCTTGGCTACAATGTTCACTTTGATTCAGTTTTTCCATTTGGAGTCACTGTACTAACAGGACTGGCAGGAAGAAATCCCCATTCATGCAGCCCTGCACAGTTCAACCAAGCTCTGCTATGTACTGAAATAGGTTTTAAAGCAAGACAAGTTTGAGATGTTCATAATCTGGCATGATCAAATCTTCAGGTTACCAATTAGCTATTTTAAAGACTTCAAGTGCATGTGAACGATCTGTGGCATGCTGAAAAGACCCAAGCTCTTGATGTTTTATCTTGATATATGCACTGATTCCTAAGCAAATTTCTACTGTGGTCTTGATGGAGCAACTTGACCAATGGAGTAGACAATCCCCCCTAAACCTTTAGAAATCGGAAAGATCCTAGTCAGCTTTGGGCATGCAGAGAGTTGCTCTCGTCAGGCAAAGCGGACAAGTGCTAATAGTGGTGTTGGTTTATTTGATCCTGTAATAGCAGTTGAACTCCCTATTCCAGTGTAATCTACTATAATTCTGGGTTTCTGATCTGGGTAGGCACTGCATGTGTCTAGAACAGGGGTAGGCAACCTGCGGCACGCGAGCTGATTTTCAGTGGCACTCACACTGCCCGGGTCCTGGCCACCAGTCCGGGGGGCTCTGCATTTTAATTTAATTTTAAATGAAGCTTCTTAAACATTTTAAAAACCTTATTTACTTTATATACAACAATAGTTTAGTTATATATTATAGACTTATAGAAAGAGACCTTCTAAAAATGTTAAAATGTATTACTGGCACGCGAAACCTTACATTAGAGTGAATAAATGAAGACTCGGCACACCACTTCGGAAAGGTTGCCGACCCCTGGTCTAGAAGATAGCACTGCAGTAGAGTAAGTAGAAGCTAGTCAGTTACACCATGGCTGCTGCATCCACTCCAGTCATGGAGATGTGCCCAATTTGCATAAACCAAGCCCCTTTTCCTGACAACACTCCCTCCTCCAAATAAGATTCAGACCACCTGCACAGCAATTGCAACAGCATCCAAGCAAGTTTGATCTGTTAGACATATGAGGTGTGCATTTTGCCTGCATTCAAGTCATCATACTGCTGACTATGTGGCTGGTGAATCAAGCCCACAAAGTCTTTGCACCCTACATTTAAAGTGAGAAATAGAAAGGAAGACAAACTTTTTTGCAAATCTTAGAAAGCTGCTTTGTATTTCTACTATGACTTTTTGGTACTTCCTGTGTTTGAGCCAACTAGTATTCAGTTTAGAGAGTTTCCCCCAGAAGAACACTGATAATCCCAACTGTCACTGACAAAACAGCTTTTAGTGTCACGTCCTTTAAGAAGGTTGAGCCTTAACAAGGCAGAAAACTCAAGTGTTCTCCAGCTCTTTAGGTATAAAGTGATTCCCCCTCCACCTCCAGACCTGAAGTCATTTTAAGCATAGTTCTGTACACTTGACACTATAACCAGAGCATACAGACCACCACAGGAAGCAGCAGTACTTCCATTGGCCCACCAAGTTAAATACAGGTATTCTCCATTGCACAGTTGAGATTTAAGATCTGTATATTTAGCGTACTGCATATGACACTTATGTTTATGTAATTTCAACTAGAAGTTGCTAACATAAGGAATAAGAATGTTGGCTTAAAGCCCAGATAACTTGTCTGATCATGGGGGCCACTGTCAGACAATCCCCTTTTGAGAAGCTTCCAAAAACAAGGATAGCAGCGATGAATCTGTATGGAATACATTCTGCATGGGTGGTCTCCAAGCACCTTAAGAAGGGCCATATGGGATTATTATAGCTCTGGGCACATTAACCACAGCTGTTTAATGCTTATATGTGCAGGATAAATGGCCACAGAATACACTGTAGTTTAGACATGAGTTTATTACATATAGGATTTTATATTGCTAGAGAAATCTCTTATCAAGCACACGGTGAGCTTTTTAAGCTAGTTCTAAAAAAAAGGGGAGGGAGAACTGGTTCAAAGGTGACTTTTTTGCAAAAATTTGATAAACTTAGTTTTTCAACCATCTCTAGCTGCTAGTGAGCAACTCAATTTGTTAATGTTTTTAGACAGAACTACATTAGGCTACTTTTGGCCATGCAGTAGGTAGTCCTTTATTTTGAGTAGCAGTTTTTTCTGCATTTATTAGTCTAGCCAAACTTCCACTCGTCCTTCAGAGCAATTTGTCTAGTGTTCAGAAGCCATTCCTCTGCCAGCCAATTTGTATTCAGCCGATTACTTAATCTGTGGTAATAAGGCAGAAGAGCCTCTTAATGGTGACTGTTTGGTAACAGTGAGGTCAGGGAGTTGCCCTGCTCCAGAGTGGAACAAGATTCAACTGCTAAACATTTAGAATTAATCCAGAGGCAATGCCACCTTCACCCTCCAGCACGATAGGATCCAAGATTGTCTATTCTTCCAGCGCTAAAGGCTGCACTATTACATTTGTGCTGTACTTGGAATTTGAGCAAGTTACCATACCCAAGCTCTATGAAGGGCTAGTATTACTGCATTTATTAACAGATTAGGATGCAATTCATTACAGCCAATAATTCACTAGACATTGCAGTCAGACTAGATCTCAGCTGCAGACAAGCACAGACTGTTTACTTTTACACACAAAGCATGTATTTTATGGTTATGTATTCCTCTGCTCATTTTGGCACCTTAAAATGAGGCGCAAGTAGCCTATATTGGGGTTCTCAACCTTTGAGGGTCCCCCTGCCCCAACAGGTTATAAAAACTCCATAACCCACATGTGCCACAATAACTAGTTTTCTGCATATAAAAGTGGGAGTCAGTGTTAAGGGGGTAACAAGCAGGGCAACTGCCTGGGCCCCCCCATGCCACAGGGGCTCCTGCGTAGCTACATTGCTCAGGCTTTGGCTTCAGCCCTGGGTGACTGGACTCAGGGCCCCAGGCCTCAGGCCCATGCAGTGAGGCTTCAGCTTTCTGCCCTGGGCCCCAGTAAGTCTAATGCTGACCATGCTTGGAGGACCCTCTGAAACTTGGCTCACAGCCCCCCAGGGGGCCCTGGACCCCTGGTTGAAAACCACTGGCCTGTATGCCAGTTTTGTAGATTTCATTTGCTATTGGATTCAAATGAGGATGAGAACTCATCACCAAGGCTGCAGTAACTCAAGGAGCCATTGTTTAGTTTGGAAGCTAGCTAAGTTGGTATAATGCTTTGTTGCCTAGTCATAGGATACTATTGCAAGTTTTAAGATGTTATCTTCAGGAAAGTCAAGGTCCTAATGACTTGTGATCCAGCTCTGCATCAGCAAGTTTCATCATGAATGGGAAGGAAGGTGGTTCAGAACCTCAAAGATTGGGTGTACACACACACACACACACACACACACACACGTGTTCCTAGACTAAACCAAGTCTGAATTTCAAGGACAGCCATGCATATTTATAATGCATTCAATTCAGCTGCTTCACTCAGACAAATGCAAATTCCAGAGATTAGGTTTAAGGATCCATGTTATTTAACCACTGCATCAATGCAGATTTGGTTTAAGGGTTTGAATGCTTCTCCCAGGAGAAGTTATTTTATATAATCCCATAAGAGTGAACAAGGCTAGCGTTGGCCTGCACAGGCCAGTCTACTTCCTTGGAGTCCACAAGTTTCAGCTTTGACTGTACATCTCATGCTGGAAGAGACTTTAAAAGTTCATCAGTTAAGTGGAGATAAGTTACTCCACTTTGACAAAGAATTTAGAGACTACGCTTTTGAAAGCATTCCAAAAAAAAAAAACCCCAAACACAAACACCACACACACTGTTGCCTGCACATGCCAGGCAGATTTAGTTAGGTGGAGACACCATCCACATATGGTGCAAATATCCTTTAGCTGATGAACAGGGTGGTCTGTTTTAGCCTTAGGTGTATGTTTCAGTCTGAATACCTTCTTTGTCCAATTGTAAGTTTCAGAAGCTTGTGATTTCTCTACAGCTCCAGTATGAAAAGTACCATAGCTTGTTAAAGCCTATATTTGTGTAATAAACTGGTTAATTAAAATTAAATATTTAGGCTTCCTCTCCACTCCAGGCAATGTATTTTCAGCCAATAGTATTGATGTTTAAATTAACTAGTTTCCCTACACCCCACACACTTAAAACATGTTTTCCTAGTGTAATTCAGGCTCAATTACAACTTTCTGCACCACAACTCAGTGTTCCTCCTATTTTAAGATGTTGAGCTCCCAGCTTGCCAGTACTATGGTACAGCAATGTTAGGCAAAGCCATTACAATCTTTGCCTAATTAACATCTCATGCCACACTATTTAGTAAGACTGCTATAAGAAGCATACGGATGCATGTATGAGCAGCTCAATGAAGACTGAAAGCAATGCTAAGATTACAAAAAAAAAAAAATCCTTGCTTCCAACTCAGATCTGCTGCTTGATTCACGTCTGTCAACTTAAAGTTTAAACTCACTGTGGGATCTATAATGGCAAAAGCAAGCTGGCTCTTATTCCCTCTTATATCCCAAATTGTTTATGTTCCAAGGCTAATTACCCTGTTCAGCCTCTGTTAAGGTAGTAGGGTTGCCAGGTATCACCAAGGGGATAGTTTATCCTAGCCCCCAAGAATCTTTGGCATGCAAGAAGAGAATGTGACTTGCAACTCTGAGTAGACATTCAGTTCGCAGGGCTGGCAGTTGGACAATTTTTTTCTGCTCTATTAACTGAACACATCTGAAACATTGAACCCCCATAATGTTTCTGAAGAGTAACTCCTGTTCTCCAAGTTCATTGGAAAACCTAACACTAGTCCAGAAGTGCATAATAAATGGACTAGCATTAAAAATTAGTGCCAGTTAAATCCCACATTAGTTGGTTGTGTTGTAGAGCTAGCTATCAAGTGCTTACCAATGCCAGAATATACCAGCTGCCAACTTACCCTTCTATCTATAGTACCTGCTGAACTGAACTCAGCACATTTCTTGTCGGAGCACATGGAATGCAGACAATTTCCAAAGCCAACTTCAGCATAGATTACTTACTGGCAGCTACAGTTTGCACCTCAGCTACATACCATGACTAGGAAGTAATCAAGAGGTATATCACAAAGCAGATTCTAGAGTCAGTGCATTGATTTGATCAGAGTGGCCTGAGCCATCTTCTCTAGAGGTAGAAGAGCCATAGGAGTAGCCTGGAGAAATCCCATCCAATATCCTGAGCCATCATTCCATTTTAGGAGCACCTACCCACACTGCTAGACTGGAGTCTCCTCTTTTAAAAGTCCTCCATTTTATTCCATATCTGGTATAGTGTGATGGCAGCAGGGCCTGCTGGCAGCTCACTACTAGCATCTGTTGATTCCTTATTCAGGCTTAACCTTAAAGGTTTGTTGGCCTGCATTTATTGTACCTAAGGGCTTAGCTAAGGTACAGTCCACACAATTTAAACCGGGTAAGATGGATGGTTTGTATTCATTCACACTCTACTAAAGCTCTGAAGGAGCCATGTGTCCAGCCTCTTGAAACATTAAGTGCTTTGTCTAACCTAATCTGTAGTAACTGAGTACAGGTCTGTCTCATCTTACGCGGCGTTACGTTCCGCAGTCAGCGCCTAAAGCGAAAAATCGCATAGAGTCAAAATTACATGGAGTGTAATGGCGGGCGGAATCGCCCACACTACAGAAACAGTATTTAAATTGTTTCTCTTTTTTTTGTTTTTTTTTTGTTTTGTTTTTGCCGACCGCATAAAGCTGAAAACGCACATGTTAAATGTGCCTAAGATGCAACAGACCTGTAGTTTATTCTACTGATTAGTTCAGAAGTAAATGGGGCCAGAGAGGGAAGTGTGCTTTAAAAAAAAAAAAAAAAAAAAAAACCCACCACCATCCTCTGACTAGGTGTATGAAAGGGAAACAGTTATGTATGAGCTTCCCAAATTGGGATGTTCTCACTTCAAAGCTTAGGCATTCATTTGATGTGCTAAGCCACTGTCTGTACCAGTAGCTTTTAAGCACCTTTGGACCCTGCTCAGTGGTCTTAACAGCATCTCCCTCAGCTGGCATATTGTGTGCTCTGGCACACAAAGTGAATAAAAAGTGGTAGCAGAGTTAGTGTAAAAGTTCATGAGAACTATCTTAGTTCAGGAGGCACATGTGCTCCTGTCTGTGGAATGGCAGATGTCTGCAAGTCATTAGCTTGTTTAGTAGTGCCCGTGTAACACTAATCATCTAGTTAAGACAGCACCACGGTCAGGATTGTCTACCACTACACACTAAAGCTTGGGGGAGTGAACAGAAATAGGGGATTTAAATTAGTATCTTCCCCTGTGCAAATAGCAGAATAGGCTAGACTATAAAAGCATTTAGAGGGCAGGTTTACTGCAGCTGCCTGCCTTCAAAAAGCAAGGAGGCAATATCTTTACTTAAAAGCTAAAGTGGACATGGTCCACACCCAGATTTGTATATTGCAACAGAGGCCCTTAAGCTTTGCTGTAAAGGAAGGTGTACAAGATATTCCAGTTCTAGAGATAAGTGTCTTCAGGCCATAAAGTAATGGCTTGTGCTAGCACTCCCTTGTTTGCTTTCAAGCCATCAGGTTATGATGTTTTAAGTTACTGTTCATTAAGATTTCATCAGCATAGAGCTACTATCGCTGTGATTTCACCATTTCATCAACTTAACAGGTTGTTTGACCTGCACCCAGTTACGATGCTGGGTTGACAGAAGAGCAGCTGGCTGGACCATCAGATTATGTAGGACTATGGAGTCTTCCTAGTTCTTTGGGCCCTGTGCCAGCCTTAAGACTACTAGTACCAGCCATATGGTATTCCATTTTAGATATCTCTAGGTTCAGTCAAAGGGCAAGATGTGATGGTTATGAAGATTTGTAATTGTCACTGCCTCTCCCCGGAAGAGGTTTAGTCTACAGCTAGCAGAGAGTTTGTAATTTACATGGCGTTTGGCTTTAGGATCAGGCATGGAAGGGAGATAAGGACCAAGTACAGTAGTGCTGTGGTTACAGGAGTTTTGATCACTTCAACTGCTTCTCAAATGGCAGCACAACTCCATGAACTCCCTAGCTTCCACTAGCTGGGAGTGCCATACAAAACCAAGTTCTCCTGTGCACTAGGTGCTACTTTCCCACAAGCCTGTAGATTTTTATCCTGAAGATAAGTGGTTGGTTTGATTTTGTACCAGTTTCCATCACTGCTATCAGATTAGCTTGAGCCTGGTTTGTAGCACAAGAGTGCCCTTTAAAAATAGCCTTAGAAACAGTAATATTAGGTGTCCCCTTAGGAGTAGGCTACAAAGCAAGAGCAGCAGACAGAGGAGTGTTCTGGTTAATCTGAAGTGGTCTGACTAGGGCTCGTAAGGCGAGTACTAGAGTATGAACAGCACGGCTTAAGATACTATACCCTGTGCCACTCAAGGTATATCTACAGTGCAATTAAAAGCTAGTACTAGCCCACTTGGGCTTAGGCTAAAGGAATGTTTAATGGCATGGAAAATGTTTGGCCTCAGGCTGCAGCCTGAGCTCTGGGACCCTGTGCGGTGGGAGGGTCCCATAATCCAGGCTCTAGGCTGAGCCCAAGTGTCTACACCTCAATTAAATAGCCCCTTAGCCTGAGTTGGCAGGCACAGGCCAGCCGCAGGGGTATAACTGCAGTGTAGACATATCCCTCAGTGTATCCTGTCCCAGCTTCACTGGCAGTATGTCATCCTCTACCTTAGCTTAACTTTAAGGCTTCCAAATTTAAACTGCTAATGTCAGTGCTTGTGCCATGCACACATGGCACAAGAGGTCGCTTTTAAGATGGATTCATATTTGAACCTCAATAAATCACTGTTGAGACAGGTAATTAATTGAACCCTTATCTACCTAAATCAGTATATATAAAAATGGGGTGTAAACATGTTAGTCACAAATTAGCAAAGAGGGTGGCTTCATCATCAGCTGTGGAAATAGCATATCAAAAGCCCATAAGTTAAATAGTAAAGTGTCCCCACTCCACCCAGGTTCAACAAAACAGCTTGGGTTTTGAACTGCAACGTGAAAGCTGGAAGTTGTTCTGACAGCCTGTGGTGAAAACACAAACCCCCCACCCCATACACATGCAGTCCATAATAGTATGCCACTGATCCGGTGTAACTGTTGCAAGTTAGAAGGTGCTACCGACTATAGCTCAAGGAAGTTACAGCCCTAGACCAATTTGTTCTTATTTGCTCACAGGAGGTGTATGCTGGACCGCAGCTTATCAGTGCATTCTTGGCACAACTGAGTCAGTTTATTCAATGACAAAGGGCGTGACAGGAAGTGGTTTTTAGAAGTGATCCACCCATGGCAACAGGAGCTCTACTTGTCTGTTTTTCCAGTACACAGCAGACAAGGCAGCAGAGGTCTAGAAACAGCTAGAGCCGTTAGTTCCTACAGACAGCAGAGTCTAAATGGCACACTTCTAATCAGCATGCAGCTGAAAGGCAGTTGGTAACATCCTTGGAGCAACAAAAACCACCACCGTTAGAGGTCAGAGCTGACAGCTTGTTCACTTACAGCAAAGGTCCCCAGAAGCCTAGGGCTAAGCCAGCTGCTTTTGCTTCCTAGTTCTACTTCTAAAGGAAAGTGGCAAAATAGGGAAAGCTAGTTACCTGGGATAGCCAGCTTGCTCCCTGCCTTCAGTGACAGGCTTTCAGTACAGAACTGGATTTACACTGCTTCCCTCAGAAGCTCCATGGTTCAGAGTGCCATAACTGCAGTGGTGAGACCTTGGTAGCCCATATGTGCACCATATCAATTGTCAAGAGTTCCTGAAGGACTGCCACTCTGGCTGGTTAAACAATGTATGTACAAAATAAACTTTTATAGTATTTAAAAATTAAGTTTGGAATTGACAACCTGTATTAAGGCCTGAACTATAATCTATTAAAATTGTTTAAAAAATACTCAAGCAGTATATATAAAACCTCAGCAGCAAAGTCCAACTACTGAGCTGATGTAAGTCACTGGGTAAGCACCTGGAACCAGAGTCTGAAGTGTTAAGCACTAAGCCAGCCTTTGACAGCACTAGCATAGATATTTGTCATTTCTAATTATTCAAGTTTAATGGCCTCTTCATTCAAAGTAGAGAAGCCAATTTTCCACTGCCAATCCAGGATTAGAAACTACATGTCAGAATGAGACATGTAGTGGTGGACACGGTGACCACAAACAGTTCTGTTCACTAGCTATAGTTAAGACTTAAAGCATTAAATGCAAGATATATTACACAAGTTTAGAATCCAGCATATTTAAGCTAAAAAACTTTAAGTCCTGTTTGTGCAATGTAACAATGCCAGTCACCAACCCATGAAGCTTAATAGCAACCAGAAGTGTAAGTTTAGAAGAATTCTTCCATTAACCTAGCCATGTATATACCAGGCATTAGGCCAGCTTCACTAGCTCTCAGGGATGTGAATTTCACACTGCTGGAGCAATGTAGCAAGGTGAACTTAAGTGTTAAGTGTAAGTGTATCCCTCTGGTTAGCAAAAAGTAGAACCAATTAAAGCATCTTAAAGAGGTTGAGTACAAGTCAGTTTCCTGCTTGATGATTTAATCACTCCAACCTATTGCCACCTCCACTGAGCCATAAAGTTAAGCAGCAAAAGTTGTTTTAGCTTTGCAGTTCCTTGGGTAGGTAAGAAGTGGTTCTTCAATTAATTACTTCAGGGCATGAATTCACTGTTTCTAATCACTAGCCCTGTTTGATGTTTTAATCTAGTGCTCTATACACTAGTGTTCCTTCCCATTAGGAGCTGTTGGGATACTTATGCTTGGTCTGACTACATACTATGTCCCTCAGGTGTGATTTTTCATACCCCTGAGTTATGTGCTATGTCGGTGGGAGAGCTTCTCCCACTGACATAGCTAGTCTCTCGTGGAGGTGGAGTTAAGCCAAGGGGAGAACCATCTTAAAGAGTCCTCACCAGATGTGTAACAGTGTCACTGCAAGTTTGCAGTGTAGGCCTGCCCATAGCAAATTCTGATCCTGCATACATAGGAAAGTTACCTTGCTTCCTTTACCACCCCTAGAAGACTGAGGAATAGGGAATTGGCTAGAGGGTTGTCATTTAAATATTGTTTAATTCCCCCAGGTGTCTTCAAAAAAAGGATTTGATACAATGCAGTCCCACTTCAGTATTGTATCTTAATCGTTTCCTCAACTGCTATGTTATTTACCTGGAGACCTGAGAGCCCTACAATAGGATTGTTAGAGTTTGATCCCCAAATGTACTGTTATGGTAAGAAAGTCTCTGCATCAGCTTTGCACACTAGTCTCTACACCTGCTGGACTGTAGAAGTGGTCAGGACTCCTCAGCAAAGTTTAGTACTATACATTTTACCAAGTATAATTTGTCTGCTATATCTGCATTCCCAAAGCAAGTTAGGAGATTTAGAAAAAGTGCTTGTGCACGTGTGACTATTGGGAGTCAATACTGGAATGTATAAGTTGGCCAAGATGAACAACTCATGCATTTAAGTAACTAACATGTTAGTCTTCATTATGTACTGCATATGTATGCTTACACTAGCTGAGGTCAAATCAGAAATAGTGGGCAGAAGAGACCAATTATCTTATAGTGCAGGAACTCTTATACAGAGAGGAGATTCCTATGTGTTTGGTAGGAGAGAGGTTGAGAAACAGCAACAATTATCCGGGTCTAAATAGTTGACCTTGGTGTCAAAATTTAGAGTGCTTTAGGCTATGACAGCCAGCCACTAGAAATCTTCCTTCCAGACTTAATGTGGCAGATACAAAAATCCCATTCAAGTATCTTAAGCCATAGGCGTAATGCCAAGAGGTTTGTATAGTAGATTTGAGGAATTGCTCTTGCTTGTAAGAAGCCAGAAAGAGTGGAGAAGTGTCCTATTTTTTGCTTGTGAAACAGCCAAGTTTAGACATTATAAAAGTCCCCATATTACATCCTAGCAATACAAGCAAGGCTTGAGAGACTTACTCTAGCACAGCTGCCAGTCATGATTCATAATACTAATCCTAGAGTTGCAGTTTTAAATGAGAAGTTCTTAGTTGATGGCAGCCATTAGATCTCATGTGAGACTGAGCTGAAGCAAGACTTGCATGCTGACCTAGTCTAAGCACTGTGTTACAAGATGGTTGAAGTGAAAATTCACTAATATCACATGCAAAGCACTATATTTTGGAACAATCAATTGCACAAATACAAAATGGGAAATGACTGCCTAACTACAAAGAAAAGGTACAGCAGAAAAGGCCCTGGGGATTATAATGGATCACACTAAACGAGTCAGTGTAACAGTGTTGCAAAAAAGCAAACATTCCGGGATGTATTCGCAGGAGTATTGTAAGCAAGATGTAAGTAATTCTTTCACTGTATTTATCAGGTCTCAAAACTGGAGTACTGTGTCCAGCTCTGGGCACCACACTTTGGTAAAGATGGACATATTGGAGAGCAACAAAAAATTTGAGGTCTAGAAAACATGACCTATGAGAAAAGATGGAAAGAATAGGGTTTTTTAGTCTGAAGAAGAGAAAACCGTGGTGGGACATAAGTCTTCAAGTACATTAAAAGGTTGTTACAACGAGAAGGGTGACAAGTTGTTCTTGTGCTTAGCTACCCTTACAGCTAGGAAGTTTTTCCCTAATGTCTAACCTAAGCCTCCCTTGCTGCAATTTAAGCCCATTACTATGTATCCTGTCTTTAGTTAAGGAGAACAAGTTACCTAGGGAAGTTGGGGAATGTCACTGGAGGTTTAAGACCAGGTTAGACAAGCCTGTCAGAGGATGTCTAGGTAATATTCAGTCCTGCTTCAGTGCAGTGAACTGGACTAGATCTATCAAGGACCCTTCCAGTCCTGCATTTCTATGACTAAATAGCATTTGTTTTTAATAAGCAGCCTTGTTCAGTTAGTGACAAGAAATAGGTGCTTAACTAGTTACTCAATGCTACTAGATTTTCTATTATTGCAAGAGGTTTCCTTTAAACTTTATGTACATGAAAACGCTTCAGTGTCTTGATTCACTTCAGATTTGCAGGCTTAGAGTAATGGGGCCCTAAATGTGAACTCTCCTTGAAGAGGGTCTTGTCACAGCTTTCAGCCTGAGACACTGCTCCCAGGAAAGCACTCCAGATCCCCATGATCACAAGCAGAGGAGAAAGATGAGCTCAGCTCCTTCTATACTGGAAGGTAGCAGTCCTCCAAGCCAGTAAGTGAAGCTCAGCTAGACAGCTTTTTTCTGTAAAAGATTTGAAACATCTTATAGCATAATGCAACAAGATCCCACATTTGGATTTGCACCAACAGATATTCTGTCCTGAAGAAGTCTAACCACTTGTGTTTATAGGAAGAGGATATGAAGTAGCAGGGACTCATCCCCACTTTTACCTACTGCGTGGCTAGCTATGGCTATGCTTGAAGACATAAGGAATATAAGCAGTTTTGTCTGCTGTCCCAGTTTTCCCCCCTTGCGGCAGCCCATCCCTAGGAAATGGGACTGACACCACTCAGGAGACAAGCTGAAAAGTCTTACTCTTCTCCTTGTGCCCAAGAGGGGTCTTTAAAGGTTTCATTTTCTGGTTATCCTACCAGGAGTCATGGGTACAGTGAGTTTAACGCTGTAGATGCAATAGCCACGGACATTTATTCTAGGTCTACTGGCACTGAACTCTAGCTACTAGCCCATATGTATGTTATGTGGTCTCTTGTCTGGAGTTCAATTATACAAGTCTACTGATTGTTCTGTTCAAGTCTCTTAAAAGCAACTCAGATTTGATAGGCCCTGTTGTCAGTGCATCAATGGCATGTCTGTAAACCCACCATCTCACAAACTGAGAAGTCACAGGTAACCATACAGTGGGAAGCATTCACATGCATGTGATAAACATATCCTCCAACACAAGTGCATGGCTATTTAGTTATGGCTAACAAGACTCCATAATGCTACAAATACACAAGCTAAAACAAATTCTCAAGTGTTCACTGTGCCTGCTTCATTTATTTGTGGGCCAAGTAGCAGAGATTCTCCCTCCCACTGTTTGAGTTCCTTAGGTCCCAGGCTAGCAGTGCACTTCAGAGTAGTTTCCATAGGGTGTGGAACCAGCTATGGCATACCTTTGTGCAGTCCATTTTGGATGGGAAAATAGTTTTCAGAGACAAGCAATAGAATGTAAAACATACAAGTCTGAAATGATTAACAACTGAGGATGAGTGCACCACCACCAGGTAGACACACAAGACTGAGCAAATAGAGGTTGTCATTGACTGTCAGTTTATGGTGAGGGGAGAAGGGCCACTGTGCAATCCTTTTCCTTGTAGAAAACGGTCTTTCACAAGGATCCTTGTTAGGGAGAGGGAAAGGATGACATGGACAGCCTAAGCCAGGGTTTCTCAACCCATGGGACGTGACCCAAAATTGGGTCAAAGTGTTTCAAAGGGTCCTGCCCTCACTAATCCTGCAGTAGGAGCTCCTGCAGTTCTGGTCCCATGGGGCTGGTTAGGCTCAGCTCCCTGCTCCAGGAACTGCACCCTGGTGCACAGGGTCACAGCGCTGCTTGTGTTTGGTCCAGCTGCCCTTTGTCATGATGGGGAGCCAGCCAAGCCCAGTTTGAGTGAGTGGTATTGTGACTCCATGCAGCTCAACATGGGACGCAGGGAGCTGATCCCAGCCAGTCCTGTGGGACAGGAACCACCACTATGGCACACGGGTGCTTGTTTGGGGTGTATATTATATGTTGGGGGTAAGAAATATTTATGAAGCTGGCTGGGGGTGGGAGGAGTGCACCAAAACTACTGGTTTTAACAGGCCATCATGGTTCACAAATGCCTCTAACTTTAGTGGCCCTTTCAGGTTAGGGTTGAAGTCTGGTGACAAGGAAATATGGGAAGCTTTAGCTACAGAATGCTTACGGTAGTAGCTGTAGAGTACTTCAGTGTTAAAAGCCAAATTGTATCTGCTTAGTTTCACCAGGTCTGTGTCTTCACTGTAAAAAAAGCCCCTCTTCAGTAAAGAAGTCACTGTAAAATCTTGGGAGGCCACCTCCTTGTAGTTTACACTATGAGGCAACTATGCCTCTCAGCTAAGCTATAGTACCTTGTCTCCAATAAGCTTTCGTACTGGGCTGGTGAATACATGTTACTTATCCTGTGAGAGAGACTCCTTTTTAAGCAGCGAGACAAAGCCCAAGTTTCAGTGGTCTATACACTCTAGTCTGTCAGATAGTTTAATGCTGTTACCATCACTAATCCTGGCAACTTGATGCCAAGTTGTGTCAGTTTTAGTGTAGCCTGTTAAATTGAATTAAATTTCATCACTGGAATTTACTTATGGAGTCTTCCCCTCTCCTAAACTTGATCTGTCAGCATCTATTGCTGTGCTGTTAAGGCTTCCTATAGTCATTACTGACAAACCCAGTCCCAGCAGACTGCCCCACAAGACACTCGCTCAAGCTTTTGTTTTAATGCATTCCGGGTTCCATAGATGAAGAAATCTAACCAGTCTCTCATCAAGCCTTGAGTTAAATCCCTCACGTTGTCCCTGCTATGCAGCATTTTGTAATTGGCACCCAGCACAATTGCATGCATCTGCATAGCACACATTGCCCAAAATATTAACTGCCACTAAATGTAGCAGATTGTATCCTCCTGCAACCTTGGGAGAAACTCTTCATCAGGTTATCCATACCAGTCATACACCCTCGACCACTCCTCCAACAGGCTTTAATTTCTACCTCCAACACATACCAGAATGCACCCAAAACTTCAAACTTGCACTCTAAGCAAAACAAGTGACCTCATGCATTTGAGAAGGCAACACAGCCATAGTGTTGCTGAAGTACAATGAATATTGAATCAGCACATCATAAGCAACACAATAGCTGACATTCTATGAGTTGTCTGGAAGACAAATGTCATTCCCCCCCCCCTCAATAAATGTTTAGTCAGAAAGATTTGGTGAAGTATCTTCAGGCAGAGATCAGCTTGTAGCAGCTATCAGAGTAGTTTTCCTGAGTAGCTCGATCCAATTTCTGCAAGCTCTGTGCTTTAGAGCCTAGCATTAGATTTCTTTAGGAAGTCTATTTACATAGATCTGGGCTTGCACCTTAAGGCTAATGTTTGCCCCAGTGCTGGTTTCACTTTAGTGCAGGAATGCAACTAGTAGGTTGTCTGAAGTTTGACACTTCAGAGGCAATTAACTGAAATCAGTTTTTAGGTATTAGTTTGTTGGCTACCATTTGTCTAGAAGACCAACATTATGCTTCTGTCAGCTCAGTTGCTTTAGACCTCAATGTCTGCTTGGAGTGTCCTTCTCTTTAGGAGAGATCAAAGTTGCTCAGTTTATCTAGGGTAGAATGTTCAGCAGCACTTCTATACAAGCAAGATCTGGCTTGAAGACTACTTTAAGGAAATGGACCATGAAGTTCAGGTAAAAGGATTGAGGGTCCATAGCCCAGGTTCATTTTCTGAACTCAATGCATACGCTTCCTTGTCTCATCTATTAAGAACATTAAGCTGTAGAACAGTTTGACAGGTCTGGGGACTTTAAGGTCTTTATGTATCTTGCATATGATGCTCTACATCAGGGGTGGCCAACCTGAGCCTGAGAAGGAGCCAGAATTTACTAATGTACATTGCCAAAGAGCCACAGTACTATGTAAGCAGACCCCACATCAGCTCCCAGTGCCTCCCGCCCACCGGCCTATCAGCAACTCCCCCTCCCTCCCGATCAGCTGTTTCATGGCTTGCAGGAGGCTGGGGGGGCGGGGGGGGGGAGGAGAGAAGAAAGGGTGGAGTGGGGGCAGGGCCTGTGGCAGAGCCAGGGGTTGAGCAGTGAGCAACCCCCCCCCCCCCGCACATTGGAAAGTTGGCACCTGTAGCTCCAGCCCCGGAATTGGTGCCTATACAAGGAGCCACATATTAACTTCTGAAGAGCCGCATGTGGCTCCGGAGCCACAGGTTGGCCACCCCTGCTCTACATGGCAGAACTTTGGAGTATGGATTGTGTCGCTGCAGTACAGTGCCCCATCAGTAAGGAGACATGAAAACTGAGCCTGAGCAGACTAGTCAGTTCACTGGAGCACTGCTGCTCCAAGCTAGCATGTTTCTCAAGGGAGCTCCTGTGGACAAACACATAGGTATAATATTGATAGGGCAGGGAATACATTTACAAAACAGAAGGGAAGCAGCTTGCTTAGTTTTAGAGGAGGCTGGTTGCCAAAATAAACTCAGTTTGCAGTAAGGTTTCTTAACCCTCAGCCACTAGAAAGCAGGATGGAAAGATGATCTCTCAACAAGTGAAGTTCAAGCATCAGCTATGTTTGCACAATTACCAGAAATTCATGAGTGAATAATTAATGGATTCTTTAATCATTCCCCCTACCTAGTAGGCTATGTAGGTCTGCAAAGCACTAAAGCTATGGTGCCAAATAAAAATACTTATGTTTCCAATTAAAAAGGCAACCAGGCATAAGACTTGAGTATTTCTATAATAATATGATGTCTAGTAGTTTAGAATAAGGGCACTATACAGCCCACTTTTAACACTTATTTTTAGTTATATGGACTTTCCATGTTAGAACAGTGAGTAACAACTCTGAGTCCAAACTCTACATAAGCGCAAGAAGCGTTTGATATTTAGACGTTAGATTTCCTTGCTCCTTTAAGAGAGGGAATGTATAGAAGCATTATTTACCTTGTGCAAGATGCCTTATTCATCCTACTTCACCCACAGTTCACTGAAGCTAGAGCAGGGTGGGGGATTTTTAGATTAATCCATCTTCAGCAGGATCATTATAGGCATATGAATACACTCACATCTGGAAACCAGTAGTTGTGACTAAGCCTGAACTGTTACCCATTTCATAAGAGTGACTTCCAAATGGATATTACACTCTTGCTTGAAGGGTTATGTTTTAGTTGCATGCCAACAAATTGAGATCCTATGCAGATTTCATCAGTATAATCTACATATTCAACCATGTAGTCACTCAAGCATGATGTTAATTAAAGCAAGCTGTAGAATTTTAGAGTCACCAAATGTGTATGCTAGCGCCCATGTAATTAATCTTGTTCTTTCCTTTGTCTTATCATTGTGTTCCTTGTTATGGAGTTCATTACACTCGTGAGTCTTATTGACAAGAAGGTTTCCTATAAAAAACACACAACTATGAAGCCTTTTAAATAAAACAGTGTATTAGACTGAACTTTTGGAACAACCTACCATGCCATATCTAGCAAAGTAAAGTTTTCCCAATGTTCATTTACCACTTAAGATAGTGAAGTATCACTACCACACAATAGGCAATTGAGACTTCAAAGTTTGTTCAGTTGAGGAATTTATGTTGGTCATAAAGTGTCAGCCTGAGATTTTAGATTATCTGGTTTGATTACTTTTGAGGCAACATTGTCCGTTTAGTGAGCTTGAGACCTGTCAGATTCAAGACCTTGTCTTCACTACGGAAAAAAGTGAAGTTAAAATGCTAGAGAAGACAAGGGCAGTTTGTTGCTTTCATGTGACAAAGCCATTAACTCAACCTACTAACTCATCTGAAAGCAAATGGCTGTCTTCTTTAGGATTTTAATTCATTAGAACTTGCATTTAAGTCACCTTTGTTCCTAGTGAAGGGTCACCCCAAGCATTGCTGGCTAACTCTACAGCAGTTACTTATGAGCTACACTTGGTGTTTAACTAAGAGGTTTAAGAAAAATTTGCTTTAGGCCATGTTTGAAAGATTCTAGCTATGCCCCAAAAAGAATTACCAAGTATTTCAGAAGATTAAGCTCTATAATGAGGGGAAGGAGTGGTCAACAACCAGCAACTTTCACCTATTTCTCCTCCATAATAAGCTTCACTGAGAGGCGTTTCCTTCTCTTTAGAAGAGGCTCAATGGGTTCCCTCCCTCACCCCTGCCCCCTCAGTCCCTTCCCTCTTTTTCAAACTCTTCCCTGCCCCCCTTCAGGCACACCATCACCACAAGACAGGAGTCCTCTACCCATAGTTCACAAGGGTAAGACAGACCATCTTTCAAGAGGTGAACAGTTCATATAACTTAACCTTATGATCACTGGTTGGTCAATTCTATTGACCACAGAATTATGCTAGACCTCCCGCCCCTCTAGTCTCCAGAGGTGATCCTGGCAGTTACAGGCCAGTAAACTTAATTTCAGAACCAGGCAAACGGATTGAAACTATAAAGAACAGAATTATCAGACACATAGCTGAGCACCATTTGTTGGGGAAGCATCGCAGCTTTTGTAAAGAGAAATCATGCCTTACCAATCTACCAGAATTCTTTGAGAGTCAACACACAGCCAAGGGTGATCCAGTAGATCAGGGGTTCTCAAACTGGGGGTCGGGACCCCTCAGGGGGTCACGAGCTGTCAGCCCCCACACCAGACCCCACTTTGCATCCAGCACTTATAATGGTGTTAAATATATTAAAAAGTATTTTTAATTTATAAGGGGCAGGTGGCACTCAGAGGCTTGCTATGTGAAAGGGGTCATCAGTACAAAAGTTTGAGAATCACTGCAGTAGATAGTGTCAAAGGCTTTCCAGAAAGTCTAAGGTCAAGGTCCCTCACCAAAGGCTCGTAAGCCAGGTAAGCAGACATAGGATAAGAGGGACGGTCCTCTCATGGATCAGTAACTGGTTGAAAGTCACAAAACAAAGGGTAGGAATAAATGGTTATTTTTCAGAATTGGAAGAGGTAAATAGCAGGGTTCCCCGATATCTGTACTGGGATCAGTGCTGTTGAATATATAAGCGATTTGGAAAAAAGGGATAAACAGTGAGGTGAGTAATTTTGTAAGTCCAAAGCAGACTGCAAAGCGTTACAAGGGATCTCAAAACTGGGTGTCTGGACAATAAAATTGCAGATAAAATTCAATGTTGATAAATGCAAAACAATCCGAACTACACATACAAAAGGATTGGATCTAAGTTACCTGTTACCACCCAGGAAAGATCTTGGAGTCATTGTGGATAATGAAGATGTTAGCTTTTTTGACTGCACATTGAGCAAACAATGTTAGGAACAATTAGGAAAGGGACAGAGAAAAAAAATAATGCCACTACATAAACCTATGTTATGTTCACATCCTGAATACTACATATCCCATGTTCTGGTCACCCCATCTCAAAAAAAGATGGGAATTGGAAGAGGTAAACAGAAGGGCAACAAAATTTAGGGTATGGAACAGCTTCCATATCGGGAGAAATTAAAAAAATTGGACTTGTCAGTTTGGAGATAAGAGGGGATATGATAGAAGTCTATAAAACCATGAATAGTGTGGAGAACGTGAATAAGGCAGTGTTATTTATGCCTTCACATAAGAACCAGGAGTCACCCAATTAAATTAATAGGCAGGAAGTTCAAAACATAAGTAAGTACTTCTCCACATAGTCAACTTTTGGAACTCATTGCCAGGGGATGTTGTGAAGGCCAAAACTATAACAGTTCAAAACAAATTAGATAACTTCATGGAGAATAGGTCCATCAGTGGCTATTAGCCAAGATGATCAGGGATGCAGCCCCATGCTCTGGGAGTCCTTAGCCTCAGATTGCCAGAAGCTAGTAGTGGATGACTGGGGATGGATCACTTGATGGCTTTTTTTTTTTTTTTTTTTTTTTTTTTTAAATATTCCCTCTGAAGCACTTGGTATTGGCCACTGTTGGAAGACAAGACACTGGGCTAGATGGACCATTGGTCTAACCCCATATGGCCACATTGTTGTGTTGAACTGCAAGGAAACCATTAGGCACTTCATGCCCACAACCATGTCATCTGGAGAGTGACCACATGCTAAGGCCTAATCAACTTTGGCATCTGGAGCATCTATCAAGCCCTTGAGAGGAGAAGGGAGCATGTCAGAGGCTGTTCAGTATGGCACCTTAGTGTTAATGCCACACAACCCCAAGTCTTGAGCAACACTGCCTATGCAGGCACCCTTCGGTATAGAGGTGAGTGTACCAGTCAAGCTATAGTCACAACTCAAGAACAGCTGTTCCTTTGCTCACATTTGCTTTCACTTCATAAGGGCCAACGGTCTGCCCTGTAGTATTTCTCCAGTTAATAGTCTATCCCAAGCAAATGAAAGATCAGTGATGGCCTTAGCTTGTTTTCAGTAGAATCAGCAGTGGGACCTTTGTTACCGGCATAACCCCTGCAAAGCACTCAAATCACAGCAGCTGAGAGAGAGAGAGAGGCTCTACCTGCCGGGACAGAGGCAGCACAGCAAATCCAGTCTTCCTGAACAAGGCAGACAGTCTTCACTTTCCCTATGGATAGGAATAGGCCTAGCCAGCCTCTGGGCAGGCCAGAGTCCTGAGGGTAGGCAAAGTTGGGGTTTAAGTCTCATGTCTCACAGTCATGTCAGGCAATACACGTGCGCCAAAGCACCCTGGGATTTAGCAGAACTCCCCCACACCAAGAGCCACACCACAGATTTGTTAGAGACCCTGGTAAAGGTCCCCTACCTTGGTAGCTGTCTCTAGTCAGCACTAGGGAAAAGCAGCCAGATGAGCTGGTTTGGCAACCACCGCCCTCAGAGCCAAACGCACCTGCCTTGGGAGTGTCAGCTGGGCTCCTCCTTAGGGCCCCACCCAGCCACCGGGGACAGGCTCCGCCACACCCCGGCACAGCCTCCCCACCCAGAAGGAGCCCTACCCAGCACCCTCCCCCACCCCGCGGTGGTCTCGGGTCAGTGGGCGGAGGCCTGTGGCAGCCCGGAGGTCAGACGACAGCCCTGTTCGCCTCTGGCTGTGAACGCCACGGCTCTAGCCCGCAGCAGGAGCTGGCGAGCGGCCCAAGAGCAGCGCCAGCCGCCGCAGAGGCAAGGGCCGCCCGGCTAGGGCAAGCGACACACCCCACGCCCCTGGCCGACCCGCCAGCCCGCGGGAGCCACAGAGGCCGGCTTGCCCCCTCGCCACGCTAGGGCGCGCCTGTCCCGGGCTCCCGCCCCCGCTCCCGCCCGGACTCACCGATGGAGACCAGCTTGATACTCTCCCGCTCCAGGAACTCGAGCGCCACCGAGACGTTCTCCAGCTGCATCTGGCGGAAGGTGGGGCGCTGGTGGTACTTGCGGTACATGCGCTTCTGGCTCAGCACCTCCAGCAGCGCGATGAGCCGCAGCCCGTCGCTCAGGTCGCTCTGCAGGTTGCCGATGCGCTTGTTCACGCAGCGGAGGTGCTCGTTGCACCAGCGGGTGAACGTGTTCTGCTGGATCCGCTTCCAGGGCGCGTCCTCCGCCAGGTCCTTCTCGGTCACCGGCATGTCTGCCTGCTGCTCCGCCTCGCCGCGGCCCGCGGGCTGCTGCTGCTCTAGCCGCCGAAACTGGAGAGTCTGGCTCCGCGGGCTGCTGCTGCCGCCACCGCTACTGCTGCTCCAGCCTCTGCTGCGAGCCCCCTGGCCCCGCGCCTGCGTGCTGCTCATGCTGGGGCGGCCGCCCCGCCTTCTCCGGGGGATGAGCGAGCTGACTCCGCCCGGGCGCGCTCCCTCCTCCTAGGCGGCGGCGAGCTCAGTGCCAAGTGCACGCAAACAAACCTGCGGGCAAAGGAGCAGCGGCGTTAGCAGCCTCACCCAGGCAGGGTCCGGGCTCAGCCCCCTCCCCTGCAACTAGAACTCACCTGTGTGCACTCCTAGCCAGAGTAGGCGCCTGCTGCCTCCCCGGCCTTTAAATACCGTCCGGGGCACGGGGCTTGGGCCCCGGAGGCGGCCAGAGGTGAGCACAGCTGTGCCGAGGTCAGAGAACCCAGGCTGTGATTGCAGCCCCTTATCATATCATTAGGAATCAGGGATGGAAAACGCCTCCTACCTCGCTCTAGCCAGAGCAGGATCTTTGTCCCCTTCAGCGGCGTGAAGAACTTCTGCTGCTTCGTTACCATCTAGTAGTGAGATGAGAGACCTGCTGTGCTGCTAGTGCCAAGTCTCCTAACTAACTAGGAGGGAAACGCCCGCTCTTTGCATTATTACTTTACTGCATTGTTCTATAAACTCAGCCCCTCCAGGGGTGGTGCAGGATTTTGTGATCTAAAGAGGCGTGGGAAAAGGTTGGGCTTGTAGCTAAGGTAGCGGGGATAGCCTGCAAACACTTTGAGGCAGGGACTATACAATGCCAAGGTCAGTGTGGGGGCCCCTGGAGACTCACCCATTGTATTCCTCAGTTTCCCCGTGTATTAAAGGAGGATAACAGTGCTGTACATCACAGGAGTTGTTGGCCTTCATTTGTTAGGGCTGGTCTACATGCGGTTTTTGTACCAGTTTATATCATTTTTCAGTGTAACCGTCTAATTGTGTGGATTCACTTATACTGGTGTAAATCAAAGACAGACAGTTAAATTGGTACAAGCCCAGTGTGTAGACGAGCCCTTAGTGTTTGTAAAGGGCTTGGTGATCTTTGCATGAGAAGCAGTAAATAAAAACAAAGTAGTATATAGCTGCAAGTTTTGATTACTTGTTTTATAGTCTTAAAAACAGTGACATTCTTTGTTATAAAACATGGTAAAATAACCTAGCCATTAAAATCCAGTAGATGTAATATAAGGAGTGCATCCCAGTTGCTGTTTCATTATTTTTAAGGGAGTATCAGTGCTCAGAACAGTGACACTAGCTTATAGAACTGATCCTGCAATGTGGGTGCACATGTCCAGCTGCACAGAACGAGTTGCGGGATGAGGATTCCAAATCATGCATAGTGAGGATTTTGCCACAATTTCAGCCATTGGTGGCCATCCCTCATATGGCTGTGCCTTTGCAAAACCCCTAGTGTAGACAGGTTTAAGTGCTGCAAACCGTAATTTGCAACAATGCAGTTTACTCCAGTTTCAAGCTTGGGTAAGCTCCACAGGTCAAAATAGAGGCTTTAGCTGTCCACAATAGTGTTTTGTACCAGTGTAGCCATACTGGGGCTGGCCACCAGTGGTGGTCATCCGGGCAAATCCCCAATGCAGACAAGGCCTCTGACTGTAAACTCTTTGGAGCTGGGATTTGTTTTCTTATATGTCTGTAAAATGCTATGTTCCCCACTGGTGCTATTTAAAGAATAGGAGTTATAACTTGGGGCAGGGACCAGCTCCTTTATTATGTTTTTACACCGTGTAGCACAATGGGGTCCCGATCTCAGCTGGGGCCTCCCAGAGCTACTGTAATAAAAATAATCATTAATAAATAACTTTACTCCTCCAGTGTCAGTAGGACTCAGTACACTCAGAAATAATGGTTGAAACCTTAATTTGTGAAATCCCTATAACTAATCCTGAACCAGACCTTAATTCTTTCCCCAATAGGCAAACTTCAAACCCTAATAAACAAACTCTGAACTTTAATATAAATATTCAAACTGGATAAAACCAAATCTAATCCCCATAAAGAAAAAATGTGTGAATACAATAAATTTGTAACTGGCATATTAAAAGTCTGGCAGACAGGGCAGATAGTCTTGTGGTTAATACACAAGGGTGGGACTCAAAAGACCAACATTCAATTCCTGCATCTGCCACAAACTTCCTGTGTGATCATGGACGAGTCATGTAGGCCCTAATCTCGCAAACACTTACGCACTGGTGTTTATGTCAATGAGACTGTTCATGTAGTTAAAGCTAAGCAGGCTCAGGGCCTTAATGTCACAAGGGGTATGTCTACACAGCAATGAAACACCCATGGCTGCCTTGTGTCAGCTGACTCAGACTCATGGAGCTCGGGCAGTGTAGACGTCTGGGTCTGTTGACCCTGGATGTCTACACTGCAGTTTTATAACCCCACAGCCCAAGCCCAAATTAGCTGACATGGGCCACTCACAGGTGTTCAACTGCAATGTAGACATACCCTTGTATCTCAGTTTCTCCATATGTAAAATGGAGATGATGATGATTGATGGTACTTTCTTCCTCCCTAGGCTCTTGGTCTATCTTATCTATTTGGACTGTAAACTCTTTAGAAGAGGGACTGTGTCCTACTATGTGATTATACAGCGCTTAGCACAATGGAGGCCTGATCTTCATTTGTTACTTCTAGATGCTGTCAGACTACTAATAATATTAATAATTGTTAAAAGGACATCTAAGATAAGACGGTATTTTTAGGGACACCAAATAAGGCTTGAGCTCTCACCCATTTTATCTGACTAATTTATTGGCATACCACTCCCTTCCACTAACGCACAACTTGCGATTTGCTACTGACTCATTTGATGACAATGAAGAATCAATAGGACTACCTTATTTGGAGTTGTCACATCATAATTTCCCCCAGTTTAGTGGTATTTTTCACTGTAAATATGTGACATTAAAGGGTGTAGTCAGCTGTCTATATAAGCCTTCTCCCCTAATTAAAAACCCTTATCTACCAAGTAGAGTAGTTTGATAACAACAGCCCTGATCCTGCAAATATATACATATGTACTCAACTTTACTAACAGGACTAGTTCCACTGATTTCAAGTTGAGTACATCTGTACGTGTTTGCAGCATTGGGCCCATTGTTAATATGTTTTATAAGTATATCAACACACTATTTTTTTTAAAACACAAACTCATATCTATTACATGACTCTGACTTTGAAGATGCTAGAAGGTGTCAGAGGGAACAAATCTATTAAAACATCATAAATATAATTTTATAAAACTGTCCTGCCTCCTGTACAATAAAATTAAATACCAATTCCCAATTATTTCTTTAAAAGTTTTTTTTTAATGACAACACCTTTATTATAATGAAGTGCAAGGTTATTCTGGATTATCTATAGATAAAGCTAAAGGTTTTTTTTCAAACAATATTGTTTCTATGATGTAAACATATCTGCTAGGAAATAGAATCAGACCACTCAAAGCAAAGATAAAAGTTTTATTAACTAAGATTTGAACCCAGTTCTCTTTGGAAAGCGAGTAACATGCATAAAACCACACAGCCTCCTGTTTAAAACAGATCTAGATAACAGGTAATCAATATGTAACAAAAATTAAACTGAATTGACCTCAGTGAGTCAGATTTTATGGTCTACCATCTATTTCCTTTTTAAAAAAAATATGATTGGCTCAAACACTGACTAAGCGCTGAGTAAGAATGTCCAGATCTAGCCTAATATTTACTTAGGCCCAGCTCCATTGAGCTATTTAGGTGCCTAATTCCCACTGAAATCAATGGGAGTTAAGCACCTAAATACCTTTGAGGCTCTTGGCACAAGCTGGCACAGCACAGAACAACACATGATAGAAGCTATGAGGTGGGCTTGTTTCAAAGGCTACTCTGCACTTCACCCTATAATTTGTATTCCTAATTGTGTATCAACCTTGGCACAGGTTGGGAGGAGGTTTTCCCTTTTCCATATAGCAACCCTTTCAACAGCAGGATTTATCAATTGTTTATAACATTTTTACTTCCGCTATTTTTGCTGTAGTCCTCAAAAAAGTATGGGGTAAAAAGTTACAGTAGAAAAAAATGTTATATCTTTTTCATTCTTCTGTAACTTAAAAATTGTGAAAGGGATTTTGCTCAAACTTTCCAAAAGAGTTCACCTTTAGCACAGACCCAGCATAGAAAATTTAAACCCAAAAGATGAGTGTTTCATAACATTTTGAGCATGTGCAAACAGGGGTTTTTAATTACAACTCTTTTGCATTTTATACATCTTCCCCTTACTTCCCTGTCCTCTCCCCACAAAAAGCCAGTATAAAATGCGGGGAAAGAGTGCAGACAGTTACAAAACCAAGTCCAATCAGCCTTGCCACGTGGCTTAAATGGCCACTCAGAATCCCTTCAGTCCCATAAATGTCCATTAGATGATATGGGTAAGCTAGGGGAGTGAATGCTGGACTATGAGGCTGGAGACAGCTGTTTGATTCTTGGCTCTGACCTGCTGTGTGATCTTTGGTAAGTGTCTGTGCCTTTATATCTGTCTTGCCTAGTTAGAGTGTCAGTCCTTTCAAGTAGGACTGTCTCTTACTTGTTTTTTGTAAGTGGCTAGCACAATAGGATCCCAGCCTTGATGCTGTTGTGATATAAATAATAGTAATAATAAAGCACTGAATGGGTGGGGGACGGGGTGGAAGGAGCATTGTTAGAGCTAGTCTACACTGGCAACATTAAAGCGCTGCTGCAGCAGCACTTTAACATGCCTTGTGTGGTCGCGGCAGAGCGCTGGGAGAGAACTCTCGCAGCACTCTAAAAAAACCACCTCCATGAGAGGCGTAGCTGCCAGCGCTGGGAGCGCGGCTCCCAGCACTGGTGCACTGTTTACACTGGCGCTTTACAGCGCTGAAACTTGCTGCACTCAGGGGGGTGTTTTTTCACATCCCTGAGCGAGAAAGTTGCAGCGCTGTAAATTGCTAGTGTAGACAAGCCTTAGGCTCCAAGCAGGAATGCATCAAGAGCCCAATCCAATTCCCACTGGGGAGCAGGAGCAGACCCCAGGCAGATAATGGTGTCTTTAGCAGCAAGCAGAAGTTGCTCCCATGACCAGTGACTAACGGCTATCATCTGAAAGGAATAGCAAAAATAGCTCCATAGAAGTTGGAGCCGGGTTGCCATAGGAAAGGCTACCCGGGGTCTGCAGGATTCTTGTGAACTAGACACACTGGCCAGAGACCCAGCTTCCCCTAGCTGCTCTGGTTGCACAGTGCTTAGGCAGGATTTGGTCTCTGTGTTTACTCAAAGTAAAGATGAATGAGAAACAAAGACGGCTTTATAGCATCAATTAAAAAAATAGTCATGCCCTAAGGGGATCCTGTCCCACCCACCCTATCCACAGAAAACCCTGCCTGCAAGGGAACTGATGTTCCACTGTACAAGTTTGTGGGGCAAATTCTGGGATCCCAGGCAGCCCCGCTATATCTGTGCTCCCTATGCCCCAACACACATGGTCGACACTAGAGCTGAAACAATTCTGATAGTCCCTTGACCACACAGATCCACAGGCCACAGACAAGTGGTGCAGGGACTGCAGGAGTGGCTACAACCCTGAAGCTGCAGTTGCAACCACAGAGTGGTTCCATAGCTGCTCTGCAGCCCTGGGTGACAGATTCCTTCCTCTCAAGGCTGCAGTGAAATCCCCAGGTACTTGGGCTGTGTATGGAACCACGATTTGGCCTTAAAAGCTGAATGTTAGTACAGTTAAAATTTACTTATAAATTTGAAGATATTTCAACAAAAATGAACACGTTTCAAATTATGTTTTCATCAGGAGACAGTGAAGTAAAAACATACACTAAACCATACATCCCTACTTGTTGGAATACCTTCTTTGTTCTATATATTATTACAAGTATATTAATGTATGCATTGAAGAAATACCTTACCTATATATTTGTACTAGTAAATGTGTGTTTATGTGACTATATGGATACTGTATACACACAGATATTTCAACACTGTATTCAAGAGTAGATCCTGTTTCTTTTATTTGTTCTACTTGGCAATTATTGAGTTAGGATGTTTCCTCACCAGCCCTTCTATTGCATAATTAGACATCTATGTAGAGGGGAGAACTTCATCACTATTATTTTCTCCTTCAATTGTTTTTTTTTTCCATACTTTTTTATCACTGTTTGTTTATAATAGTTCAATGAAAGCCTGAAACTGAAATGTGCTCCTTTATTTAAAAAACAGTGTTCTTCCATTGCCATACACACATTGGTTTGTTATTATAGGGCTGCTCAGAGTATTTGGGATCCAAGGTGCTATAACAACACATTAAATGTAATGTACTGTATTGTAATTCTGGGCTACTGACATTTATTTAATTGATGTGTACAAAAAACAACACTGAATTATGTTTTGAAATAAAATGTGACATACCAGTATTCAGACTGACATGGAATTACTTTGCAACTAGGAATTACAAAACCAAAAAGGTACATGAAACTTTGGGTCTCCAGCCTTGACAATGGGTCTGACCCCCCTTACCTTTGAGGGAGTTTTGCCTAAAGTTCCATTGATAGAAAATAACCTCATCACAAATTATGTATGATATACATAGCATGGTGCTAAACATGTCACAAAAACCATGTGTCTTTAAATGTTAATACTGTACTGAACTGGCTAATACCTATGCCACTGCCATCTGGTTGATGGAATCAGGAGTGCTGAAATGTGTGTCACAGAACCTATACTGCTATTCATTAACTGAAAATTTCTCTTAGCTCCTTTGGAAGAGGATGGATTCTTGGAGCAAGAGGATCTGAGTTCTGTCTCTACTACTTGAGCTCTGTGTATATGTAGAGGAAAGTAACAGTTGCCTGCTATTCTTTGTATATCACATCACAGGCAAAATATGTAAATGTAAAAGATATCTCTAGTATTAACTCATATAGGGAGTGATTAACTAGTCTCAGTAGGAGTATATGTGGTATGTCTAGGTACATACACCCTGGTGTAAGAATGTATCTCCTCTCAGTAGCAATATGCTGTGAAAAGCCGACGATATTCTACTTTATCCTTTAGAAAACCCTTTTTCAAACTCAAATCAGACAAAATGGAAATAATGCTTCACACCCAGAACTACAGGAGTAGAACTTGCTTCTGAATCCCTAGTTCTCACTCATGACAAAAGCATTAAGCTACTAAAATGAAGTGCTACTTAAGAGTTCTAGCTGAAAATTACATCTTGGAGATATGTGTTGATTAGTATTGGGGTATCATGCAAAGATTGCTATATAGAGTCTTCCCTTCCCCCCAAAATCCCTTAAATTACCAGCAAATTACAAGACACATGCCTTCTAGAAACAATTGTCCAGCTAGAACTCAGCAAAAGGACTTTATGTTACATACTTGTGCTTGTTTTTTCTGAAGACTCCTGTTAGGGATAGGGAATAGCCACTGTGACGGGGCGGGCCGGCCCCGCACTGGTATAGCAGGGGTTAACCCTTCTTTGCTAGCAGAGGAAGCCACGCCCAGGAGGCCCTGCTGGGCATGCTCCAACTGGCAGACCAGTATAAAGGCCTGCAGGTCAGCTCAGTCTGGGCTGACCACCGGGGGAGAAGGACGCACACCGCCAGCTCCTGCAGAAGGAGAGCCAGTGCACCAGGACCGAGAGGTCAGCCGAGCAGAGGCCGGACTGGAGACTCCGGGGAGGGACGCCTGCCGGGAGGAACCTACGGAGGCACCGCTCCCACAGCGTAGACGTCCGTCGAGACAGGGTAGGAAGTGACCCAGGGTGATTCTAGAGACTGACAGCCTTAAAGCTGCAGTACCGCTCGGCGTGTTGCGGGCGGATCCCCGCCGAGCGGGTGGCAAGAGAAGCTTGCCACAACCAGGGCCCTGGGTCGGGGCTCGGTGGAGAGGGTGGGCCCGAGTCCCCCTACCCCACCCCTTTAACCCCCCGGAAGGGGTGCTATTGAACTCCGGCCGCTAGGCCGCGCTACCCCGCTACGAAGGGGGTGCTAGTAGACTCCGGCCGCTAGGCCGCGCTACCCCGCTCCGAGGGGGGTGCTAGTGGACTCCGGCCGCTAGGCCGCGCTACCCCGCTCCGAGGGGGGTGCTAGTGGACTCCGGCCGCTAGGCCGCGCTACCCCGCTCCGAGGGGGGTGCTAGTGGACTCCGGCCGCTAGGCCGCGCTACCCCGCTCCGAGGGGGGTGCTAGTGGACTCCGGCCGCTAGGCCGCGCTACCCCGCTCCGAGGGGGGTGCTAGTGGACTCCGGCCGCTAGGCCGCGCTACCCCGCTCCGAGGGGGGTGCTAGTGGACTCCGGCCGCTAGGCCGCGCTACCCCGCTCCGAGGGGGGTGCTAGTGGACTCCGGCCGCTAGGCCGCGCTACCCCGCTCCGAGGGGGGTGCTAGTGGACTCCGGCCGCTAGGCCGCGCTACCCCGCTCCGAGGGGGGTGCTAGTGGACTCCGGCCGCTAGGCCGCGCTACCCCGCTCCGAGGGGGGTGCTAGTGGACTCCGGCCGCTAGGCCGCGCTACCCCGCTCCGAGGGGGGTGCTAGTGGACTCCGGCCGCTAGGCCGCGCTACCCCGCTCCGAGGGGGGTGCTAGTGGACTCCGGCCGCTAGGCCGCGCTACCCCGCTCCGAGGGGGGTGCTAGTGGACTCCGGCCGCTAGGCCGCGCTACCCCGCTCCGAGGGGGGTGCTAGTGGACTCCGGCCGCTAGGCCGCGCTACCCCGCTCCGAGGGGGGTGCTAGTGGACTCCGGCCGCTAGGCCGCGCTACCCCGCTCCGAGGGGGGTGCTAGTGGACTCCGGCCGCTAGGCCGCGCTACCCCGCTCCGAGGGGGGTGCTAGTGGACTCCGGCCGCTAGGCCGCGCTACCCCGCTCCGAGGGGGGTGCTAGTGGACTCCGGCCGCTAGGCCGCGCTACCCCGCTCCGAGGGGGGTGCTAGTGGACTCCGGCCGCTAGGCCGCGCTACCCCGCTCCGAGGGGGGTGCTAGTGGACTCCGGCCGCTAGGCCGCGCTACCCCGCTCCGAGGGGGGTGCTAGTGGACTCCGGCCGCTAGGCCGCGCTACCCCGCTCCGAGGGGGGTGCTAGTGGACTCCGGCCGCTAGGCCGCGCTACCCCGCTCCGAGGGGGGTGCTAGTGGACTCCGGCCGCTAGGCCGCGCTACCCCGCTCCGAGGGGGGTGCTAGTGGACTCCGGCCGCTAGGCCGCGCTACCCCGCTCCGAGGGGGGTGCTAGTGGACTCCGGCCGCTAGGCCGCGCTACCCCGCTCCGAGGGGGGTGCTAGTGGACTCCGGCCGCTAGGCCGCGCTACCCCGCTCCGAGGGGGGTGCTAGTGGACTCCGGCCGCTAGGCCGCGCTACCCCGCTCCGAGGGGGGTGCTAGTGGACTCCGGCCGCTAGGCCGCGCTACCCCGCTCCGAGGGGGGTGCTAGTGGACTCCGGCCGCTAGGCCGCGCTACCCCGCTCCGAGGGGGGTGCTAGTGGACTCCGGCCGCTAGGCCGCGCTACCCCGCTCCGAGGGGGGTGCTAGTGGACTCCGGCCGCTAGGCCGCGCTACCCCGCTCCGAGGGGGGTGCTAGTGGACTCCGGCCGCTAGGCCGCGCTACCCCGCTCCGAGGGGGGTGCTAGTGGACTCCGGCCGCTAGGCCGCGCTACCCCGCTCCGAGGGGGGTGCTAGTGGACTCCGGCCGCTAGGCCGCGCTACCCCGCTCCGAGGGGGGTGCTAGTGGACTCCGGCCGCTAGGCCGCGCTACCCCGCTCCGAGGGGGGTGCTAGTGGACTCCGGCCGCTAGGCCGCGCTACCCCGCTCCGAGGGGGGTGCTAGTGGACTCCGGCCGCTAGGCCGCGCTACCCCGCTCCGAGGGGGGTGCTAGTGGACTCCGGCCGCTAGGCCGCGCTACCCCGCTCCGAGGGGGGTGCTAGTGGACTCCGGCCGCTAGGCCGCGCTACCCCGCTCCGAGGGGGGTGCTAGTGGACTCCGGCCGCTAGGCCGCGCTACCCCGCTCCGAGGGGGGTGCTAGTGGACTCCGGCCGCTAGGCCGCGCTACCCCGCTCCGAGGGGGGTGCTAGTGGACTCCGGCCGCTAGGCCGCGCTACCCCGCTCCGAGGGGGGTGCTAGTGGACTCCGGCCGCTAGGCCGCGCTACCCCGCTCCGAGGGGGGTGCTAGTGGACTCCGGCCGCTAGGCCGCGCTACCCCGCTCCGAGGGGGGTGCTAGTGGACTCCGGCCGCTAGGCCGCGCTACCCCGCTCCGAGGGGGGTGCTAGTGGACTCCGGCCGCTAGGCCGCGCTACCCCGCTCCGAGGGGGGTGCTAGTGGACTCCGGCCGCTAGGCCGCGCTACCCCGCTCCGAGGGGGGTGCTAGTGGACTCCGGCCGCTAGGCCGCGCTACCCCGCTCCGAGGGGGGTGCTAGTGGACTCCGGCCGCTAGGCCGCGCTACCCCGCTCCGAAGGGGGTGCTATTGGACTCCGGCCGCTAGGCCGCGCTACCCCGCTCCGAGGGGGGGTGCTAGTGGACTCCGGCCGCTAGGCCACACTACCCCGCCTCGCGGAGGGCGGTGACGTGGACGGCGGCCCTTAAGCCAAGTACCCCCGCTTGCCAGGGGCAGAAGGAAGGATAAGGGAGAGGCGAGGCGCTAGGCCCCAGCCCGCCCCTGACACTAGGGGGTGCTGGGGTACCAGGCCCGTCACAGCCACTCTGAACTCTCATTGTTTCTTTAAGGAGTGGTCTTTTTAAACTTCATTTCCATCAGAGGGAGGGTGTGGAAAAGACACTGTTGCTAACATTCACTGATATTATTAAACTGAGAGCACATGATTGTGGGTGACTAATGCAGTCCAAGTTTTGCTTCATAATAACCAACTTTATCATAGTTTCATGTGATTGTTTTCTTGGATCACTCAGAATCATATATTGCTTATGAAACAGATCCCAGACATCTAGGATACAATGCATACTTTCATTAAAAAAACTTTTTTGCATTCTATAGTAACTGCTTGCCTTGATTTTAGGAGAGGACAGAATGAAAATATAAAATGTTAATTGATCACATGCAGCGTTTTGGGAAAGTGGGTGCTGCTTATACCTATATATCAGGGGTCGGCAACCTTTCAGAAGTGGTGTGCCGAGTCTTCATTTATTCACTCTAATTTAAGGTTTCGCGTGCCAGTAATACATTTTAATGTTTTTAGAAGGTCTCTTTCTATAAGTCTATAATATATAACTAAACTATTGTTGTATGTAAAGTAAATAAGGTTTTTAAAATGTTTAAGAAGCTTCATTTAAAATTAAATTAAAATGCAGAGCCCCCTGGACCGGTGGCCAGGACCCGGGCAGTGTGAGTGCCACTGAAAATCAGCTCGCGTGCCGCCTTCGGCACACGTGCCATAGGTTGCCTACCCCTGCTATAGATAGTGGACTTAGTTTCAGTTGGTGGAAAGATAGCTCTCTTTTTTTTTTTTACACGGTTGCAGTACCACTTGCCTGCTATTCTTTGTATATCACATCACAGGCAGAAAATGTAAATGTAAAAGATATCTCTAGTATTAACTCATATAGAGAGTGATTAACTAGTCTCATAGGAGTATATGTGGTATGGCTAGGTACATACATTCTTAAACTCGGGTGTATCTCCTCTCAGTAGCAATACGCTGTGAAAAGCCAACAATATTCTACTTTATCCTTTAGAAGACCCTCTTTCAAACACAACATACCATGAGGGTTTCCATACCTCTGTGTTGTAGAGCAGTAGATCTCAACCTTTCCAGACTAGTGTACCCCTTTGTCTTGCGTACCCCAAGTCTCACCTCACTTAAAAATGACTTGCTTACAAAATCAGACATAACAATACAAAAGTGCCACAGCACAGCTACTGAGAAATTGCTGACGTTCTCATTTTGTCTATGAAATTTTCGTTTGTACTGACTTCACTAGTGCTTTTTATGTCACCTGTTATAAAACGAGGCCAATATCTTGATGAGTTGATGTACCTCCCTGGAAGATGTCTGCGTACCCCCAGGGTACACGTACACCTGGTTGAGAACCACTATTGTAGAGGCTTCGGAATTGTCAGGGCAATGACTCTGAAACAAAGAGCAAAGGGACAAGGATTGTGGCACCCAGCTCTCTTTGGAAAATTAGCAGTGGACTTAAAATATTTATAAGACTTCAGCATGTACTAGGCTTATACAAACACGGTACTGTGTTGTATGATACAACCAAAACACATGTACAACAAATGCCACAAAATAAAATTTAGTATTTTACACATTCAAAGCACTACACAAACTGTGATGAAGTGGCCCTTAAGCATCCTCTTCCACAACTTTGTACTCACAGGTCACTATGATTCACCCGTGCTTGGCACCAACTGAAGCAAAAGGAAAGGCAGCTAATTGGCATGAATCTGATTGATTGCATCATAAAGAATTTTTGAGCTCTTATGCAGTGGCTAGACAGGAGGCAAAGAAGTTCTTTGCCTCTACAATAGCAGCTGCAAAACTTTGAGCAGATTTGTTTTGAGTTGCGGACAGTCTGATTAATCCAGCTTCTTTGCCTTCTGTGACCAGTGTCAGGTTGAGACAGCAGCATGGGTAGGAGTGAGCTGGTTGAGAGGGGCAATCCAGATAAGATGGAGGTGATGTCTGTAGTTTGGAAGAAACAACCAGGAGCTATTGTGGAGTTTGTGGTAGCCGTTTCTACTTACATTCATAATTTGGGAGCAGCCCAGTTAGACCAACATCTGCTTTAAGATGATCAAGTAGCAGCTGTGGCCAGTGTGGTTTTTTTCATCTATTCTTGGTCAGAAGAGTACAGCCTTTTCTTTCATATGCAGAGGTCTTGTTCTCTCTTCACTTCAAGATTAGCCTACTGCAATGTGATCTACATCTTACATGCATCCAGAAGCTGAAATTAGCAAAGAATGTAGCTGCCCATTTGCAGAGCAGAATGTTTTGCAGTGAACCTGTGTTGCTGTTATTGCTCTGATATCTGCACTGGATCCAGATTGGCTTTCAGGTGGAATTTAAGGGGTTTGTTTACCTGAAAAGTGTAAATGGCATGGGAGGGACCTGCCTACTTGTGAGACAACTCCCCTCGTCTGCCATCCTACCATAGTTGTGATCAGTGGAGGCACTAGCATTGTGATAGGAGCTGCTGGCAGGACATTCACCATGAGATCCTCTAAATTTTAGAATTCACTCCACTTCTTGATCCAAAATAGCATGAATTTGTTGCTGTTCAGAACATGCTGCAAGACCCATCTGTTTTCCTGGGCTTTTGGGGAGGAGGGCAGTAAAGAGGGAATTGGGGAGGGTCTCAAGAGGAATGGAGTTTACTGGGGTACAGCTGATTGGGGTGTGCTTTTAAGGGATGGCAGAGGACTCATAACTTAACGTAGACACCTTTTTGTTTCAGAAATCAAAATAAAGAAATGCTCTTTTCCACGCATAGAGGGTATCTGGTAGTTCAGACATATAGGCCATGAGCCTGCAGTCTGTTCTCAGGCAAAACCCCCATTGAGAACTGACTGCAACAACTGCCACTGTGGGTATGGCCATGGGGGTTTAAATGAAATGTAATTTCATAAAATAAAAATTTAAAAATATTAATTTAAATATAATTAGAGTAAATACATTGATTTTAAGAAGTTAATTCAGGGTCTGACATCAAGATCTGAGAAGCCAGGGCCATGCAGAAAAGCAGCATGTTGTACACCTACTCATGACTGCACATTCAAATCAGTTATTTGTGTGCGCTGTTTTCATTAGACATCGCAGTAGCTAGTTGCATGCGCATCACCAGCTTGCATGTGCAGTCACAATAACTGCTGGTAGTTTAGGAATACAATGGCTCATCCATTTTTGCCTGTGACCTTGGGCTTCTCTAGGTTTTGAAATTCAGTCCCTCAGAAGTGTCTGTCTGTGTTTAAATGACATTTTCAGAACAAAATATATTACTTCTGCTGGGCTATGTGGATCTCTGCGACAAAAATGAAGTGTTAGAGTACAAAGGGCTGGCCAAGCTCCTCCTCTGGACAGCTGGATGAACCTTACAAGAGAATGTCTTCCAGTGGAACAGATCATACATTTTTAAAACAAAACCAGAGGACTTCTATGTGAAATAAACAAAAGCGCTGACATGTCGGCAACAAGAGGGAAAGAATATTAGGCTATCTTGGCAGCTCATGCTTTAGAATGCAGATTTCTGTTTTGAGGAGAATGCAGATGGATGGAATGATTGAATGTAAGAGTATTCATGCTATTTAGTAAGAAAGGCATGACACAGCTGACTGTTCATAACTATCACTTCCATTGTATTGCTCTCATGGTGGTTGAATAAATAAAAATGATCATTTGAAATGCATTTGCCATCTTGTAACGCAAAAGGAGCCAAATCTCTTACGTTTTAGCTTTCTCACAAAACAAATTTTTCCCAGATGGAAAACTTGCAAGAGAAGTCAAAGTCTCATAGCTCATTTTTAAAGACATTGTATGGACCTCCAGGACGGCTGTAGCATCAAAAACACAATTCTAAAATACGGTTCTAGGGCTCAGTCCTGAAATGTGCTGAGCCCTCTGCTCTTGACTCCACCAGCCACTTAAAAATATGCACCTTTAGGTACACAAGTAGTTGGGCCAGCTTGGGAGGTCTTACGCTCAATTTGGTGGCATTTCTCTGTTTGGTATTATTGGTTGATGATAGCCATTAACACATTCCAGCATAATGCCCCCCTTCCCCCATCCCAGCCCCACTCTTCCTCCCCACATAGCTTAAAAATGCTGACATCACGAGCAAGAAAGAAAACGGAGATGGGAGAATAGGGATTCACACACACAGCCCCTGGCAGAAGGGGAGAGAATGGGGGACGATCATGTGTGAGGAATGGGGGGAAAAGAGGGGACCCTGGTTTAGAATGGAAGAGGGAAATGGGGAAGGGGATCTTGGGGTTGCAAACAGCCCCTGGAATGAGGTGGTGAGAATAGATGACCGTGGGATGGGACAAAAGTGGAAAGAGGGAATACACAAAGCTGCTGGCATGGGGGAGAAGGGAATAATAGGGGGGCACATAGAGTACTTGACATAAGGGAAAAGGGGATAATGGGGTGAGGGACACAAAGTCCCTGGCATGAGGGGGGGAGTTGGAGGGAGTCCCTGAAATAGAGGAACATGGAAGAGTGGCACACATGGAGCTGGTGGGTGGGGGGACTGAAGAATGCAAGGAGTCCCCAGTATGTGCAACGTGTTCGGCCTACAGAAGCAATGACATGTGCGACCCTCCAGTCCCACTGAAGTCAATGGGACTACTCAATGCTTACAGTTAAGCACATGCTTAAGTGCTTTGCTGGACTGGGTCCAGAGTGCTCAGCACTTTATAGTATCAAACACTCAGGGTCCAATACACACATACACATAGTCTGAAAAGGGCAGTTGTGACCAACAGAATGAATGCAGGTGATGGCATCGCTTAGCAAAGTTCCCAAATCTGTCTCAGTCCTATGAATCCATGAATCTCTGGAATGGCCCTGTGGGTGGTACCAGGTAGGGTCAGGGTATGAACTCCTTTGCACATTGAAAGCGTGGCATGCTGTGTCATTCTGTCCATCTGATGATGTGGGCAAAGAGCAGTAACAGTGCTTTCGGATATGATGAGCAACTGAAGGGAAGCCAGATCTTTGCGAGATTGTGACATTTTGCACAAAATCAAATAATTTTATACTCAGGATTTGGTCCTGACAGTGCACATGGGTGGAATACCTCTCTAGCTGCTCCAGGGCTGCCTGTGGGAAGGTCCAGGTTCTGACCCATATAACAATACAGGTAGTATACAGGTTTGATAGATTCTGAACTTAGTCTCAGCACAACGGTTTTGCATCCATAAGTGAGACGTGGACTTCACGCAGGAGGCAGCAAAAGCTATTTGCTGAAGAACATCCAGTTTGGTACGATCATTTGAACTCTGTTTGCAGCCTAGGTAGATGAACTTGTCAAAGCTCTCTACGGTAGTCGATTCCACCTGCACCGCCGGGGTTCTGGTGACCGAGCTACGCAGTTCTGGACGTTGGTCTTCTGCCATGAGATAGTCAGCCCCATAGTGCTGGCCGCATCTTGGATACCTTGGAGGGCGGGGCTGGAATTCTCTGACTTCTCTACAAGCAAGTCTGTGTCATTGCTCTGGATGACAATGGCTGTTAAGGAGCTGTTAAGGAGCTGCATCCTACCAAGCAGAATGTGAATAAAGACCTTCCAGGGACTGATAACAATAAGATTGGTCAATAGTTGCCACAGTCAGTGTGAGGTCCCTTGCCTTTGTTCAGGGACAATATGATACTATCTTTCCATTCTGCTAGTACTTTGCCACACTTTTAAGAAGAATTGATGCAGGCCAATGCTCACTGGTTTCAAAGCACCTTTGAGCATCTCAGGTGGAATACCATCAGGTCCAGCAGCTTGTCCATTCCATAACTTTTGGATGCCCTTTTGTACTTCCTCGAGTGATGGAGGAACAATGGTCATCCCCAGTCCTACAGTCTGTGTGAAGTCAATGAGATTTGGTTGCACATGGACTGCTGAGTAGGCCTGTCATAGGGTGTGCCTGCCCTGTAGGGCAAGTAGTTAGTATGGCTCAGTATGTACTCCCTGCCTCAGTTTCCCTTCCCAAGAAGCCAGTAACTCCACTTCAGGCACTCTTGATGCTTGACTTAGTAATACCCTCCTGGGGGCTTGTTTATGACAAAACCTCATCAATGATAAAAAGTCTCAAACAAACATTGCTTCAGGCTTTCAAGGTTCCTCTGAAGCCTGCCCTCTAAGCTCAGTTCCTGGTCCCCTCAGGGTTAGCTCTCTGTCTTTGTCTGTCCTGATGGTAGGAGCCCTAGCCCTAGCCCTCCTCCTGGAGCTGGGTAGTTCAAGCAGTTATTATCCCTCTCCTTACCACCAATCCGCAACTCCCCTTCTAGAGCTGGGTTGTAATTTATTTACTTCAGCTGGCCCTAGTTAGTCCTCAAGGTCAGGGGGTTTGGCAGCCTTCTCCTAATGGTGTCTGTCCCCTGCTAACTCAGGGGCCTACAGACACCTTGTTACTTCCTTCAGCATCTACAGGCATCTGCCCTGTAATGCTGAGGGAAGAGGAAGCAGCATTTATGCTGGTCCCCTTCTCCCAGCTCATCCTCAATTGGTTGGGTGAGAGGGGAGCCTTGCCCTGCTCTCTTTGCAAGGCTCCTGATCGCATGCCCTTAAAGAAACAGTAACAGGGTTTCCTCCCCAACACTTCTACTCCAGAGACTGGTTCCTCTCTCCCAATATCATCCAGGTCCTTGTATCTATAATCGGACTTTTCAATTCTGACAGAGCTATGCCAGGTGGTGGGGTGGACTGACCAGTAAGGGGCAGGCTATCCTGTCACAAAGCCCTAAAGGGATTAATTTTCCTCTCTGTGTGTTTCCCAGAGAGAGGGCACACATAATAAGAGAGGAGTTACGCAGGTCTAGTGAATTAGGCACCAGACTGGGAATCAGGAGACCTTGGTTCTGTTCTTGGCTCAGCCATTGTCTTACAATGTGACACTGGGAAAGTGACTCAACCTCCTTGTCCCTCTGTTTACCAATCTATGAAATAGGGATAATAATGCTTATCTACCTTTGTGAGGTTCTATGGATCTATATAAGGTAGATAATGTTTTCACCTGCCAACACAGGTGTTATTTTCAAGGTGAGATGGGAAGCAGATGCTAGATTTGTCCATTTCAATGTGTGCCTCCCATAGAGCTGAAAAATGTAGGATAATCCAGAGAATAACCCATGACATTTGTTGTCTGATTTACACAGGCAAAAAATAAAAAATAGTCCTATTTCAATCGGATCCAAAGTGAATTCAACTCAGCAGATTAATTGACAGAGAGTTTCACATTCACCATCTGGTACCTTGTTCCCCATTAGGAACACTGTCTTCATAAATAATATGTACTATATATTTCCTGCAGGTAAAAACACTGACAGGAGTCATTCTGGGAAGAGAAGAAAAATGCCCCCACTAGGATGCAACTCTTATAATTTAGAGTCATTAAGAGCAAAATTCAACTCCTGCATAAAGTCTGTCCATCACTTAATACCCTATTTTTGAGGGCTTCAGTAAGACTTAAGTCTTGGGCTGGCCCTTTGTACAGGGGTGAATGAAGTTCACTCTGAATGCACAGCCAGAAGTACAAACTAGGAATACAGGGAATGCTCATAATGTGTATATACCTTTAAAGCTGATGGATGGCAATCATGAGGTCAGCCTTAGAGAGCCTTAGAGGAGTGCACTCGGGGTTGTCCTCTCCCTATGCCTCGCCTTCCACAAACAGGCCAGGACTAGTGTGTGACTTGGCACACCAGACTAGACTGTAAAAAGCAACAGAGAGTCCTGTGGCACCTTTAAGATTAAGACTATGCTCCAATACATCTGTTAGTCTTAAAGGTGCCACAGGACTCTCTGTTGCTTTTTACAGATCCAGACTAACACGGCTACCCCTCTGATACCTGACTAGACTGATTGTGCTTGATTCGGATCTCTCTTGCTGTGGCCAGATTTTCAAAAGAGCTCAGCACCCAGCAGCTGCCATTCAGAACAATAGAGAATTCCCCTGTGATGAACTGGGAGCTATCTGTATTATTGTGATGAATGTAAGGGGGACTCAATTTCCCTGTTTAATTTTGTACTGCTGCCTGCCTCAGGGCATAGAATTGAATCAAAGGAGGCTGTAAAGGGGTTGTTAAAGAACAAAGCAGGAAAGGTAAGACAATGATACAGATAAGACAGTCTCAGGTGCACAACTTGAAAGCAGCTAAAATAACAATGACTGGGCTAACAAGGGGGAAAGAAACTACCTGTATGGCTCCATCCAGGCTAGAATGGGTTACTCTTCCCAAAGCTAAGCCTGGGATCAGAGAAGTCCAAAAACCACAAAGACCCTAGAAAAGGGAGGTAGGTTGGGTGAGCCAGGAGAGGCTACCAAGGGTGTGTCAGTGTGAAAAGCTGACAGTCTGATTTAGGATTGCCAGGCATCCAATTTTCGACTGGAATGCCCGGTTGAAAAGGAACCCTGGCGGTTCCGATCAGCACCGCTGTTTGGGCCACTAAAAGTCTGGTCAGCGGCGCAGTGGGGCTAAGGCAGGCTCCTGCCTGCCCTGGCTCTACGCAGCTCCCGGAAGCAACTGACATGTCTGGCTCCTATATGCAGGGGCGGCTACGGGGGCTCCGTGCATGGCCTCGCCCCGAGCACCGGCTCTGCAGCTCCCATTGGCCATGCGGGGGCAGTGCCTACGGGTGTGGGCAGCATGCAGAGCCCCTTGGCCTCTCCGCCTAGGAGCTGAACATGCCAGCCCCTTCCGGGAACCGCCTGAGGTAAGCACTGCCCAGCCTGAGCCCGCACCCTCACCCTCTGCCCCAGGTCAGAACCCCCTCCCACACCCTAACTGCCTCCCAGAGCTCACACACCTCACCCCCTCCCACACCCCAACCCCCTGCCCCAGCCCTGGGCCCCTTCTTGAACCTCAAACCCCTCATCCCTGCCCCCCCCGCAGAGCCCGCACCCCCAGCTGGAGCCCTCCCCCCCTCCCAACCCCCTGCCCCAGCCTGGAGCCCCCTCCTGTACCCTGAAGCCCTCATTTCTAGCCTCACCTGGAGTCCACACCCCCCAGCCAGAGCCCTCACCCACTCCCGCACCCCAACCCCCTGCCCCAGCCCAGTGAAAGTGAGTGAGCGTAGGGGAGAGCGAGCGGCGGAGGGAGGGGTATGGAGTGAGCGGGGGTGGAGATTTGGAGAAGGGGTGGGGCAGGGGCGGGGTCTCGGGGAAAGGGTGTTCTGTTTTGTGCGATTAGAAAGTTGGCAGCCCTAGTAGGCCTTTTACTGTTATGCTTTGTACATTTGAGGAATGAATAAATGATGCTTTGTTTTGAAGAACCTGGCTCTGTGGCACCGCAAATGTATGCTGCCACCCGCTCCCAAAGGGAAACTCCTGCGGGGTCCAAACCACAACTGGACCTGCTGAAGTAGTCATGGCTGGTGCCTGGCATTGTAACCAGGTCTGGTCTGAGCACGGGTGAATTGCAGAATTCCACCCCAGTTACAATTTGATAAGCACTAGCGAGGGTATGTCCTGGTGTGTCCTATATTACACCAGGTATGTCCTGTGACCCAGGTATGTACAAGAAAGGGGGAAATGGTCAATCTTTTGGAACAGGAACCAAAACCAACCCCAACCAGAAGCGTCAAGGCTAAAGACAAGGCCCTCCAGCTGTAGTTAATCATCAGGAGTGAACAGAATAAAAACAGGGCAAGTCTCAGGAGCAGCTGCCCTAACCACAGAAATATATATATCCCTGGAGGAAGCTGGGCAAACAGGTTTAAGACTACAGCTGGCTGGTGGGACAATGGACTTCTGTGGAAAAAGGGAAGCCTCATTTTGTGAATGTGAGTCTCTGTCCAGGTCTCCCTGAAGGATGGGAAGGACTAGATAATTCTCCTTCTCCTTCTCTTACTCCCATCTCCAGAGAGCCCAGCTGAGGCAATGTTTCTGTTGAGTAGCTTGCTTTTTACTTTTAAGTAAGAGTGTTTTCCCAACATCACTTGGGGATGGGTCCTTTGTGGCCACAACTTTGGCTAGTTGGCCCACTACTGACAAGACACCAAGGCACAGAGAGCCTGGCTACAAGACGATTACCCAGAGGTGATTGAAGCCTATTCTGCTAGGAGTCTGCGGCTGGCCAACTCAGCCCAAAAAGAGTGGGGTGCTGGCTGGGAAAAGAGTGTGCCCTGGGGGTGGATGTACTGACCCAGTGCATTTCCTGGAAAATCTCTACTATTGGGACACTCAGGGCAGCAGCTTAAAGCTGCCCTCCTCTGGCAGAATCCTCAAGCTAATTACTTTACAGTGGCAAGTTTCCAGCAGCAGAATGTGGTGCATAGGTGTTAACAAACTGCTGAAATGCAACTGTGAAATGCATCAAATTCCATCATTGGGGCGCTAAATTAAAGGTTTCAGGGCAGGTGGAGCAGTGTTTGAGGTAGCTCCCACCTGCCCCAGAGGCACATTCCTTGCCATCTGCCAACTCCTAGAAACAACAGTTTGTACACAAATATGTTAGTTGCTAGCTTAGAGAATAAAGGGATATTAAAAGTAAGCACTTCCACTAACAGCTTGATTGAGTGCACAGTTTGCTTCTTTACAGATCATATAGGGCAGACACTGCCAATTAGAATGGCTAAAAGCAATGACAAAATATCTGTAGGGACTAAATAATGGGGTTTCTTTGCTATTAGTAACTGTTCTAGCAGGGCTGATGGTTATCAGGAAGCACCAAGCCTCTACCACCAAACTTCAAAAGAAAAAAAAACCTGCCAACTTATACTTGGTTAAACAAACAAGAAAACTGACTGCACAGACAGGCCCTGATTCTATTTCCACTATTCTACCACTGACTTAAATGGAAAGAGGAGCAGGCTCTTAAATTGTATACAAGAACTGTATTGAATTTATGCTAACAAATATCTATATTAATCCAAGATAAGAAGCTAAAAACAGAGGCACAAGTATTTTACAATGCTGCCACCTACTGCCAACAAATAAGACCAACAAGGGCACCATTAGATTGTAAAATCCTGAGATTAAACTCCTGGCCTGCTTCTCCAGGGCTTTGTGCCTATGTACTCATTTGCACCTGTACAGAGTGTGCATACTATTCATTTGCTCTTACTCAGTTTGCAGAGGTTTGCAAGGGTGAATCGGTGCCTTTTTCTCTACCCACTTAGTCTGATTAAAATTCTGCATATACAGGGGAGGGTTTAGCAATACAGAATGCAAAAATTGTGAATTTGGGTGTCTTCATGCTAGTTTAAAAATACTCAGCCCCTGGCAAACTCAGCACCTGATTCTGATCATGCTCACCTTTGTGTCAATAGGAGTCACTCCACTGAAGATAATGGAATTACCATAATGTAAAATCCGCTGAAGTGTAACTAGGTGCAAGCCCTCACACACCAACAGCAATTTCAGAAAAATAAAACATCTCTTAAAACTGCTGCAAGCAAGAGCTTACTTCCTCTCTTGCTTAGTGCTGATCAACATAATCTGCTTTAATCTAAGGTACGAAGGCAGGAAAGTGAATGTGGTGCTGCTGCGGATTGGTGGAATATTTTCTAATGCTATAGGAATGCAGTTGTGTCATAGTAAGTAACCCACACGCCCTGTAATTGCCTCATTGCTATTCTGAGATGAGAAAGCACAACAATGTTCTCGATAAATAGTGGGAAGTATTGTTACAGCTGAAATTAAGGCACAAAATACTGCTGATAGGACTCATTACCGGGAAAATCTGCAAACCATAACAATAGGCTATTGAGATTAAAGTTGTTATGACATTTCACATGACAGAATGAAGGGCATGGGAACCTGCTTCACTAGTAGGAGCTGTTGTCAAGTTTAGGGTAAAGTTTTTAAAAGTCTAACTTTAGTATTTGAGCTCTGTCAGGAACACAGTCCAAATACTGTCAGGTCTACATGCACAGTTGCCATTGACTTCGCTGGGAGTCGTGCACCTGTATGCAAAGGTAAAAACTGCCCTGACTCCATAGCAACCCATCACACTGTTTTTTTTATGTACACCATTATAAACTCTTGCTTCCCACCATTTTTCTTTCTCTTACCAACAGGGGAGTTTTGTTATCAGCAGAAAGAAGATGAAGCACCTTTTACTACTGATACTTCTCCTCTTACAGATTTTTTGAAAACGTTGCTTTCCTGTCTCAGAGTAAAAGAATGCTGCATTCATTATAGTTCATAGAAAGTATTGCATGTTACTGAGATCCATATGTACTCTTGAAAAGAGAGAAATGAGGCCAAGTTACTCTTGACAGGGCTGAGTAAACATTTCTCTTTAACACCCCATATCTTGTGTATAACGGTGCATATTGTACATGGGCACAACTATAGAATAGAAGGGAACCAGATCAAAGCCAGAAAAACCGAGCTATAAACCTGATTTTAAAAACAAATAACTAACCATTTCCATGCGTTTCATTTAGAGCTTTAAAATACGCATTTTTCATCTGATAGTCTAAAATATGTCATGCATTAAGAGTTAGATTCCAACCCAATGAATGAGTCATCACCCAGTGGATGAAATCCCATATCTTCATGGTCACTCATAAATAAGACAAACTAAACTTTATAGTAAACCATAAGTAAACAATAAAATATATTAAAATTGGAAAATCAGAATCAGCTGTGCCAGCCATGTTTAAGAACAATGGCATTGCACTCACGCAAGAATGAAAAGCGAATGTGATACCATCACTATTCAGCCTTTAGCTAATGAATTTTGGATTGCAATTCTACTCAGGTTTCTTATAACAGTGAGCGGGGCTAATGGTCATACATGAGAAGCCACTGCAGATGTCTATTTGTAATGAACAAAATATTACCTTAACCTCACATCCTCTTCAATTAGTCTAATTCATCTACTGGTCCCCTTTTCTGAGACAGCCGTTTGGAAGCAGTTCTCATCTCTTGTCTTCCTACTACAGACCAATATCTCCAGCTGTTGACAATGGTACAAGGGTATCATTTGCTCTCATGGCCTGTTACTGGATCTCAAAGTTAACTGCAGTCTTTAATGTTAATAAGCAGTTAGAGTACCCAGATAAGCAGCATTATGGGAGTGTCATTCCTTTACTCTCCAGCAGTACTTACAAAAGCATTTGGAGGTCTGGTAGCTCATATAATTACTACTACAAGTACCCAGGATCGGTGTTGCACAGTATTTTAATAACCATTTCAAATAGTACTATCATCAAAAAATCTTGACAGTAATGAGTTGTAGAAGGCATTAATCACCATCAGCATCACTACTCTTGACTATGAAGGCAATGGGAGTTAAAGCTACTCAGCACCTTGTAGGTTCACACCCAATATCAGCTTATGATTCTGAAATATACCTGATTGGTGAGAAAGAAATACGCAAAAGGCAGCATTTTGCAAACTCATTATGACAAATTCCATGGTGACTCCATGCAGGGCAATAGGACCTCATGCCATGTTGGACAGGGCAAGGGAGTGGCCAGTGGGGTTCCTTGGGAGCCCTTTCTGAAAGTTTAAAGCTCTTGTCCTCTGGCACAAGGTAGCACTAATAATACCACTGTCAGTTCTCCTCGGGTACAAGTCTCTCCTCCTGTACACGTAGATGTACCTTTGCCCACATGGGTGTTTCAAGCCCACTGTATTTAAAGAAGCTAGGAAGTCAGGTTTCCAAGGGGATTTACTCAGCTAAAACAACCCTGCTTCTGAAGAAGAAAAATATTTTGCCACTTGTAAAAATCTTTAGGAAATGGGAATTCCCCCAGCGACCTCTTATCCTGCCCATTTATTGGTTAATTATGCAGGCTAGACATTTATCTTTAGACCATCAGAGGAAGTGGATTCTTTTATACAGGCGAAAAACAGGATACACTTCAGCAGGAATGGATTCATGTCCTGGGGAGGAGGAAGTGGCAGATTGATTTTTTTTTTTTAACTTGCTGATGCGACTATTGTTTCCAATGGATGATGCTTTACATGTTCAAATGCTGTACAGCCTTTACCCCCAACTCGTATATTAGTCCTTAGGAAGGGTTGTACTAACTTAAATGTCCTAGCATTGCACAGAAAATCATAATCATACAGGCAGCCCTAGTTGCCAGCACTTTAAAATACGTTTCTGGGACTATTTTGTGAATTAGCCATAGCTCAGGCACCTGCTGTGGATGGAAATGGTCTGGGGTAGTTCGGGGAAGGGCTCTTTTAGGTTTGGAGGGCTAAAGGGGTTTGGTGGGATTGGTTTGAGGTGGGGTGGGAATTGCTGATTCTGCTCTGTAGCAGCAACCCTCTGTTCTTCAGTGTAACAACTAGCGACCCAAGCTATGCTCCTCCTCACTGCCATTGAAACAATGAATGGCTCCCCTATGTGGGCCAGGTCGCTGAGCTTTTGTACTGAAAGAGAAGGAGATCCAGAGGCATCGTTTCTCAGGGAACGGGAAGTTTCCAGACCAGCCAGCAGTCCCAGGATGCCAGCTCCCTTGGGACTGTCCTAGCAAAAGGTTGGCAAATATGAGTGTCCACCTTATGGGGATGTTTATATATTAAATGTAGAAAAATTCCTCTCCGTAAAAGGAAGAAGAATCAAAACACACACACATACAAAAGCCAGAGTAGACAGAAAACTTGCCTGCACCAAAGTGAATTCACACCCTGCCTGACTGAGAAATCTGACTGCAGAGACCTCACTGGGGTTGGGGAACCAGACCCCATTCTCCCAAACTCGGGGTAGGCAGGCTGTGGCATTATAGTGCGGCCCCCTCCAGAGCCACTATAGTACCTCTGCGTCCCTATGCAGTTCTACATAACTAGAGTCACATAAGCATGGATCATATGGCCTCTCTTCTTGTCGATCCACTTAGCCTCCTTGGTACCATTTGTAGTGCACATGGAGACTCCTACGGCAGCATGCATAGGCAGGGCTTGATTAAGGCAATCTGGGACCCTGGGATACATAAGGGGTATCCATGGCTCCATTCAATATCCCTCCCTGCCATTTGCAGTGGTAGTAGCAGGGGACACCCCCCCCCCTTCTCTCCCAGAAAGGCAGGGTAACATAATGAGGCCTCCTTCTCCTCCTAGGTGTGGACTAGACCTGCTGCACTATTCTCCTCCTGCCACACACAGAGTGCTTTGCTGAGGTAGCAATGGCAGGGCCCTCCAGAGCAGTGGGTCTTGGAATTAACACCCATTGAAATGCCTGCGGCAGTTCACTGCTCTTAGCTATTGTTTCAGACTCTCTGCAGACTCAGGAAGACATTCATCCATCAGTTACACTCAGGTCACATTTTCTTCACAACCATGAGACAAGAGAGTTACTGTTTTTAAAATGAAAGCTGAGGTTCTGCTGTAATTCCACGACTCCAGAAGCTGGGGCCCTAGGCATGGATAGGTATAGAGCAGGGGTTCTTAAACTTCATAGCACCGTGACCCTGCTCTGACAACAAAAATTACTACAAGACCCCAGGAGGGGGGATCGAAGCCTGGGCCTGTCAGAGCCCCGCTGGTGCCCCGGCGGGGGGACTAAAGCTGAACCCCAACAGCTTCAGCCCAGGGGGGGGCTGTTATCTGAGCCCCACCGCCCAGGGCTGAAGCTGAAGCCTGATCCCCACCACACGGTGCTGAAGCCGTTGGGCTTCGGTCCCGGGCAATGGGGCTCAGTCTTCGGCTTCGGCCCTGAACCCCAGCAAGTCTAACGCCAGCCCATTAAAATGGGGTCGCGACCCACTTTGGGGTCCCAACCCATCGTTTGAGAATCGCTGGGTAGAGACACTTCTATATAATGAGCCACTCCACCTGCCTTGGTGCAAGCCCAGCACTAAGAGGAGGCACTGCCTCCCCCGGATCGAGCTCTTTGAGGGGGAGGGGAGCACTGGCTGAGCACCCTAGGCTCACTGAGACAGATTATTGGATTGCCCATCCTGCTCCTATAGGGCAGAGAGAGCCTCAGGGAACATGATAGGCTAGTCTATAGACCAGCTGAGCCTCTGGAAGGGGACACCCCAGGTCAGAAGGGCTCCCCTCTCAATTACATAGACACCCAAGCAATGAGGGGACAGGAGCCGTCCAGGGAGCTGGGATAAGTGGGGATGTTGTTTCATGGAGCAGCAGCCCAGAGTCAGACCCTTGAGTACAGTGGAAGGGGATCGCCTGCTCTGTGTGGAAAAAAATCCCAGCCCTATCAACCCAACATCAACCCTATTTTGAAAACATTGCTTTTGTGTCTAACGAGGGGGGCAGCTGCTGCTTTGGCACCCAGGGTTTTGGTGCACGTTTGTCAGTATTTAATTTGCCATTTGTTTTTGAATCCCAGATAACAGCAGTTTGGGTCCACACTCACCCCTCAACATTTTTTTTGTTTTTGTCTAAATTATTTTAAAATGCCAGAAAGCGCAGGATGCCTCCTAGACCCCACTTCAATTTTTAAGCCTCCTGACAGCCTTCCTACTTTTGTTTGCCTAGCTATGGGCTGCTTCCCTCACTGGGCACAACTGGCGTGGAAGGTATTGTGCAGCCCTCAGTATCTGTGGGAATTCCTCACACATGTCATAGTTTGCACTAGGGAACACACTTTGTTCTTTAAACCCTTATCTATTTGAAACAGGGAGCACCAGGCCAGACATATTGGCACTTTTGATGTAACTCAGCACGGTACTGCTCTGCTTATAACTCTGAGTTTGTGCTGACAGCTTTGCCAGATCAGGTCCTATGTATCAATTACCTCCAGGAAACAATAGCAGAATCCATTTTAATTTAACACTAGTAAAACACCTTGACTTGTTAACAAAAATCCAAAACCAGTGGATAAAATCTCTGCAAAAGTACAGAGTTTAAAATCTGTAGAATTGCTGTATTAGTTTCCTTAGAACATTCTTTCTGCCTTATTCTCTCCAAATCAAATGAAGCACTACATTTTCCAATATGTAATTATTTTTATCATCCCAAAACACCACATTTAATGAAAAAATCAAATTTCTTCTGTTAAAGAAGCAAAATATTATGCTGTATTACACACATTTTTCTTGAAATTCCACATGCAAAGTTGATTCCCTAATTCAACATGTTTCAGAATTTAGTTGCAAAAGTTTAAATCACCCTTTATTGATCTGTTTGTTGCCAGATTCAAATACCCAGGACATGTTTGCTTAGAGCAGTTGGGTCTCTTGACTAAGGACAAGTACAACTGCCCTATAACATACATTTGATGTGTTCGTATATGTTACAGGGAAATAATCAATGCTGTTCTTAAAAAGTGTCACCAATAATAATCATGAGTGTAAGGCTATATCATTGGACTTAATATAAACTAGGGAATGTACTTTGTTTAGCTTTCTTATGAATAGAGCTGTGCATGGGATGGACGTTCCATTTCACAGAGGATTTTGTGATTTCAAAATTTGGCTTTGTTCCAAATCAGAGCAAAAAATTGAAAGTTTTAAAGCTCTCTGAAAGAAAATTTCAAAACATTTGTTGTTTTGAGTAGTTTGAAACATTCATATTGATTTTGACTTTTTAAATTTTACATATGGTACAAAATAAAAAAATTCAAAGCGAAGTAATTTCAAAACAAAAAAATCAAAAGATTTGTTTTGAAAATGTCAGAAATTCTGTGCTGACATTGTCAGAACATTTTCTATTTTCTTCAAAATTATATTCCAGTGAAATAGACCCAATTTTGCAAAGCATTTTACTTTCGATGGAACCGCATATTCTGATGGAATATTGTTCCACTGAAGTTTCTCTGAACAGCTGTACTTATTAATCATGGTTAGTCACATAATAGTTCTACTGTGCATTAAAAGTGTGTTTTGTAGACATGTAAATACAGAGAAATGGATTAAGTCATTACTCAAGAAGACAGTGACAAAATTTGGCTGCTTAACAGAGATGGTCTTTTATAAAAGTTTTTGCTCTGTTCATTTGGGGAGATTTGGAAGTTGTCTCTCTTAAGAGAAGTTTCCTAAAGAGGATGGATTTTTGTACGGATTCTACTATAAGTTTATTTTATTAAGAGAAGAATATGGAACCTTCCAGTGGCAAACATAATTCCACTATGTGTAAATATGTGATCAAAGACTTGTCACTAGAGAGACTGCTACTGGAATACTATGTCTTGTTCTGGTGTCCACAATTCAAAAAGGATGTTCAAAAATTGAACAGGGCTCAGAAAAGAGCCACGTTTATGATTAAATGATTTGAATACATGCCTTATAATGAAAGACTTAAGAAGCTCAGTCTGTTCAGTTTACCAACAAGAAAGTTCAGTAGTGGCTTGATTACAGTCTGTAAGTACCTAAATGGGGAACAGAAATTAGATAATAGAGGGCTCTTCAATCTAGAAAACAGGTATAACAACATCCAGTGGCTGGAAGCTGAAGCTAGACAAATTCAGATGTGACATAAGGTGCACTTTTTTAACAGCGCGGGTAATTACCCTGTGGAACAACTTATCCAGGGGTGTGGTGGATTCTTCATCACTGGAACTGTTTAAATCAAGGCTGGATGTTTTTCTAAAAGATCTGCTCTACTTCCAACAGGAATTAATTCAAGGAAATTCTATGGTCTGTGTTATACAGGAGTTCAAACTAGATAAGCACAGTGGTCCTTTCTGGACTGATAATCTATGAATCCTAGTGGATAATATATCTGTCCTACCTATTGCAGTGGTTGTGAGTTTTACCCCTCTTAGGAATCCTTATTTTGTTACCTCTTCTATTTTTTTCAACACTGCAATTAGAGTAATTCTTTTCACTTTCCTAAATCAAAAATGTAAATCTGTTGTAAAACGTTTTAGAGGTAAAAATAGCCTAGTTAGAGAAAGAACCATTCAGCCCTACAAAAAGGGAAGCTTTTTTACTACAGTATAAGAATTGTTTCAGACTGAGGTGATGACTAAGGACGGCTGCACAATCCCCCAGCTGCAGCTCTTCGGTTTCTCTGTAGTGTGAAGTTGGCTCTCCTTTCATTACTGATAACAGATTTACAGCATAGGCATATGTTCTTTTATCAATGCTGTTTTCAGACTTCACTGTATGTAGAGGCTTGCAACTACAAACTCAGACTGAAATCAGGAAGGCAAATTACCTTTGTGCATGTTCTCGCATGTTTTTATGGTTTAATTTATTTTCCTAATTAATTTATTAGCTATTCTCTTTCATTAACTTTTTTTTGTAGCTCCTTTTTAACTGTAGTTTTAAAAAAATCTTCCAGGAAGCAGACAAAATTTTCCAATTGTTTTCCACCGTGTTTGTTTTCACTACTACTTCTAAAAGGAAAAGATCTTTACAAAAACAGGAAACAGCAGAGTGCTCTGAACTGTAATACCACACACACACACACACACACACACACACACACACACACACACACACACAGTATGTGTGCATGTTTTAAACTTTTATGAAAAGTCAGGAAAAGCAGCATGTACCATAAAGACCATTAGGGCTTGCTCCTGCTCCCATTCAACTCAATGGAAAAATTCCCACTGAGTTGAGTGGTATAGGATCAAACTCTTAATGAACAAAACCCACCATCTCATCCTAGTTCTGCTCCAATCTGACTAATAATATACCCACCAAAAACTCTCCATGTCAATTCAGTTAGAGAGCAGATTTGTTGTTTCCTACATTGGTATGCCATGCTGCTGTGTGCTGTGAAGTAGTCACTCTGTTTCACCCCAGAGGTAGATCCATTTCTGTACTTAATGAACATATTTACAAATGTATTGATAATGTTTCCAAGTTACAGCAGGACTCTGTCAAATTAAAAGTGTTTTATAAATGGATTTCTCTCTGGGATTTTTCCAAGCAGTCTAGGGGGATTTAATTTGAATGGAGGATGTGTCTAAATCCCCTAGATTGCTTGGAAATCTCAGCCATTGTCCTTAGCTTCCCAGTATGTGTTATCACTATAGGACCTGCATGTAGCTGAAAAGACAAAAGCTGCGGCCCAGTACCTTCTTACAGAGCGTTGTTAGTGCTCAGAACTTTCATTGTGTATTGCAAGGCTGGCCTGAGGTGCGGGCAGAAGGTTCTGCTGCACAGGGCCCTCACTGTGGAGGACCCTATGTTTGAGAAGCATGTACCTAGGTCCGCTGATCTGAATACACACAGAAATACTCTCCAGAGATGCTGTCCTTAGGGAATACATGGAGAAGGAGGGGGCTATTTGGTTCCAGGTGGGGACCTCTACAGGAGAAAGATCTGTCCTTACCACTGATCCTCCTGGAGGAAGATAGTTAAACCTCTTCACAAGAAGAATTAGGGGCTGGAACGGGACCAGAAAGGATACAAAGAGAAGATGTAGATGGTGCCCTATGTTGAGTCCCATCACCACAAGGTGATGTAAAGCCACCTCAGCACTTCATCAGGACCCTTCCATGACAGCTACCACAACTGCCGAGTTCCCCTTCTTCTTATCTACTTCAAAGCACTGGCGTCCACTGATCTGGAGAAGGCTGGGAGCTCTACAGGCTCATTGCCTGTGGAATGTATGGATGTTTCCCTGGATCCCTGCGCATGTGACCCTAGGACTGTCCCTGGCGTATCGCTGGAAATAGAACACTTCGGTGCTATTCTATTTCAAACACTATTTTAACAACTTTTCAGAGCTTCTTTTTAATGTATTCAGCAGTCACCACTTTTTTCCCATAGACAGTCACCCTGATTATTTCTTATTCTTGTTTTATTCTGCATGCTTTTAACTACTTAGGTCACATGATATGGCAACAGCCTAAATGAAAAGCCATTGACTTCAGTCACAAGAAATTACTGGATGCTTTTATTGTGATGTTCATTTTCTAGGGATAATCAGAGAATACTGAAGATCTCAATATTATTGCTCTCCACACCTTACAATTGTGAACGTTCACACTTTCCAAGAACAACTCTGTTTCCCTGTAACATACAAGAACAAATCAAACATACCTTGCAGGGGGATTGTCCTTTTTGGTATTCAAGAGACTCAACTGTGGTCGGTAAACAGAATCTGGTAATTTTATTCTAGCAACACAAAGATCAATAAAGAGCAACTTATGTTTTTCTGACTAAATTCTGAAACACATTGATTGCAGTCCCATTCACACTTGTCAGAAGCTACTATTTAACAGAGCTCAGTGCTGACTACCTTCCTTCTTACAGATCACTAAATTATTATGATAAATTACACAAACCAATTAAATCACAGCAGTAGGAAAAAATTCAATTGGTCTTAGGCTGTTCCCTCATTGTAACTAGTTAATAGAGGAAAAACAACAAATCCCATAAGTTTTTTTTGGAGATTCATATTACATTAGCTGTCATGGATGAGATGTGAATATCAAAGATAATTGGATTGTGCTTTGGTTTGTTTTATGTTCAATTAAATTTAATGCATATTTTTCCTCTTTAAAAGGTCATGTCTCTCCGTTCAGTCTTGAGTATTTTAATATAATTTTGTTAATATGATAAATGGTAAAAAACATAATAAATGCTAAGATCATTAACTTCTGCAAAATATGCAGGCATTCTATGCTAAGGAAATAGTGTCTCTGATCCACTGAGATATATTAGAGCTTTACATTTTACAATTTATTTTTGCTCAGCAACCAGTATAACAGGGAAGACAACATAGGCTTGACAAAATTGGATAACATCTGATATGACACAGAATGAGACCATGATGTTTTCAATGTGGAAGTTTGCAACATGGGTAGTTTACAATCATATGGAGAGGATCTTCTGTTGTTTAGAAATGGTAAATAAACATTCCACGCGGTTTGCATTTAAGTTTTAAATAGCTTCCCATCAGACTAGGAAAAGATTACATAAATTTGTCCTTAATTTCTTCCTTACAGGAAAATGTTTAAACCCATAGCATCTTCCATTACTGCATGCAAGGAATTATCTTACTAAACCATGCTGTTCTAAAGCCCTCACAGTGCCTCAACTGCAGTTACCTAAAAAGTTCTACATTTTGCTGGTCTGGTAAATCTTTAGGTCCACAGACTTTATTAACACTGGGAAGAAATTGTCAACAATTTAGATATATTAACTGATGAGCCATTTGCTCTCCCTCAATGGAACACAGATCAGTCTATTAAAATAAACTTGATCTGAATGTCAGACTGTCACTCCCCGCATTCTGCTTTATAAAGGTGAGCGTGCCGTCTAGTAAAAAGGTAGCTGTATAAACCCTACAGAATGATAAAACTATATAAGAGGGGAAGTTTTATAGAAGGGGGGGGTCATAGCAGAAGAGTAAACGTATGTGCATGATCCCGGTTCCAAGATCTTCCCCCTCTACCTACCAGGCTAAGAGACAAAGGGAAATGGCCAGGAGCCTTTGCTGAATCACAGGGCAGTCTTTCCTCTGACTCTTCTGCTCCTCCAAGTTCAGTCGCTCTGTTACAGATTCCCCATTTTTGTGCTGTCCAGTCTTGTGTGTTCCTGGAAATGGATCTGATGAAAATGCTGATCTTTGGCTGCTGAATTACTGTTGTCTTAGCAGCAGGAGGTCACCAGGCTGCTAGTTTTATCTTTAATTCATTTTCCAGCTGAAAAAAGTTTAACTCTTTCATGTCCTCTATACCCCTGTTAAAAACCAAACCTCTGAGAACACCAGGTTTTAGCTAAACCCATTTCCTGCTTCTTACTGTACAGGGTATGGTAACACTCACCTCTTTACCATAATAAAGCCTAACAGAACAGCGAAGAACATACCCAGTGAAAGTCAGAACACTATTTTTAGACCTGGGACCAAATTTTGCTCTGTTTGTTGGGTTTACATCTGGAAACACTGCACTGAAGTCAACTGCCAGATTTTGGTATCAATAATTAATCCTTCATCATAATCAAGCCAAATCATGAAGTCCTTATGCAGCTTGTACACACCTTATGCCAGCAAATACCCAGTGAAGGCAGTAGGCTAGAGTGTGACCTCCCATGGGAAAGCTTGAAGGAGGAGTCCGGGGAAGATGAAACCTCTGAAGCTTCCCTCTGAATTTCTTCCAATGGGGAGCAGAAATAGTGGTGATGATGGGATTTGCTTCCAGTGGAAGGATCTTAGGAACACTCCCCCCCCTTCCAAATCCTTGGGTGTTTGCTGAAGCTACCTATGGATTTACACACAGCCTCTGTGCCTCCACACCAACTTCCACTGCTCCTCCGCTGGAGCCATGCGGCCAGAGGTGCCCCAGCCTGGCATCCCCTAAGGCTGCATGGTAGGATGAGGTCACCCCAGCCATTCCCCAGGTTTCCAACTCTCTTCATGCTCAGATCAGAGGGGCATCCATAGGGATAATGGGGGACAGTGCCGCAAAGGCTGTTGACCCCACCTTCTATATGCACATGTGCACATATGCAAGTGGCCAGTGCATTCTACATATAGACCGGGGGTGGAGGGGCGATGCAGCTCAGTAAGCTCTTGCTTGAATGACAGACGAGTGAAAAGGACCCTGCTGTTTGGCCCATATGGACAAGGCTAATCTCTACTTTGTGAGTTCTTCCTGGCGGAGATTGAGTCTTCCTATCTGTCTGGCCAGAGCCTTGCACATTGTGAGAGCTGCTGTGATATAGTTATTACCATGGTTACAGGCACAGGACTGGGTGCCAGGAGATGAGAATCCTGTTCCTGGCAAGAAGGTGGCTCTCTGTAATGCCCACCACCACCTCTTTGCACTTACCTAGAGCCACACTAGCTCTTAATTGCTGTGCCTCCGTTTTGCCCTCTGTGAAACAGGGATAACACTTCCCTGCCTCACCCGGGTGCGGGGAGGCTAAATCGTTTGTAACGGGCTTGGCGCTAAGGAATTTCAGCTGTTCATGGAAATAAAAAGCGATATTGTAGCCGTGACTATTCTGGCTTCAGCTTTGCCATTGAGTAGCAAATTCAAAGGGGTTTGCTTTTCCTGACAGCCTCTTGCCCCTGTAAGTGTTTCATCTTGCGGCTGGCAGTGCATTCTGCTAGGTGCTGCTTTTCTACTCAGATGGGGCCTCCCTCTACATTTGCTCTGCTTTTACTGAAGGCATCTCCCATGCACCCTGTTTGGAAGTCAGGCAAGGAACATTTTTTGGCTCATACATGCAAGACAAAGGCTCTGCAGGAGCTATGCACGCTCAGACAGTGTGATGTTATTAGCAGCCAAAGGAATTGGGTTTTCATGTGAGAATATCTGTGATCTAGTGTTGGCATGATATCAACCCCTGGCACCCTATCATCCAACTACAGCTTAAAGCAATTGGTTAGGGCCAGCCTGTCGTTCCCTTCATCTCTGCAGAAAATCCTACAGGAGGGGGCCAGAAAGCTCTGGCAGCTTCAACTTACGAAGCATTCAGCTAATTGTTTCATTGGAGGGACATGAGGGTAGAAGTTGCTTGGCATTTGGTCCTGAGGAGCTGCAGGTCACTGGGAATCTGCCAGAGGCGAGGGTCATCATATGCAGCATCCTTGTACCTCCCCTCTAGCTCTGGGGTCTCTCTGCTCCCCATCCAGCTCTGTGGGATGCCGCCACTCACCATTCCTCAGAACCAATGGGGGGGCTGCACTGAAATATTAGTCTGATTTTCAGAAGTGCTGAGCACTTGCTTCCACTAACTTCAAAGAAAGTTGTGGTGCTGAGCCTTGCAGAAGAATTAGGCCCATAGTGTATAAGCAGATTCCCCCAGGAGGTGGTGGGGAGAATGATGAATGCATTGCATCTGGTCCACAGATTCACCAAGTCTGCAGAGGCTCCGGCCCACCCCCAGCTATCTCCTAGAACCTAGATAATGGTGCTGCAGAACTGGGTCCCATAAACGGGTGGAGCCCTCACTGTCCCTGTACCCAAACATAAAAGGAGATGCTTTATGACTGACACAAGTCTCTATTCAGTGATGTAGATGGTCTTGAAAGCAAGTTATTCCCATGCACCACTGGCATTCACACCTGTTCATCACATTCATTTTTAACTCCGGTATTTCATTCATTTTCACCACCACTCTCATGCTAATGGATGAAGACTGGTGCAGTGGGAGGAGGAAAGAAATGGTGCCTTCGCAGAGTTCTTTTCTTCAACAAGTCTTTAGCACAGATTTGAGACTTGCCGACAGGCTAAATCAGTCTCAGGTCAGCCCCTCTTCCCACCATGCCCTGGGATACGAAATCAGTGTCCAATACCTATGCCCAGCTCCCAAGATTTAACCTTCATAAACCAGATATTTACTTGCTCAGCTGCATTAGTCAGAGGGCATGCACTGAGGCTAAAAGCTGCTGGCTCTCTTTATAGCATTCACCATGACGGTAGGCACTTTGTGAGACATTTCTTGAAAGTTCATGCTTTGGGGATGGGGAGAGGAAAGGAGGTATAGGCAAGTCTCAGAGAGAGATGGCAGCAGAATAAAACTTTGATTCAGATTTGCTCTCTGAGGATGGGGGTGGGGGGGGGGAAGTACTTTTCTTCATCAGACATGAGTTCAGAGTTTAGTCCATCTATAGGGCCTATAAATCCTAGATTCTGTCAAAGAAGAGTGAACAAAACCGATGATATTAAAAAATTGTGGCATTAACTTCTAACAACACTAACTTCATGGCTCAGACACTTGCTGTTGCATCCCGTCCACGCACCCTTCATCTATATATCTGGTTAGCGTGTAAGCTCCTCGGGGCAGAGAACATGCCTGACTCTGATGTGCCTAGTATACTTTAGGTCCTATAAAAATAAAATAATCATAACAAAAACTCCTCCTGTATGGCCTTGAGCTGGGGTATATCTTACTACTCCAAAAGGGAGAATACTGAGAACTTCAGTGCTCAGGTTAGACACAGTGAGGCATAACTCCAAAAGGTCAGTCTAGACTCCATGGCATGCAGATTATACTGTCTTTCAACCCCCTACAATACCTAGGCACAGTGGGTTACATTAAAGGCAAAATTTTGCCCTCACTATGGGAGCCCCCTAGGAGAGAGGTGCAAAGTGGAGCTGTCTGTGGTAGTGGGGAATGCAAAATGGAAATACCATATGGTTTCTTCAAAAGAGGAACAACGTGCACCCCTGGCAGCACACAGCAGCCCATGTGCTAACCAGCTGGAGGCTTGACCATGCCCTCACTGCACTGACAGGCAAGGTAACCTGGACCCCTTCCTTCCTAGTATTCTCCTGAGTATGAGTATTCTCATCCTGCCTCTGTGTGGTGTGCTACTGGGGGAAGTCTCCCTATGCCTTCTTGGTCAGTGCTTTCAAGGGGGAGAGGAATAGTAGCAAAGGAATACTCCTCACCTCCTGCTGGCCAGCGCAGTACTCCCAGGACCTGGTGGGAAGTGTGCACTTGGGGACTCTTTGCTGGTTCGGTGTAAAGGAGCAGCGTGCAGCACTAGGCTACAGCCTGCTGGAGAGCTGCCCATTTCTCCAGCCAGAAGATCACACCCAGCTGTGGCCATAGTGCACACGTTGATGTGAGTATCTGGACATCATTTCTTGTGCTCACTTGAGTACCAGAATGAGATCCGTTCCAGCTGCTTGCATGGGGGAAAAGAAGAAAGAGTCCCCTTCATGCCCTCTTCCCCATAGCAGACTTGCACTGTGGAGTGCAGGAATCTCTAGCCCAAATCTTTAATTCTATGCACATGGCATTTCCTGTGATTTCACCACTGAAAGAGTGAGAACATTTTGAAGCAAAATCCCACTGCACAGATACCCTATTTATGGGCTAGCTCAGCTTTTGATCTGATGTTTGAGATCAGCTGCACTCCCTAATTTGATTTAAATACCAATGTTTAAAATAATTTTTCAAATCTAGTTCTGATGGGCTAGCTACTGGGTTTGCTATTTCAAATATGAAAAATGTAATTAGAGATGATTGTGATTCTTGCCAGAGCTGGAATGCGAGAATCCCCTCACTTCTCAGATTCAAAAACCTCTCTGCATTTCATAGCTCTTGCTTGTGTGCTAAAATACAAGAGGGTTTCTGCTTTCATTACAGAACATATTTGTATTGCACTCTGAAAGGGCTTCTCATTTGGGAGCTCCCTGGTGGCCAGCCGTCTTTCCTGAGTCTGGTGTTACTTAGCCAGCAATTTTTTAAAAAAATGTAATGCCTGGGGGCAAAAATACAACCAAAAGACAAAAATATGCGTTAAAATTGTTTAGAGAACAAAACTGTTAGAATGTTTTGCTAGAGTCCAGGGAAATTACTTTTAAAATACATACACACTATATTAGAAACAGTAATACACTTTTAAAAGCACACTAGTAAAAGGTAATGATATTTTAAAAATTGAGCCAGTTTTTTAAACCCAGTTGTATTGAGAGCCCATCAGACACATTACTTATATTTTCAGCACAAGCAATGTGAAAGAAATGATACTCTTATAGTTGACTAAATATGGATCTTTTAGTTGCATGTGTATTAGAAACTTAGAAAATTCCATGGATATCAGTTTTTTTCCTTCAGCAAAAACAAGCTGTCAGCCTTGAAATATGGTGACAAAGACATGGTGAATTGCCTTCATTTCAGTTGTTGTTAATGGATTCCTATGCTCTAACCACCTAAACAATTATTATAAGCCAAAACATTGCACTAGCCAACACTTAGTGCATTCTGGGACTTGGCAAACCTTTCAACCACCCACCTCACAAAAATATTATTTTTCATTTTTAGCTTGGTTCTTATTGCTTTATCTCCTCTTAATGCTTTATCTACTCTTATTAAATAAAAGATATTTTTGTGCTATAATAATTCTTAGTAATGGTAAAAATTAGAGATTTTTTTGGGGGGACGACAAAATCTTGTACAATATTTTTGCAAATTCATTTCACATGGTTTTAAGTCCTCAAATTTTTGTTTTCTGTGATAGCTCAAGGATCTAAATATTTCCTCAATTTATTTATTTATTTATTTTGCAGTTCAGGATTCAACATTTTCTTTTGGCTTGAAGTTTTGTAATTTTGGGCATTTAAAATTTTACACAAAATTAATGTGGCCTTCTCCTTTGGTCAGTGGAGGAAAAAAGGTGGGATAGAGCAACCCCTATAATATCACCCCTGCATTTAAATTGTATAGACCAACACTCACACAGATAAGCTCAGGCTATGTCCAGTGGGAATGACCAAGGGTGTATGCACTCGGATTTCATGTCCATAAGTGGCATGGGAGCTGTGCTGGTTCCTGCACATGCCAGACAGGAGGGTGTGTGTCTTTAAATGTGAATTTGAGCAGCTGGAGGGGGAATACGAATCTGAGCCTGAGGGCACAGTGGTTATTGTTCTTGGTTATTTATGGTGTCATCTGAGACAAAGGCAGCTCGTTTCCCACCAAGACTCTGCAGTGTACCCAAAGCCTGATTGATTCTTACAGTGTGTACATTATGACTCCAAGAGGAGTAAGCTAAAAATATGCCAACTCCAGCACCAATGTTGAATATAAGAATGGCCACACTGAGTCAGATCAATGGTCCATCTAGCCCAGTATCTGTACTTAAAAAAAAAATTTTGCTGTTAGTTTTTGTCTTTAGCTAGCTGCTCTTCAAATTCTTTTTTGACTTGTCCTATTATACTTTTACACTTGCTAGAGTTTATGCTCTTTTCCATTTTCCTCACTAGGATTTGATTTCCAATTTTTAAAGGATGCCTTTTTGCCTCTATCTGCCTCTTTTACTCTGCTGTTTAACCATGGTGGCATTGTTTTGGTCCTCCTACAGTTTTGTTTTATTTGGGGAATATATTTAGTTTCAGCCTCTATGTCAGGGTTCCCTCCCCACTCTGAACACTGGGGTACAGATGTGGGGACTCGCATGAAAGACCCCCTAAGCTTATTTCTACCAGCTTAGGTTAAAAACTTCCCCAAGGCACAAATCCTTCCTTGTACTTGGATGAGTACTGCTGCCACCACCAAGTGAGTTAGACAAAGATTCAAGGAAAAGAACCACTTGGAGTTCCTGTTCCCCCAAAATCCACCCAAGCTCCTTCACCCCCTTTCCTGGGGAGGCTTGAGAATAATATACCAACCAAATAGGTTAACAAAGTGGGCACCGACCAGCCCTTGGGTTTTTAGGACACTAAAAACCAATCAGGTTCTTAAAAGCAAAACTTTATTATAAATAAAAAAGTAAAAGCAGCACCTCTGTAAAATCAGAATGGAAGGTAATTTTACAGGGTAATAAGATTTATAACACAGAGGATTCCCCTCTAGGCAAAACTTTAAAGTTACAAAAAAACAGGAATAAACCTCCCTCTTCGCATAGGGAAAATTCACAAGCTACAACAAAAGATAATCTAACGCATTTCCTTCCTATTACTTACAATTTGTAATCTTAGATGCTTAGTTCAGATATGGTTTTGGGAGATGTATTTTCCCTGCCCTGATTCCTTGCTGACCCAGAGAGAACAACACAAAGAGAAACAAAACAAAAACTTTCCCCCACAGATTTGAAAGTATCTTCTCCCCTCATTGGTCCTTTTGGTCAGGTGTCAACCAGGTTATTTGAGCTTCTTAACCCTTTACAGTTAGGGGAGGGATTTTATGCTACCCTTAGCTGTATGTTTATGACACTCTATTATGGTGTTTTTAAATAGTCTCCATGCAGTTTGCAGGCACTTCACCCTCGTGATTGTTCCTTTTAATTGCATGAAAAATCATGCTGTAACCTAGCTTCAGTATCACCAAGCTCTACAGCAATCTAGTGATGGAGGACCCCAAATGGTTCAGAGCTTATTTCCATTATAAACTATCCCACCCTCCCACGCCCAAGCCACATGGCCCTCTGTCCCCCAAACCATCCCTCTCCAAATCTTCCTGATATTGGTTCTTGTGGGGAAGGACTAATGACTTGCTCTCCCTTCGGGTGTCTTTGGTGAATTGACAGCTGGTCACAGCCAATCCCTGATGCAGTTGCTGTGCCATCTTTTTTTTTCTGACTGGCATCCCTCTACAGCACCCAGGAGTATGCTAGAAGAGAGCCCAGTTACATGCCTGCCTGCACACACATCTCCAAGGAGGCGTGGCCTGTGGGTTAAGGGGTATGTCCACCCCTCACTTCTCCCATGTTGGCGATGGTACATATGTTGCCACTGAGTGCCAAAAACAGAGTTATGTGCCTCTCTCAGCAGTGTTGTGCTCCAGCTGATAAAATGTTTGTGGCAGAGGACGCAGTTGGCTGTGGCTCTGCTCTTGTTCACGGAGTTTGTTAGGTCAGGAAAAGGCCCTAATACTGTTTTAGCATTTGCTGAAGAAAATGAAATTACGTTACATTAAGTATTGCCTACATTTCAATTAGAAGTGAACAGCCCCAAAAGTAGCTGGTAGCAAGGTAACCCTTTGCACCAGCTATCTCTAGTGAACAGAAATAGGGTTTCCTCTTGCCTAGGAGGATGAAGATTTGATGATCTCTGGAGAGTGCAGTGGAAGCATCTCAAGGTGGGCGTGGCCTACCTTGTTTTGCACCAGATCATGATCCAGTGTAAACTGGCTCCACACAACACTTTTGCCTACCCAACTTTCAGATGGCATTAGCTTCCACTGACAGGATTTTCCATGTGGAGAACTAGAGTATGATTCTTGGTAGCATGTACTGAGCTAATATCTTACCATGGCACCAAGGTGTGCACTGTGCTGTTGGGATACAATGCGGACCTACTATTGGCTACTTTATAAGTGTTGGGAGATTTCCACAATTTTTTTTAAATGGGCCAAAATAAAACCACAGAATTTCCACTAGAATGAGCAAATGCCACATCACTGATATTTTTCCTGATTATCTTTGAGGCACTCATATTTTCAGAATTAAAGATAAAAAGACCCGAATTATCCAAATCTGAGGTAACATTTCCTAGTTATTCAAAACTACACAGACTAGCTCAGCCTGTTTTAAATGTTTCCCTATTAACAAAAATGATTATCAGAAGCCTTGGCTTTTTTTTTGTTAAAAATCTACTTTTCCTATAAAAATAATGTTTCTGTATTCTTACTATAGATCAGGGCAAAATGCTGAGCTTGTTTTTCTGTTTTCAATATCAGAATGAGCATGTTTTCTAATCCTTGTTACATCCACCACCTCATGCTCAAAGGATATGGAGAAGTGAAATATTTCTCTCTATTTATTTTCAAAAGAGAACTTGGTCCAAGTGTTAAAAAGCTGTGGAAAATAAACCCAGCAGAGAGAGTAGCATGAAGCTATGTCCTCTGAATGCCTCCAAGTCTCTTTCATCTTGGTCTGAAAACCTCATTGTTAATCAAAGTAATTGCATGAGAACCACTCAGGAAATTCTTAAACATTCAAAATGAAAACTTGTCACTACAAATTCACCAGTATGGCTAAAATACAGATTATCTCCATCAAACGCTGTGGGAAAGTTTGCTTTGCAGCAGTGAGGGCAGAATAAAATATTCTCCCAATCTGCCTTGTTTATCTTAAAAACATATATACATGGACAGCGCTTCAATTAAACATTATTTTCTTTTCCCTCATGTGCATATTATTTAAACTTCCCATTTGAGGCTCATTTAAAACATCTCTCCCTGGAATTAGGCTGATGGCGTGTTGCCAGCAAGTCAGTCATATGATTAAGCCACCATGGGGCAGGTTGGACTGCTTTGAATTTTAAGCATCACTTCTTTGGTCTCACCTCTGATCCCATTCAGATCCAAGTGACCCCTCCACTATAATGTAGACAGATTTAAAGCCGATGCACAGACTCCCACTGAAAACATATTAGGGAATGTGTGCTATTTTTGACCATAAATATATCACACATATTCATGGTCTCAGCTGGAGTGTGCATACATAACACAGCCAAGACAATCTGAACATTTTCCAAATTACTGTGTTTAAACTGTTTCATAGCCATCTATTTTCTAAGAGTGCACTTTATGAAAACAGAGGTGCAGTATAAGCTGAAATAAACGGAACAATTACCCCCAGCTCACAAAGGATGAATAGGCATTTTTTTAGGGCTCTTTACTTAAGGGACTGGAAATAAGCATATTCATATGTGCATCTCATCAGGATCACTACCTCCCAATTACTCAGCCTACTGAAGTCAGTGTGAAAACTCCCTCCAATTTCAATAGGCTTTGGATTAGGCGCATACACACATGGTTAACTTTTGAAACCACTGATACTACTCACAGTAGTAAAGATAAACACATGTATAAGTATTTGCAAGACCAGGGCCTTAATGAGTACCAGATTGTATTTCCCCCCACTGTCACCCCCAGCAGGCTCATTTGTATTACTGTCATGCCTAGGAGCTCTAGTCATGGACCATTGTGCCAATACAGTACTGCCTGCCTATCTTATCACTGCTTCTGTCCCCATCTCCTTATTCTCTTCCACTGCCAAATCGTCCTAAGCCCAGGTATGAGCCCCTGATATGGCCTGCCTACCTGCTGCTGGCTCCTGGCCTAATGGGAGGGTTGGAAGTGCAGGAAGAAGACTAAGTGAATCAGGCTTGGCTTCTTCTGGTGGGGGTGGGGGTGGAGAGATATACCGTTCTCAGAATTCATGGATTTTCTGCACCCAAGGATTTCATTTATCCCAGGTCATGTGACATTGCACAGTGCCATGCTGGCTTGTTGCACCTAAGACAAGCAAATATTCAGAAGTACAGCAGAAAATTACATAGGAAGTGTCCTAACACTAAAATGAAGGGAGAGACTGGGAGTGTGGATTTGTTTTTCTGAGAGATGTGTTCTAAAAATGCAGGGGCTAGTCTGTAATATAGTTGGGCTGGCTTGAGGCTCAGAAAAAGAATCTGTCTCCAGGTTACTCAGGAACATCATGTTAAAACAACTAGGTTCAAACACCGCTGTTTGCTAGCAGTACTGGGGACATGTAGCCTTAATGTCATGTGAAAGTTAATGATTTAATATACCAAGAAACATCTCTTTAAGACTAAGTCCTGCTTTTGGGATTCTACTTCTCTTAAAAAGAAGGTTTTGTTTGGGTTTTTTTACCCACGAACGCTTATGCCCAAATAAATCTGTTAGTCTTTAAGGTGCCACCTGACTCCTTGTTGTTTTTGTGGAGACAGACTAACACGGCTACCCCCTGATACTTCTCTTAAAAAGACACTCAAAATAGGTAACACCACCTTTTGACACATTGTAGTCTTTCTGTAATGTCTGTTTGCAAAGTTAGTGAAATACTTTATAAGTGGAGACTTTATTTTCAAAATACACAGCATTTAAAAAAGCCTGTTTTTAAAAAAATCAACCCAAGCATTCCTTTTCTTCTGAGTCGCCCCTCCAATAACAACCTGATGTGTGAAGGAAGAAAACAAATGAAAGTGAAAAAGTGAATTTGAGCTTCACATTTCAAAGCACCTGTTTTAAGCAAGAGTAAGGGAAAATCATTTAAGACATTACAAATAATATATTGACCATGCCCTTGAAACTGCTGTTCAAATGCCACTATTGTGTTAGCTGAATAGAGAACACTATTCTTTCCAAATAAGCTTGCCAAAGTCTCTTCATTACATTCTGGGACACTGCAAGGACATTTGTTGATTTCAATGGCATAACAGTAAAGTGGAACAATTCTTTGTGAGGTACAAAGGCTGTTTTTAAATTTGTTCTTGCCAGGAACCCTTCGCAGTGGAACAAAATAAAAGTGCTACTTACTTTGCCCAGATTACCAAATCTTGGCTGTTGTTCATCGTGGGAGATTGAGGGCCTGATGCTACTTTCACTGAAATCACTGTGAATGTTGCCATTACTCCAGAGGGGAACCACATCAGATCCTAGACCTAGATGCTTATCTACTTAGCTGACACCATTTAATTCCCTCTAGCCCATGCTAACCCTACATTTACCAGAGACTAGGGCATTATTACAACAGAAACTAGACTTAGATACAAAGGAAGACTTTGTTTGTTTGTTTGTTTGTTTGTTACCATTTAAATGACCTCTCCCTCAATATAACAAATCAGATGACAATGTTTAGCTTTGAGTGGACAGGGTGCCTATGAGTTCAAGTGCAGTTATAATTAGTCATGTAGTTGGAGTCCAATCTCTTCCACACTAGGACCCTTTTTAGTCACATATAAAAAATTCCTCCAAAAAAATCTATTTAATTTTTTCAGCAACTAGGATGACCAGATGTCCCGATTTTATAGGGACAGTCCCGATTTTTGGGTCTTTTTCTTATATAGGCTCCTATTACCTCCCACCCCCGGTCCTGATTTTGCACACTTGCTGTCTGGTCACCCTATCAGCAATTCATCTAGCCATCTCGAAACCTCACAGTTGTTTCTGAGCTGCATGCTATGGCCACTGGCATCTCCTTGTTACAGCTGAGATTGTATTCAGCTCCCTCCTGCTCTAAAAGCAAAGGGCCCTGTTATTTGAGCAAAAGGAGAACTGCTGTTGGCAGCATGAAGCCTGTTCAACACACAGCTCAGCAGTTCTGCTGCTGTCCAATAGCACTAGTACACATACCTGCTAGCCAGCTCAGTGCAGTATATTGGCATGCAATGCACTTAGTAAGGGCCCTTCAGACAAGGCCTTAACAACTGAGCTCATACTCACGGGTTTTTAGTCTCTAGCTGGGGCCTCAAAACCATTTGCACAACAGACTGGGCTGCTAATTTTTAAAATTGATTATTGATTAATAAAATATGTGCAATCTGGATCATTAATTAATTATAACTGCACTTATTAAAACAAACAAAACACACCATATTGCTTTGTTCAAGTTAAAATTCATGGTTCAGAGCAACAAGGTGGCCCAGAGGCTGTGTATATTGTGGCCTTGTGGATGAAATAAGACACATTGATATAGGGGACACCTGTTTCTAGAGTGGCTTTGGGACTCTAGCACCTCCTCTGGTGAGCTGCGCTGTGGAGCGTTGTTATGAACTGACTTTCAGACTCTAGGATTGGAAAGGTGCTGCTGGGATTCTTTTTAAAACTCAGTTGGGTTACAGGGTCTGATCTTATCTTTGCCTAAAAGTTTGGACATGATACACATACATTAAGCTAGTAGATGCAGTCTCCGATACTAGAATAGCAGAGGATTTCTGTAATAAAATACAGGGTGTCTGGCAAAAAAATCTGACCACCCAAAGGGTGTTATGACTAGATGCACTGTTAGTTCATTCTCGTCGTGATTAAAGAACCAAAACCTTTACCCAGAATGTAATTTGTAGAGACTATTTTAGAGTGTCCATTTTCTTAGCACACCAGAGAATAGTAAAGCACAGGGGAAAGGGGGAGTACTTGATATTTTTTTAATCAAAGTTAAGGGATTTCTTAGAACCAACTGCTCAGACAGAACCCGTTTCTTGAACTATGGCAAGGAGATTATATCTGCCAATAGAACCAAGCAAAGGACCATTGTACTAATGTGCGAGAAAATCTCAGCTGTAAAGTTTCCATATTGGTGACACAACTGGAATATTGAGGTATTTGTGTGAGCATTTTCTTGGACTACCCTCCAAGTCTACCGTGGCAAAGGAAAAGCTTTGCAGACTTGGCAGAAATAAGAAGATTGGCATTAGTGCTCTTCTATCCTGCCAGGCTAAATGTGAATTTCAGGGCCATATGTATTCCTTCAGACCAGTGATTAGGTCACAGCTTTTGTCACTTCTCAGAAGAGTTTTTATGGATGTTAATATGTTATTTTCCCCCTAACCAGAGGCAGAATGAGAGCACGTCTCTGTCTATTGGTCTGGAAGCTTTTTGGTGATGGGACTACTTCATGCTCGGCTTTGTACAAACATAAAGATAGCAAGCTTTGTGGGGCAGGGAGTAAGGGTCCCACCCTGCAAAGAAATGCAGACACACAGACCCCTGCCCTCCACTGGAGACCCATTGACTTTAAATGAGACCACCACCACAGCATTCATAACTCGGTGGCCTTCCTCCCCCTACACCGGCAGTCCCAAGTGGTGTGGAGGGCATGCAGCAGACCCTCTGCATCTGGGTGAATTCCACCAATATCAAACCCTGTCTAGTCTCCTCTTTGTACCCTTATATATGTATAACATTATGGCCTAATAATTCGAAGGGAGTTCCCACTTTAGACACATCACCTATACAGAATTCCTGATGTTGATGGAACTCTATACAGAAGAAAGAGTCTCCTCTGACTGCTTTCTATGCTATGCAAGTCCTATGTATCTGCTGCCTCCCAAGAAAAATGGAGAAAGTCACCTCTAGCTAATTTCACACTGGCAAGTTATCTTGACTTAAAAACAAAACCTAAATTTTTTCATTACGTCATTATCTTAATCACCCTCAATATTTCATGAAAATTCTGCTGAAGTAAATACATTTTGCACCCTAAAGTACAGTTTCCTGAAATTTCACATGCATCAAGCTCTTAATATTAAAAAGAGAATGCACTCTGCTGGAATTCTATTGCCTTTAATATTCATTTTTTATTAATCATTTTTAGTCAATATTGTTATTTAGCATTAGTGCGCTTTGTGCACATATCAATAGAGGGAAGCATGTAAAGTGATAGTTCAAGGGAGGTACCAAAAATTGGCTGCATAACAGAGTTCGTCTTTAATGAAAGTGAAACAAAACTGCTCAGTACATTTGGGAAGATTTCGGGAATCTCTTAAGGATAGATTCTTGTGCAGATTCCACTGTTTGCTTCGCTTTTGTTAAAAGAAAAATATAGAAACCCTGCAGTATCAAAAACAATACACTTGAAATTCAATATCTGCTTCCTGTGTATCCTAGTGGATAATGTATTTGCCTTGTATCACAAGTCATGTTTTCACTCTCTGAAGAATGCATATTTTATTACTACTTCTATTAATTCATTCCATCACTGCAATTAGAGTAATTCTTTCCACTTTTCTAAAGCAAAAATATACACCTGTTGCAAAATAATTCAGAGTTAAAATTAACGTAGTTAGAAATAGAACAATGCAGTCATATAAGAGAGTGACATTTTTCCTACAATATAAGAATTACTTCATGTTGAAGTGATGGCTGAACAATGCCCCAGCAGCTGCTGTTGGGTTTTTTGTTGTTGTTTGTTTTTTCTTGGTTTTTTTTTTTGTCAAGCTGGCCCTTCTTTCATTACTGCTAACAGATTTATGGCATGTAGGTTTTTTTATCAATGCGGCGTTAACTTCACTAATTTACAAAGACTTTTAAATTAGGACAAAAGATAACACTTATGCATGTGTTTGCATGATGTCATTTCATTACCTAGTTAGGGATTTGGGTTTTTTGTTTGTTTGATTGATTTTGTTTTGTTTTCCATTTTTTAAAGCCATAGTAAGTTCTCATTACATCATAACATATTTCTTGGTATCAGAGTACATTACATACCATCCCCTAAGGCAAGCAACACATGGCAAGTATTAGGGGTACAACACATATCTAAGGCAATTTACAGCAAACTGCTGTAGAGGATGCATGGAAAGCCACCAAATTAATTGGAGGAACTGTGTGTACAATTGGACGATTTTCTACAGAAGTTTACAAGTGTGAATCAACGGGAAAACATGCAATTGATGCAACCCATTATGTTGGCGTATTACTATATTAGTCACTGCTCTCAATCAAATGGGCATTAGCTTTGAAAGTGAGAGGTGATTAGTAGGGGTGACAAGCATCACAGAGTCCACATCCAAACACCAACCACATGGAGAGCTATGAGAAGATGATGGCACAAACATAAACCATCTTTGGATTTAACTGAGAAGACCTCATGCTTCCCTGAACATCTCGGAATCAGTTCCTTAATGGAACCTCAGGGAGTGCTTCTTAACCAAGTGAATTGATGGGCAATTAACTTTGCTTCTCTCTCCTGGCACCAACAAAAAAAGGTAATTTTAGACTTTGGTATAAACCATTTCCACTACTTCCCCAATACAGCTTGACTAAACTTTGGTTACCAAACAATTGTTGTTCTTTGCTTTCATCATTCCTCATTTCATTTATTCTGGCTTAAGCATCTGTTTGGGTTTTATTAAATAACCACTAGATCACTTGCTGAGAAGTGTGATTTTTTGTGAGAAAGTATAAATGCACGGCAATTTAAAATATATACATAAAATATATTAGAAATTTTTTAAAGCTTTTTCCCTAACTGCTGCTTCTAACATGAGCTTTGAAACTGAGGGCTTGGCTACACTTGTGAGTTAGAGCACATTAAAGCAGCCCCGGGCGCCCTAGCTCACTACCCGTCCACACTCGCAAGGCACGTAGAGTGCTCTGACTCCAGGGCTAGAGTGCTCCTGGTACTCCACCTTGGCGAGAAGATTAACGCTTGGTGTGCATTGGCTGAAACGCCCGGGCGTCAGTGTGAATGAGGTGTTGCATTACTGCGCTCTGATCAGCCTCCGGAAACGTCCCATAATCCCCTTAATCAAGTGGCCACTCTTGTCATTGTTTTGTAATCGCTGCAGGAATGCGGATATGCCCTTTGAAAGCTCCATTTCTGACAGCCGGCATGCTTATCTGCTCCGAGACAAAGCAACCGTTACTGTGGAATGCTGTGTGAGAGAGAGAGAGGCGGGAGGGAGAGGGGGTCTGCCGCTGTCTGAACTTACAAGACAGCATGCTGACATGCTCTCAGCCCCCCAAAAACCCACTCTCTCTCCCCCCACATACACACAACACACTCCCTGTCACACTCCACCACCACCCCCATTTGAAAAGCACGTTGCAGCCACTTGCATGCTGGGATAGCTACCACAATGCACTGCTCTCTGTAGCTGTTGCAAGAGCTGCTAATGTGGCCACGCCAGTGCACTCACAGCTGTCAGTGTGGACGGATTACAGCACTTTCCCTACTGTGCTCTACAAAGGCTGGTTTAACTCAAAGCGCTCTACATCTGCAAGTGTAGCCATGCCCTAACATTCATTTCCTTACTAACATTTGTTGGTAAATAGACCAAAGATGTGGGAATTAGAGGCAATGTCTCTAACAATAGCCTCATGTGGCCACTTTGTTTCCATGTAGAAAGAGCTTGTACCAGCAGGGATGGGATGTGCGAGCTATTGCAACACTTCCAGAAGGCAGTTACTATAGTCCATAAGCCAGTAACTGTACTGAAATTTAAAAGAAGCTAGTTTATAATGGACATAAGTCCTACATTCAATGATATCCTAAAAGGGGCCTTATAAGGCAGGGCATTTCCATGTACCATTGGCATTTACCCCTGTTCATTCATTACATGCATTTTTAACACCAATGTCTCATTTATTTCTCCCCCTTCCCCACACTCACCTCATACTGATCCAAAACTGCCCACTTCTCCACCAGGTCTGGGTGTTCTGACTCTGCTATAGGTCTGATTGGTTGCTCTTCTCTATTAGTTCTCTAGCGATAGGTGAAAATAAACTCCATCCTACATGCATTCTGAGCTGAATTCCTCCCAGTTTCATCTCTGTACATTCTTTGATGTAGTCTCTATGCCTGGATCCCCCACCAGACTCAGGCTGCCATGCCTCCACCCACCCTATCAATGTCATCCATCAATGAGGACCCTATGGACCCTAGTTTCACACTAAGGTGTTTGTCCCTCTCGACACTGGTTCCCTCCTAGATGGATCGCCCTTCCTCCTCTTCATCTCTGCAACTCCCAACTGAATTCATCAGAGAAGGGGCAAGAGAGAGAGAGAGAGAGATACCAGGAAGCATGTCCTCTGCTTGCTGTAAGGAGAGACAGACACTGAGGGGCTGTGGTGGAGTCAGCCTAGGCTTGGAAGGATTCGAATTTTATGGGTAAATGTCAGTAAACGTCGATTTCACCATATGCACAGACTGAAGAAATTTTTTTCCAATCGATAATAATTGAAATTTATAGGTGGACAAACTAACTTATCAGAGTTTGATTTAAGGATATTTACTTTGTATATTTTGACATGTGATGTTGACAATTTGTGTTTTAATGTTTATAAAGCTTTTAACTTTTTGAATCTCATCTACTGTCATTAAATAATTGTCTGACACCCCCCACCCCCAATTTCCCACTATTGTGAAAACTTAAATCAATAACATTAAAATAAAATGCTTAAAACCCATAATTTTGCACAATTGTGAAAATTTAAAATCAATAAACATGGAAAAAATGCTTAAAAATAAACATCAATATTATCCAGCAAAATTATATTAAAACAATTGAATTGGGCCAAGTCTACCTATCAATCCCTGGGCTCTGAGCCTCCATGGTTCCTAGTAGATAGTGCTATAGCGCAGGCTAGGACAAAGAGGCTCCAACAACAGATACCCAACCCTTTCCTATTTCCCTTTTACACTTTTGTTTCCCTTTCTTCTCCCCCTTATTTTGAGGCCTCCCCTTTTATTTCCTGTTTGACCCTACATTAACTATACATCTTAGCCTTTTTCTCCCATTTCCCTTCCTTGTTTTCCTTTCCCAGAGTCACTGTCTGGTCTGTGGCAGCAGGGCCTGGAGTACATGGCCTCAACCAGACTGGAAAACCCTGTCTTGTCCTGGCAAGACTCCAGCTAGTAGCAGAGGAGTGGGCATGTTGCTCTGCAGTGGGGTGACAAAGAAGAGGGATGACGTGTTAGGATGATTGCATCCTCCCTGGAAGGCCATTTAGGAGCAAGTCATCTCTCATCCAGACGTAAAGGAAATATAGCTATTATCAACTCATCCAGCATAGAGTTAGCTGTTTGCTGAATGTATTCCAAGTCTAATGACTTTGTCTGTATAGCAGAGGCTCACTACAGGCACCAATCTCAGGCATGCATTGGTGCATCATTACTTTTACAGCACTGACAAGGAGGCTATGGCTTTCCTATTTGTGGTATTAAACAGACCAGAGAGAGCCTCAACATGGTGATCTTTACTAGTACACATTAATAGCCTTTCTCCCGGAGGCGTACAAACTTTTCATCAGTTCACTGAACACCAACAACACTCTCAGGCCCAGACCCACAAAAGTAATGGAGGTGTTTTGACATTGAGCATTGCAACACCTCACTTTTAGGTACCTAGAAAACCACAGAAAAACTGTGATCCATAAAGCCTGAGTTAGGTGCCTAGGCTCCTATATAGTGAACGGGGACAGCCTTAGAATGCAATCCACACTGCAGGGAGTCATCTGAGCTAGCCAATGGGAGATGCTAACAAGAGGGGTGGGTCTTAAGCCCCACTCCAGAGATAAACACCTAAATCCACTCCACCTAAATCTGTGTTAGCAATCCAGGAACAAGGGGAAGATAGGTGCTCCTCTGCCTAAGTTACAGGTGGGGTCTGAGCCAGTCGGCATGTTCAGAGGCTGCCTAATTTCACACAAAATAGGCAAAGGAGGACCCGTATAATCTTCAGCCCGTTGGGTAGTGCTCTCACCTAGGAGAGAGGTGAGCACCAGTTCAAGTCCCACCTCTGCCTCAGTAGAAGAGATTTGAACAGGGAGCTGCATGCTACCTCTCAGGTGAGTACCCTAACTACTTAGCTATGAGACATTCTGATGTGGGTGTCCTTCAAGCTCTCCAGTTGAAATTGTTCCACTTTAATTAAATAGTAATCAGGCCAGACAAGGAGCAAGACTCCCTCTATAGTCCAGTGAATAAGGGCACTCACCTGAGAAGTGGCAAATCCTTGTTCAGATCCTCTCCTCTCATCAGGCAGAGAGGTGGGACTTGAACTAATGGTCTCCCACATCCTAGGTGTGTGCTTTAGCCACTGGGCTAAAGGTTTATAGGAGGTTGTCCTCCCCCGCTCTCCAGCTGTTTTTTTGTGGAGTTAAGTGGCCTCTGAGTACACCCACTGGAGCATGCCTCACATGGAACTTTAGCAGAGGAGTGTATATCTTCCCCCGGTTCATGGATTGCTTTGGAGCTGAGGCAGAAGGCAGGGCACCCCAGTGACTTTAGGCACCTACAGCTCTAGACAGCAGCTGAGCAGGAGTTTTGTGGATCACAGTGGCACCTAAAATGAGATTTAGGCACCTAACTCTGAGGGTTAGGTACCTAAATACCTTTGTGGATGGGGTTTGCAGTGATGAATACAGTGAATCACTGTGATAAGACAGTAGTTTCTGTTATTGTGTTTCATGCATGAATGATTTACAGAAGGATTCTACAGGGGTTCAAACACAGATTTTAAAAGCGAGCTTGAGGAAAGAGCTAACACCTGCATTCCTAGTATCATGGTCTTCTGAGGATTGCAGGTATGAACTTTCACCTTGATTTTTTTAATTTATAATTTTCTGCTGACAAATTACAATTTAATCTCAACTGGAGAAGTTAAATCAGAGTCAGAATAATAATTCAACAGAAACCAAATCATATTTGTTAAACAATTATGCTTCAAAAGGGATCATATATTTCCCTGGGGCATAATTCCTAAAATGTGCTCTCTCTCAGCTCCTTTTGTAGACTCAATTCTGCCATTACACCGTGATGGTTTCATTTTATTTGTTAATAAGTGGTGCTATGTGGCTTATTTGGGGGCATTGATGCTCATCTTCTTTTTCTTGGGCAACATCTTAATTTTCTTACCAGGTAGGTAGAAGTGTGAGAGAGGCAAATAGGAGCAGAGAAAGAAGAAAAACTGATCCCAAAAATGCATGCTTAAAATATTCTCTTCATTCACAGGAAATTGGCTATACAAGTTAAACGCAATATAATTTTCCTGGCACATTCTCTCAAAGAACTTTATGTACTGGAGTTATATTTTGACATGAGAGAAATGTTAATGAAAAATATCAACATTCCTCTCAGCGGGGCAAAGATACACCCATTGGCAGGCCAGGTTATGACCTACCACATTAACCACATGCCTAAAGCCCAAGATGCCACTTTTATGATGGCATCAGAATCTTAAGTCTTCATTAAAAAATATTTCTAGCCTCATGATTGCAAAGGAAAGTTTGAAAATGTGAACCAAGTAATTGATGGCATGACATCTGCCTGAGTCTGCAGACAGCCTCCAGCAGGTCAAGTAGCAACAAACAGAGCCGATAAAGAAGCTTCCTGGCCCCACAACCATCATCAGAGTAGACCTTAACCCTGGCTGCTGTCAAGCGAGGTAGGTTTGGCGGTTGTAAGGCTTGGATAGGCTTTATGGAATTGACTCAACCTTGGTAGGGTTTAGATACACACCAGGGGTCCTCCTCTTTTTTTTGACCCCACTGTCGAGGCTAAGGTGTCTCCCTAGCGACATCCTCTCATGGTACCAAAATGAGATGCCACTCTCAGTAGATTCATAATATGATCCTCCCTCTACTTTTTCACATGCTTTGACAGCAGCAAAATAGTTAATTATCACTGGGCAGCTAAATTAAATCTCATTGAGATGAATGGGGCAGTTCACATCTCTCAGAGCTTGTGTTTCAGGCTCTGCAAGATGCAGGCAGTAATCTGTAAATTGGTTTGTATTTAATATTTTCAAGGTTTCAACAAACAGGACTAAACAGTTTCTATCTTTACTCAAATGTAGGGTGACCATATTTCCCTATGCTGAATACGGGACACCTGGTAAAATTACTCATATTCAAATGAGTTCAATGGCAATCAATCAGAACTATGCAGTACAAACATTTAAACTAACATCAAGTTGACTGAGCTCCTGTTAAAAAGAAATACTGTGTAGCTGGATTCTTTTTATTTACCTTCTTATCTTTAAGGCTTTAGGGTTCACACAGGGAGAGGTGACATACACACACACACTCCCATACACCTCTCTCACACGGGGTGGACAGGGAGTGACTGACCGAACCTCCCCTCCCTGCCCGGCGCTCTCCACGCTCCATGCCTGGCTGGGCCCCGGAGACGGACCCACCTCTCCTGGTACCAGGCGCCGCGTCTTCCCGAGGCAACATGTGGGGGGGCATGCAGGGTCACATGCCTCCCCTCCCCAGATTTCTGTCAGGGTTCACACCAGAATGTGGCCAGCAGCAGCCTTTCGGCACTGTGTGGGAGGGAAGAGACGGGAGCTGCTTCCAGCCACAGGGGAGGTGGGGGGAAGGGATGACCTGGCCTGTGTCCTTGTAGAGCTCATCTCTTCCCCCCTCCCTGCTCCCCTGTGGCTGGAAGAAGCTTGTCCCTTCCTGCCCACACAGTGAGCAGGGCCGGCTCCAGGCACCAGCTAAAGAAGCAGGTGCTTGGGGCGGCCAATACCAAGGGGCGGCACTCCGACCGCTATTGGGGTGGCACATCTGGGTCTTCAGTGGCAATTTGGCGGCGGGTCCCTCAGTCCCTTTCGGAGCGAAGGACCTGCCACCGAATTGCCGCTGAAGAGTGGAGCGGCGCGATTGTGCTGCCGCAGCTTTTTTTGACCGCTTGGGGCAGCAGAAAACCTGGAGCCGGCCCTGACAGTGAGGAAAGGCAGCTAACACCTCCAGGCTGCTGCTGGCCACCAAGATAACCCAGCCACCTCCTGTCCCCCGGCTACAGCGCGCGCAGGAAGGGGTTAAGCCCTAAGGATGCGTTGTGCACCAGGGCCTAGGAAACCTGACTGCAGGGGCTTCAGCAAACCTGGCCAAAGAGGTGGCTCAGCAGGAAAGGCTGCCTAGGGGACGGAGCAGCCCCGCACTCCCTGAGGGCAGGACCCGGGGTGTGTGTGAAAAGGGTGCTAAGACCTTGCCCAGGGGGCTGCTGTGGAGCCTGCAGGGCTGGGGTGTGAACGGGCTGGAAATCGCTTCCCTCCCCCCTCCTGCCCGCCGGCCACTCCAGAGCTTAGCTGAGGGGCAGAGAGGCTGCCCCGTGCCAGCGCTGCGCAGGGTTTGGCATATGCAGGGCTTGGTTCCTCCTGGCCAGCACCCCGGGCCGGAGAGTCTTGGGCTTTCCTGGGGCACCGACCCAGCCACAGGCAGTACAGGAAGAAAGGAGCCTACCGGCCAGGTTGTTAGTGAGCTGAGCGCTCCAACCAGGGGCTGGTTCTCGGCACAGCGCTGGGAGTGGGATGTGTCCTGCCGGGGGGGAAATGGAGGAGCAGCAGGGCTGGGTGGGGGGGGGGGGGGGGGGGGGGAGGGGGCGGGAGACGGGGGGGGTACAGCTGCGCGTGGGGGTGAGAGCGAAAAGCAGGGAGAGAACAGCAAGAGGGGGAGTATGTAAAGGGCCGATGGGTGGGCAGCAGAGAGGTGATACGTAGCTGGTCCATGCCTGGCACCTCTCACACTCACCAACCACTGCAGCTCACAGTGCACAGCCAGTGCTGGCAAGAACTGGGACGGGGGGGTGGGGCCCTGCTGGCCAAGAGCCAGCATGCAGTGGGGGCTGTGCTGAGGGACCAGCAGGGGGAGCGGCCAGTCCCGCATGCTGCAGATTTGCCCCACTACCAGCCTTGCACACCCACCCCCCTCATTGGCCACTGGACCCTCCCACTCACCGCTGGGGGGCGGGCGGCTGGGGAGCAGGGATCCTGCCAGCAGCAGGACTCGCCAGTACTGATGGGGGTGGGGGAGGGGAGACAAAATACAGGCCAATTTGCCCATTTTTAAGAAAAAGTCGGGACACCTGCAGGAGGACTTAAATACACAACTGTCCCTTTAAAAATGGGACGAATGGTCACCCTACTCCAGGGGGTCGGCAACCTGTGGCACGTGTGCCAAAGGCAGCACACGAGCCCATTTTTACTGGCATGCTGCTGCCAGCCAGGGTCCCAGCCGCTGGCCCCACTCAGGCCGCTGCCGGCCTGGGTGAACGGAACCCCCAGCCGGCAGCCGGGACCCCGGCTGGCAGGAGCCAGTGGACGGAACCCCAGACCAGCAGCGGGCTGAGCCGCTCAGCCCCCTGCCGGTCTGGGGTTCCGGCTGCTGGCCCCTTGCCAGCCGAGGTCCCGGCCATCAGCCCCGCTCGGGCCGCTGCCGGCCTGGGATACCAGCCGCCGGCCCCGCTCACCTCGCTGCTGGTCTGGGGTTCCAGCCGCCCGGCCCCCTGCCAGCCGGGGTCCCGGTCTCTGGCCCTGCTCAGCCCTCCTGCCAGCCTGGGGTACCGGCAGCCAGCCCAGGGCTCTGCTCCTGGCCTGGTCCCAGTGCTCTGCAGCCCTTATGAAAAATTACACTACAATTAGCTTAATAACTTGAAAACTTAAAAACTTTGTATATTACAGTAATAATTAAAACATGTATAATGTTAATAAATACATAGGTTTGAGGAAACAAAGTAATTGTACTTACGTGCCTGTGCTTAATTTGTGTTTTCGATGATTTACCTTCTAAAAAATCTCGCATGTCTTGCACCCCCAGAAAGGGCATCTCGCACCCCCAAGGGGTGCGTGCACCCCAGGTTAAGAACCACTGCACTAAACTGATAAGATCTACATTTTAATTTAATTTTAAATGAAGCTTCTTAAACATTTTTAAAACCTTGTTTACTTTACATACAACAATAGTTTAGTTATGTAATATAGACTTATAGAGAGAGACCTTCTAAAAAGGTTAAAATGTATGACTGGCACACGAAACCTTAAATTAGAGTGAACATATGAAGACTCGGCACACCACTTCTGAAAGGTTGCTGACCTCTGCCCTACTCAAATGAAAACCCACAGTCTGAAGGACAAAATGGCAGCATTATTAAAAAAATAGGTAGGGGGGTTGCCAACCCAGCATGATCTAGCTCAATCTGAGCCCCTACTTACAGTATGGCAAATAAAAAAACAAAACAAAGCATACTGCTAGTACGTATCTTACACCCAACCGTTGTCTTATATTTAAACAACTTAAAATGCTATAATAATCTTCACCTAGCAGAGCTAAATTCAGGTAAACTGGAAGCTGGTGATTTTAAATGAACAAAGGTACCACTTTGTATTGGTTTCTGTGTTTAAGAGAATTGATGTGTCTTTAAGACAGGCCTGTGAGCCAGTATTTTAGTCCTGTCTTTCATCCTAGTGCAATCTGCACCAGATAAACATCTGCTAGATTTAATCTCTCTGCGCCTCTGAGGACAGCAAATAATGACGATTTTTCTGATAAATATGTATTCTGCGTAGATGCAAGACCCTATGCATCTGTGAAAATTATTGAGTGCTCACCAAACAGCCATCTCAGAGGCACACTTTCAGCTTTGAAAAGTTTCAGGGTTTGTTTGTTTTTTAAGTTGTTGGTTCCTCTGCTGAGGCTGCTAACAAGGGTAAGTAGGAATTGTGATTGAACTGACATCAGTTTATTTCACGTAATCCAAGCAGCAGGAATCAGATTTCAATAAGCTTAGGGTATGTATACACTACGAAATTAGGTCGATTTTTAGAAATTGATTTTATACAGTCGATTGTGTATGTCCCCACTAAGCGCATTAAGTCGGCTGAGTGCATCCTCACTACCATGGCTAGCATTGACTCACAGAGGGGTGCACTGTGGGAAGCCATCCCACAGTCCCTGCAGTCTCCGCTACCCAGTGGAATTACGAGTTAAGCTCCCAATGCCGGATGGGGAAAAAACATTGTCACAGGTGGTTTTGGGTACATGTCGTCACTCGTCACTCTCCCCTCCCTCCCTCCGTGAAAGTAACTGCAGACAATCATTTCGCGCCTTTTTGCCTGGGTTACCCATGCAGAGCAAACATGGAACCCGTTCAGCTCACCACTGCTGTTGCGAGCATTGTAAACACCTCACACATTATACTGCAGTATGTGCAGAACCTGGCTAAGAGATGGCAGCACGAGGACGATTGTGATGAGGACATGGACACAGACATTCCTGAAAGCACGGGCTGTGGCAATTGGGACATCATGGCAGTAGTGGGGCTGGTTGCTACAGTGGAATGCCAATTCTGGGCCCGGCAAACAAGCACAGACTGGTGGGACCACATAGTGTTGATGCGGGATGATTGGGATGGGGGTGATTCCCAGTGGCTGCGAAACTTTCGCATGCGTAAGGCCACTTTCCTGGAACTCTGAGAGTTGCTTTCCCCCACCCTGAAGCGCAGGAATACCAAGATGAGAGCTGCCCTGACTGTTGAGAAGCGAGTGGCGATAGCCCTGTGGAAGCAGCACACTGCTACCAGTCACTCGGGAATCAATTTGGAGTGGGCAAATCTACTGTGGGGACTGCTGTGATTCAAGTAGCCAATGCAGTCACTGATGTTCTGCTATCAAGGGTAGTGACTCTGGGAAGTGTGCAGGTCATAGTGGATGGCTTTGCTGCAATGGGGTTCCCTAACTGTGGTGGGGTGATAGACAGAACGCATATCCCTGGCTTGGCACTGGACCACCTTGCCAACTGATACATAAACCGCAAGGGGTACTTCTCAGTGGTGCTGCAAGCACTGGTGGATCACAAGGGACGTTTCACCGACATCAACGTGGAATGGCCGGGAAAAGTGCATGACGCTCGCATCTTTAGGAACTCTGGGCTGTTTGAGCAGCTGCAAGAAGGGACTTACTTCCCAGACCAGAAAATTACTGTTGGAGATATTGAAATCCCTATAGTTATCCTTGGGGATTCAGCCTACCCCTTGCTCCCATGGCTCATGAAGCCATACACAGGCACCCTGGACAGTAGTAAGGAGCAGTTCAACTATAGGCTGAGCAAGTGCAGAATGATGGTAGAATGTGCCTTTGGACGTTGGCTGTTTGCTGACTAGGTTAGACCTCAGCGCAACAAATATTCCCATTGTTATTATTGCTTGCTGTGTGCTCCATAATATCTGTGAGAGTAAGGGTGAGACATTTATGGCAGGGTGGGAGGTTGAGGCAAATCGCCTGGCTGCCAATTTTGAACAGCCAGACACCAGGGAGATTAGAAGAGCACAGGTTGCCACACTGCACATCAGAGAGGCTTTGAAAACCAGTTTCATGACTGGCCAGGCTACGGTGTGATAGTTGTGTGTGTTTTTCTCCTTGATGCAAACCCGCCCCCTTTGTTGATTTTAACTCCCTGTAAGCCAACCACCTTCCCCCCTTCGATCACAGCTGGCAAAGGAAATAAAGTCACTATTGTTTTGAAACCATGCATTTTTTCTTTATTAATTTTAAAAAAGGGAGATAACTGATAAGGTATCCTGGGTGGGGTGGGGGAGGAGGGGAGAAGGAAAGGACAAGGTCACATTGCTTATTGTAGCCACACTACAAATCAAAACTGTTTGAATGACAGCCTTCTGTTGCTTGGGCCATCCTCTGGACTGCAGTGGCTGGGTGTCCGGAGCCTCCCCCCCCTCCCCACGTTCTTGGGCGTCTGGGTGAGGAGGATATGGAACTTGGGGAGGAGGGCAGGCGGTTGTACAGTGGATGCAGCGGCAGTCTGTGCTCTTGTCGGCTTTCCTGCAGCTCCACCAGACGCCTGAGCATGTCTGTTTGCTCCCCCATTAGCCTCAGCATTGCCTCCTGCCTCTGCTCATCACGCTCACTTAATGCTTTTCTGGACTTTGCCACTGAATGCCTCCATGCATTCAGCTGTGCCTTATCAGTGCGGGAGGACTGCATGAGCTCAGAAAACATGTCATCGCGAGTGTGTTTTTTTCGCCTTCTAATCTATGATAACCTCAGGGACGGAGCTGATAGGGGGAGCATAGAAACATTTGCACCTGCGAGGGGATAAAAAGGGAGAGTAAAATTTAAGATGATACATTTCTGAGAACAAAAGGGAGACTCTTTCACAGTGAATCAAGCAATTCACAGCAGACAGCACATGTGCTTTAGGTAGGGTGACCAGATGAGGGGAATAAAATATCGGGACACATGGGAGGGGGGGTGCTGAGAAAAAAAAAAAAAAAAAAAGCCGAGCAAGTCCCGGCTGAGGGAAAAAAAAAAAAAAAAAAAAGCCGAGCGAGGCCCGGCTGAGAAAAAAAAAAAAAAAAAAAAAAAAAAAGCCGAGCGAGTCTCAGCTGAGAAAAAAAAAAAAAAGCCGAGCGAGTCCCGGCTGAGAAAAAAAAACAAAACAAAAAAAAAGGGCTGCCTGCGGCTATCTCTGTCCTGCGTCTGGTCACCCTAGCTTTAGGTACAAGGTCGCATTTGGCCTTTTATATTGAGCGCCTGCCGGTATGGTGACACATCACACACGGCTGGGCAATAGAATTCGGTTTCGAGGCAGCCATGGTAAGCCAAAGGGTACGCGGGTTTGGCTTTTAACGCCTTCATAACGTGGGAATGTTTTCAAACTGCAGTGCCCTCCTTTCCCATAGCAAGCAATGCCGGTTGGGTTTGCCATTTAAAACGAGGGGATGCGGTTTTCGGGTGAATGTGCAGAACATACTTCCCCCACCCCTCCGCGTGGCTATTTGGGATGATCCCTTCACCCCTCCCCCCGCCGCGTGGCTATTGTCAGGGATGATCCCTTTTAGCCAAGCACAAACAGCCCAGCATGAATGGGGTCCTTTTACTGTTCCCTTACAAAAATTTCCCTATTTCAACCAGGTGACCATGAATGATATCACTCTCCTGAGGCTAATACAGAAAGATATAGACCGAATGTTGCTTGAATGCGACCAAAACCCATGACCATTCGCTGCCATACTTTGTGCTGCAATGATTCCAGACTATTTGCTACTGGCTTGGCGAGGTAAAGTGTCCTACCGTGGAGGATGAAATAAGGCAGCCCTCCCCAGAAACCTTCTGCAAAGGCTTTCAGAGTGCCTCCAGGAGAGCTTCATGGAGATGTCCCTGGAGGATTCCCACTCCATCCCCAGACACGTTAACTGACTTTTCCAGTAGCTGTACTGGCCGCAAATGCATCCCAAGTCTTCAGGGCAAATCAAACATTAAACACTATTGCTTTTAAACCCTGTACTATAGTTACAAAAGTGCACTCACCAGAGGGGCCTTCTCTGCCTTGAGGGTCGGGGATCTTGCCTTGGGAGGGTATTGGCTCCGGGGTGATGAAAAGGTCCTGGCTGCTGGGGAGAACGGATTCATCGCTTGCCTGCTGCGCATTCTCCTCCTCCTCCTCCTCTTCCTCATCCACAAAAGCCTCCTTTGTGTTGCGTGAGCCTCCCCCCTTGCAGGTGTCCATGGACAGTGGTGGGATAGTGGTAGGTTCCCCCCGCTAGAATGCCATGCAGCTGATCATAGAAGCAGCATGTATGGGGCTCTGACCCAGAGCGACCTTTTGCCTCCTTTGTCTTTTGGTAGGCTTGCCTGAGCTCCTTGACTTTCATGCGGCACTGCTATGTGTCCCTGTTGTAGCCTCTGTCCATCATGCCCTGTGCGATTTTGGCATATATATTAGCATTTCTTCTTTTTTATCGGAGTTCTGCCTGTACAGATTCTTCTCCCCATACAGCAATCAGATCCAGTGTCTCCCGTTCGCTCCATGCTGGAGCTCATTTGCGATTCTGGGGGGACTGCATGGTCACCTGTGCTGCTGAGCTCGCCACGCTGACCAAACAGGAAATGAAATTCAAAAGTTCCAGGGGCTTTTCCAGTGTACCTGGCTAGTGCATCGGAGTTGAAAGTGCTGTCCAGGGCGGTCACATTGGAGCACTCTGGGATAGCTCCCGGAGGCCAATAACGTTGATTTGCGTCTGCACTACCCCAAATTCGACCCAGCAAGGTCGATTTTAGTGCTACTCTCCTCGCTGGGGAGGAGTACAGAAGTAGATTTTAAGAGCCCTTTAGGTCGACGGAACGGGGTTGCTTGTGTATTCATTATAAAATCGACCTAATGCGGCTAAATTCAACCTAACCCTGTAGTGTAGACCAGGGTTTAGTTTACTACCACCCATCTCTAGATTTGAGAGGAGAAGCTATATATAGTTAGCACACTGCTTCACTAGTGTCTACTAAAATTCTCTCTACACAGGAGTAAGAATGTGCTCAGAGAAACTGCATTTGAGTATTATGAGGGTGGACTTGCCCCATGAAGTACTGATTAGAGAGATTACTATAATAAATTGAAAGAAGCTGGCTGGGACATGATGAAGGGACTGAAACTTCACAGCATACCAGGGGAAACAACAGAGTTACAACTTTGAAATGAATTGTGTAAACACGCTGTCAAATAAAACTACAAAATTACCAGTTTTGATAACTAGAATAGAATTAGTAGGGAACATAGGTCATTGATGCAATGTTTGATTTAAAGAAGATAAGTGCTCACACAGCAATATCTGACCAAGGCAAATGTGTAAGTGCAGGAAGAACCATTATGAAGCTGTAAGAACCACCATTCCTCACCCCCCCCCCCCGATCTCCCCGTACCATTAGTTAGTATATATATATATAGAGAGAGAGAAAAATATTTTGAATGAAAAATCCCGTTATGCTTACATTGCAATCATATTCAACAATAGAAATAGACACATACAAGATGAAGAAACAAACAGGTCTTCTCATTAATTAACATTATGCACAGCTAGCCTGGATAGAATATCGGGTGATAGGGAGCCAGTAAGCATGAGTTACCTGTGCTACTCTCTTCCACCCCATTGTATAGTATTATCTATGTTAAAGGGAATCATCTATGTATTTTTTTAAAGTGTTTTTGCCTCCATGCCGTAAGGAAAGGTATTTTGCACTAGTGTTGGCAGATAGGGATTTGAGAGGAAGCAAGTGATATATGCTAGGCATGGACTCTGCTACCAGCAATAAACATGAATAACCACCATACATCTGTATTCAACATTATTATTATTTTAGTAAACAGGCCTGTCAGTTACATGACTGTTGAAATGCTTTAACTTTGTTCATGTTTTAGAGTTTTTCCTTTTTTCAGGGAGAAACAGAAATAAAAGGAGATAGCTGGAGTGCCAGCTGTAGATTCATCTAACATATTGTGCCACAGACTGGAGACAGACTGCATCCCTAGATGATCACAAAAGCTAAGCAAATATCAGTTCTGAATGAGAGAACTTTCATTAACAACCTTAATGCTGCAGAAAGAGGTGTTGGTGATCACTAGATGTCCTTCCATCTGAGTCAGTACTGAACCAATGCTCCAGCATCACACTAGATGGCCTAGTGCTGGTGGAAATGTCTTTTGGATAGATGTGAGAGATATCCTGGGCATGTGAGATTATTAAACAATTTGAGGCACTTAAGTGCAGGCTGTGTTAATGTCAGGGGACTAAACTAAATATTTGCATTCCACCTAACATTGGGCCCAAGCTTTCATTCAGAGAAGGGCATCTGCATCCATCCTAAAGTATCAAAGCATTGCTCTAGCAATGAATGTGGGTGAAAGGATTATCATGCTGTCACATTAATGATACTATATTATTTGTACAAAAGATGCAACTGTATAAAGTATAATTATAAATAAACTAAGGAAAGAACACATTTAAACTTTTTTTTATTAATAGGCAAATTGTATCCCGCTACAAAACAACCTTGGAGGTCTAAAAATCATAGAGAACTTTCTAAGACAAAAAGTATTGCAGCCAAAGTGGGGTAATTCTATATTAGACCTCATTCTGACAGATGAAGATGAATTGATTGCTCAACTAAAAACGGATGGTTGGCTAGATGCAAGTGATCATGACCATTTTCTTCATGTACAAACATAATATGATACCAACCAGTAATATACTTAGTGCTTTAAAAGGGCCAATTTATCAAAACTGCAAGTAATCGTGCAAAACTGAGTGGGAGGAAAAATTTAAAGGGCAAAGCAGGAGCTGACAAGGGAGTGGAGGATGGTCTTAAGGAATAGCTAGAAAGGACTGCAAAACTTTAGGCCTAGCAGACATGTAAGAATTAATGCTGTGATCTGATTTCCAATTAGAGAAAGTAAAAGAGGTCACCAAAAGGGACTGCAGAGTTCTGGGGGCTGTCTGAAAGCACAACCAAAGGAGGACTAGTAAGGGAAGGTCAGCTGGATCTGAGGAACTAGATGTGGTAAGGGTTGTAGGGAACAGTAAGTCTCACAAACAGATTCTGAGGTAGATGGCTTGAGGGCGAGAGAAAGCAGTTGTTGCATCTTCTGACTGACCCTACAGACCTGCTGATGTGATTCCCTCCCATCCATGTAGTTTCTGGTTCTGTCAGACTGCATAATGCTACACGGACCTGAACACTGGATCCTGGAAGGGTTCCTGCTGGAAGAGCTCCTGCGGGCTGAAAGGACAACTAGAGGAACTGGCTTTGAGTGGGAACACATCAGACCTAGTTGTGGAACCAATGCACACAGGCTCCAACCATTGGCATCTTGCCAAATGCCATGTTAGTGAACTCATGCTTCAAACCAACCAGACAGTGCTTCTGGGAAAGGTCAATGCAACATAGGCTGTTCCTGGGGAAGAGTGAAGCTAAAGAAGTCATTGTCCCAAACAATACGACTCTTCTATAGGCTAGAGGAAGACTTGGAGATTTATGTAAAGGCTTGTATATGTAAAGGAAAGTTATACTGCTATGAGCTAAAGTGTGAATTTAAACTGATAGCTATACCAGTATAATTCCCTGAGTGGATTCTGGTATGAGTGGTATTTTTTTTGTTTTGATTTTTAAGTTTAGCTTATGTCACCTCACAAGGAGTTTACACTAAACCAAAAAAGCCATTCTTTTGAATAAGTCTCCATATGGATAGTTATACTAGTATTATATATTGGTTTAACTATACTGGTATAACTGGCTCAAGGGCCAGGGTTGGTGGCTGGAGAGATTAATTTGCATATTCCTGTTTCCAGAAGCAAGGGAGCAGAGCTATACAGCCATCTCTCTCTGGACTCAAAGAGGACCACTCAAAGTCAGTCATATCAAACGTCATACCAAAGAGTAACTACAGCCCAATGATAAATACACACCCAGCCATCTTTACTAGAAAATGGTAAAAGTCGTTGAAACTGAATTACATCAAAAGGATACACCTTCTTTTGTTTTGGGTGGTATGGAATGGGGTAAAGGTCCCTAAAAGTCAACAAGAGCAGGTTCTCTTAATTGACAAAACAACTGAGAGATGGATAATCTTAGAGAAAGATGGCCAATAAAATAGGTTATCTGCCAAAAAGGTCAGACTACACGATTATGATGGTCCCTTCTGGCCTTAAAGTGTAGAGTTCCACCTTCGTTAAATGAAAACGAAGGTAAAGAACTACTGAAAGAAAATATTTTGATTTTGAAGCTGGAGAAAATGCTTGGAGGAGTTGATATAAAGAAAGATAGAAAAAATTGTTTTAGACAAATAAGTAAATTAAGATAAAGCATAAATAGCCATACACAATATGTGTGCATGCATATGCATGTGTATATGTTTTAAATGACAAACCTATATATCAGTATATCTGTAACTCCAAAATTACTACAGAAAGTATGCCACTTTCCCACAAAGTATTGTAGCTGTCCGAGTGACACTGATGACCCAAGATTTTTTAAAAAGTGCCTGGAACTAGACAGAATGCATATGTGAAGGTCAGTGAAAGTTGTTACTGATGACACTTCTAGAAAATTTGGTCAGAAGACAGAAAATAAGTTGGGATTCACAAGTTTACTTGTTGAGATGGATAGTTACATTGACTCCAGCTACCATGCAGCAATCAATCTGGCACTGACTCTTCAGGGATAAGACTGCTTGTTTCCTTTATGACATAATTCTACAAAATATTGTGTCTCTCCATAGAATTCAGTCTTCATTTATCACCAATGTTTATCCTGATAATTTCCTTTGGCAAAAAAAATTACAAATGGTTCAAAAAGAGCTCACTGATCTGATCACAAGAAGACTTCAACCATATTACAGAAGAGAGGTCAACTTTAATATAATTCAGAAACATGGTACAAGTAAAAAGCTTGTATTTTAATTATACTTCCCCTTTAGGTTGTGAATCAACGGTCTACTGTTGCAGTCCTTATACAGGTAAAACTCACTGAAGTCAAAGTTTTGCATCAATAAGGACTGCAATAGAAAACTAAAAATGTTAAAACAGAGTAATATAATGTGGTTAGAGGAGACATGTTTTTAATGTGTCAGTTGGGCTGTGTAACTGATGAAACAGTTTTCTGGAACCAATCCTGCAAGATGCTGAGTGCCTCTCTAATATCATTAATTTCAATGCAAGTTGAGGGTGCTCATCACCTTCTGACAAGCTCTCATTGTATCAGGGATTTGTTAGTTTTTAAAAAAAAAATCCCCAATCTTTTGTTGTAATAATCCCCAGACAGAGCTAGTTAGTAGTTACTCTCAGGCCTTATAATTAAAAAAAGGGTTGTAAATGTGCATGTAATATAGATAATTCTGTAAACATATGTAGTAACAGTCAGCTGGGAAGGCAGGTTTGTGCTCAGTCGGGTGGCTGTGTTTGGAAAAGTTTTTTATCCATTTTCTCTTTTATTGTAAAAACCCTCGAGATCAGAAAATTCCTAGACACTAACCAATCCTCTTCCAGGTATTCCCTAAAAGGAGAGTGAACTATGCATCTTAATTTATTCTTGACCATCTTTTGAACATGCATAAGTTAACAGTTCCCAGAAAGAGCACTGTACTATGGGAAATACTGTATTGTATATCTGGACACAGATGCATATACTGAACACACATATCCATGCAAAGTATACACATTATGTGTGTCTGTGTATATAAAGTGAATATAAATATGCATACATGCACATACATTCACCAAGTTAGGTACTTTTTTCTCATTTTAAATAGACATGCTAGATTAACATTGTCAGCTGTTTGATGTTTTGAAGACTACTGAAAACTCTCACAATTTTTGTATTCGTGTAAAGAAAATAGTGCTGTGAAAATAGTGAGGGCTGCCAATGATCAGGCATCTCAGAGGATACTCAAATTTGGCAGCCCCGTCATGCTAAATCTAGCTGGGCTGCAAGGTGGAAAGGATTGCTTGCAGTTCCTCCATCTGGCCACCAGGAGCTACTATATCCTCAGGTTTCACGTGGCCTCTCTGCCTCTCTTCTCCGGGTCTGCATGGAGACCAGCGCCAGGGAGGAGGTGGTCATGGTAGGAAGGTGAATGGAGCAAGGTGGGGAAGAAAAAATGGCTAAAAAGGGACGGGGCAGAACTAGAGAAGCTAGTGGGAGAAGGAGGGAGACTGCCTCAAGCTCCTGCACTACCCTCAACAACTCCTTTCACAGCTGCCCCAGGCTCTCTGCACGATCCATAACCGCCCTCCCACCTTTCCCCTGGCTTTCCACCCCTATTATAGGCACCCTCCAAGCTCCACCACAAAAAAAAAAAATCTCTCTTCCAGATTTTTCCACAGCACCAAACCCCAACCCCTTGTGCTCCCATTCCCTTTCTGCTTCAAACTAGACCTGGACAGGAGAGAGATTTAAATGTAAACCAATGTGAATGTGAAATGAAAAGTAAAACCTTTTTGATTATCAAACATGCTGCAAACATTGTAGTAATCCCTAGCACACAATGAATTTAACACAGATGTGCGGTTTTCAAATGAGATTCAACTCAAACATGCATACTGAGAGTAAAGTTATTTTATTAAATCATGCACATCACGTGTGTTAGTGCAAATAGTTTAATCTGTACTCGAGAAATTCTATTGTACTTTTTATACCTTTACAAAATAGATTTAAAACAATTATTTACTTTAAAAAATGTAATTCTGAAGTAAAGCATTTCAGAACAATATTTGCAATAATCTATATACAAGAGGTACCGAGTACCACTGGCATATGAGTGTTTTGTGATTGGGTGGCTTCCTGCAACTGAAAAAGATGAAATGTTAACTAGGTGACCCAATATTATAGTCTAAAAGTCACTTGTGGACTTATTCTTCCATAAATCTAATAATCCTCCCATTAGCAAATCCCAAGTATTTTAAGATAGAACCTTTAATTAAAGGACAATGACCCTCAAAACCTCACAAGGCAAATTATATGCTAAAATTCTATTTAAATATTCAACTATATCTGTTGATTGCCATTAAATATTTTAAAGCCAATTAAATCTTCGCTGAGATTATCTTCCTATTCTTAAGTTTCCATTAGATGAATTCATTTTACTTTGCAATCCTTTAGTATATTATATAAGACCTTAATAAAACTTTTTTAACTGAACTGTTGAGTTGCACAAGACAACTATAGCCAACACTTAATTCATTGTTTAACTACAGTGGGTACCCAATCAAAAAGTCAATAACTAACAACAGTTGCCACCCTTCAACTAGGAAAAACTTTTTAATGGGGACCACTGTATGAAGGTATATTATGCATATTGTGTCATGTAATGTTGATGCAAAAGTTTCTAATTACCAAAAGTAAACACACTCAGCTTATTAACTTGATGCATAAATGACCAGTTAGATGACTCTAACTTGGCAATAGCTTGCCTATCTTGGATTTTTTCAGTTACCCATAGATGCATTGTAGCACCTTCCATATTGAAGTTTTCAGTAAAAACTTACCTAAATAGACAAATATTATTTCTCCAGTTCAGTTTTGAAAGTATTAAATGACTGAAAAAATAAGTTGCTAAAATGTGATATGTGCGAAAATATTCAGGTTTTAAAGAATGTCTCTCTTTAAATATATGAAATTTAATAAATTACATTCGAACTAAAGGTAATATAAATTGGATCACTGCACTATGTCCATCAAATGACCAAGATTTTGCTCCCAGAAATACCTTAGTTCACTCAAGAACACACACAAGCACACATTCCCACACGCACACACAAAATATCCTAGGCAGGTGTTTGCCATCCAATGTCTTACCTATCTCTTTAAGGCTGGAAATGAATTGTATTTATTCCCAAAATTATTAATAAAACAGAATCTTTACTGAAGCAAAATATTTGTTTCCTTCAAAAGGCCTGGAAAGTGAAGTTATTTTAAGTCTTGTTCCCACTAGCTCAGTGACTTGCAGCAAGTAAAAATGGTACATTAATGTAAAAAAATATTTCAAACTGAAAGGCACTGAGCATACTGCCTCTGTTTCCAAGTATCTGTAAGGTTATTTGGCATGGGTATCCAAATCAGAAATGTGTTTTTCTTTTAAATCTGGCAATCAGATTCTAAAGTAAAATATCCACAAACCTACCCATTATAAATAATTTGGTACCAAGAAGCCTACTTTAGGCCACCATAATAGTATTTAGAATCCCAACATACTAATTTAAAAATTACATGAAATTGTAAGCAAAAATATTGCTCACAGTAGAATGAAGTCATAATTTTATTCCCTCTTTATAGACAGATACATTTTATACAGTTTAAAGCAATGACCCTACTACTGTTCTCGCGGAGAGCTTTGTTGTATTAAGAGGTAAAAAGGAAGAGAATTAATCTGTTTTTCCCCAGTATGTGAATGATGCCAGCTTCTAAAGGGAGGACGGTGAATGGATTCAACAACAGTTCTCATGAAGAAGCTCTGGTTAGGCCTGGGTACAGCACCACAGCTGTTACAGCAACCAAAGCTGCCATCAGAGGCATCCAAGGCCATTGTCTCTGTGTGGAGAGAAAAAAAAATCAATATCATACTTGTTCTAATTTACACTACTCAGTTTACCCCTTGGTTCCGATAAATCCTGAGCACCTGTTGATAAACATCACTAATATGTTTCCCATGAACCCTTACTGTTGGAAAATCCTGACACCAAGGGGTTAAACCATATTTGGCCTACCACAAGGAACTCCAAGAGACGCAGTCATCACAATGGCATGTCACCACGAGTCTCTTTAGTCGTACTGTATTTCCAACTTTGTTACAATATGCACCTAAGATTATATCTTCTATTAAACCTTTGAGGGATTAAGATGCTTATAATATTGTTCGTGCAAAAGTATTGCTAGACCTATGCTATGCAATAACAGCATCTAACTTCTTTGCTTTGTGTGTTTAAGCCAGATCTGAGATATTAGTTCTAAGTGGATCCTATCAAGGTAATTTTTATTATTATTTTACATCAAGGGTAACAAGTATTTTACACAGGACATACTGGGAGACACTGTAAATGTAGTGCAAGCTTAGAGTTAAGAATGCAAACCCACCACCTATTTGTTATTCCCATTTTGTCCTTTTTCCACCTTCTTCACAGCAGTAGTGAGAAAAGTGAAAAAGTGTTCAAAGCCAGAGAGGAAATTCTAAATCCACAAATAAGAAATAAAGGACCAAATTTCAATTTAAACAGACAAACTCTTCATTTTCCATATTTGATTAAGTAATTAGGTTTTCTTTCAGGTCCTGTCACTGCAGTATTTCACAAAATTTGCCCCATTTTGCTAAAGACAAACTGAGACCAAGTTAGAAGAGAGACATTCAAAACTGGTTAGGTTAGAATTAATTCATAGTTAGAAATATCACAAAGAAACCACACAGATGTTAAATGATTAGTTGATTGTTCAGCTTGACAGTATCACCACTACGGTATATTAAATGAAGGGTTTGCTTCAGGTAAATAAATATCTGTGAGCAGTTCACCATGCACTATTTTACAAAAATGGCACAAACAGGCGACAGGGACAAACATACATTGACTGAACAGTAGTGCTTGTACCTTTCTCTACCACAATGGGCCGTAACACCAATACAGGAAAGCCAGGATTAGGCCGATGAATACGGCTGGGACGGGTTGTAATATGGAAGGCTAAAGAAGGGAAGGGATATTAAAAATCATTTTTTGCTATAAAATCAATAAGGTAAAGATGATTTAGATGGGGGACAATAAGTCAAAGAGTGAGTTTTGTTTTAATCGAAACGTATTAAAGACATCTAACACGATACAGCATGATCTAATTCGGTATACAAAGTTAGTACACCACTCTACTCAAATGAACATGGATATTTAAAAATAAGATGAAGTAAGCAGAAAAATGTTCTAAGGAAGCCTTTTGTCACCACTTAGAATTTAGGATTTCAGTCAAAATGAGGCTTAGACTGACATGTCAATCTATCACATTAGTGTCTTCCTTTTTAAAGGAAAAAAAAAAAAAGATGGGAGACTGAGCATGGGTTTTCCTTTACACAATGAAACCTCATCCAGGCATCCCTAGGCAGTGGACTCTGCATATTCAGAAGGTCCAAGAAGCACTACAGATTCTTCATCCATTTCTTCACACTCAGCAATTTTCAACCTCCTGCCCACAAGAAAAAATTCTCTTCCTATGAATAACCTACAATTATATCACAATGCAAATCCTGTGGTCAGGACACTTCTATGAGACTGCAACATTATTCAACATTAGCAATGCAGTGTACCACAATGATGGAGTACATATCCATAAGGGGACCCTGGGAGATGAAAATCTCCACCAGGGCATCAGCTTCTGATAGCTCAAATTGCTAAAATCTGAAAGTTGGACTTACGTCTTGATCTCATGTTGTGACAATGTTGTATTTCTAGACAAATTTCAGGCCATCAACATAACACATACCTTGTTGTCTCAATGTTTTAATTGCACACAAACTTGTTCAATTAGTTTTAATAGACACTAATACACCTCTTTATTTCAAGCTTTGGCTGGATAATCTCTATTCTGTGTCATGAATTGGTTAATTCAATTTCAAAGGAGTGACTGACATAGGTGATGAGAATTGGTAACTAAGTTTATTTTTTAAACTATCCTTAGAAGACTCCTGCTTTTTCTGTTTCTCTGGCTATATATGTGTGTGTATACACATACTCAGGAGTAAGTTCAGATCATGCTAGCTAGATGTCTTTTTAGTGCTTTTTTGTGCTGAAGCCATGTTGATTTCATATAGTCAGCTAAATGAGTTAAACTCATGTTTATAGACTTCATAGAATAAGTTACTAATAGATTTTTTTTTAAAGTAATACAGGCATTTCAAGCATAACTTCAAATAAAGGTCAGTATATATGAAATTTAGAAGGTGCTCTACCCTGTGCAATACATGCCTTGAATTTATGCTAATTTAAATTTGTTTTAATCAAAGCAATATCCAATAGGCAAGTTATGTGTAATTATAATCAAGGCATTTTCATTTGTGCTGTAAATCCGAGTGCCATCTTCCCACAAGAAGCATGGTGGTAGAAATAATCAATGCAGTGTCAAAAAAGTGCCAAAAGATTTCAAATTCATCAAAGCACTTTACATGCTCAGAACCATTCACATGGATAAGTCCATCACTTAAAGTCTCAGGAAACCATCAATAAACTACAAACATGCAAATACATGTAGCTCCATAGGTCTATGCATTTAGAACATAACATTGCTTTTTAAAATTAATTCTTCACCCCTTCAAAAGAAAGAGGAACACAAAAATCCTGTGGATTTCCAATATGAGTTTGCAAATGGAATAAAGGAATTTTCTCTCCTCTAGCATTTATAGCACATAGAATGGTCTACTGCATTTTATTTTAGCTATCATTACATGCACCCATACAACATGCATGACATACATTAAAAGCAACCACCACATTAAATGTACTTGCCCACAAAAAGACAAGACAACCTTTTTATTCTCTCCCCACACCACCCTGAAATGTAATGAAAGTTTCCTCATTGCTGTCGTCCTGTCAAACCAACGCCTGATTAAAAACATGCGCCCCTAATATTATGATTGAAGATCTGTAAACTCAGGCTTTGGCAGGCCACAAAAGGGAGGAAGTTCCACAGTTGGCGTCCTTTCTTCCAAAAAATCTTAGCCAAAAGTGAGGTGAAAGATGATGGCTTCAGCCACAAGAGGAGGTTAGTGGTACTTGGAAAAAACTTCCAGCCCCTTGGAAGCTCCAGGATTTTTTGAGTCACCTAGCAAAATTAACTAAATTTTCAAAGTTTTAAAAATGTCACCCCATGAGTGTTGAATTGAGGCTTCTCTTAGGAGTCCCTCCCTCCATACACTCTTTGCTGTTGCTCATCTTATTCTGACCTCCTCCAGCCTCCCCATTCTCTGTTTCCCCTCAGTCCTTCCTCCTAGTTTCTCATTGACATACTTAGTTTGCTTCCTGAGGTCCAGGTTCTTAAAAGGTTAAGTGTAAGGAGTCTACTACTTACTACCAGCCACTCAGGGGATGTCTATACTGCATTATAAACTCAGGCTCGGACTCAGGTTTGAGCCCAACCCCCCCTACCATCCACACAAATCTATCTGACTCAGGTCAGCAAGCACTCAGGACCCAAATTCTAGGACCCCCAATCAGGGGGGTGGGTCTGAGCCCAAGTCCTGTTGATACTTTGGTCCTAGCTCTGTCAGTTTGCAGTCTGGACGCAGATCAAGCTATAGATCCAAGTCAGAAGGTCTGCATAGTGCAACATGGGTGTGTTAGCACGGTTGTGAGACCTGGGTCCAGCAATTGTAAACCAAAGTTTTGAATGCAGTGTGGTCGCTCAAGCATGGGCTTGGAAACACCTAGTCCACAAATGTGGGTGCCACAGACCTGGGTTTACAATGCAGTGTAGACATACCTCTAATGCAGGGGTCGGCAACCTTTCAGAAGCGGTGTGCCGAGTCTTCATTTATTCACTCTAATTTAAGGTTTCGCGTGCCAGTAATACATTTTAATGTTTTTAGAAGGTCTCTTTCTATAAGTCTATAATATAACTAAACTATTGTTGTATGTAAAGTAAATAAGGTTTTTAAAAGGTTTAAGAAGCTTCATTTAAAATTAAATTAAAATGCAGAGCCCCCTGGACCGGTGGCCAGGACCCAGCTAGTGTGAGTGCCACTGAAAATCAACTCGCATGCCGCCTTCGGCACGCGTGCCATAGGTTGCCTACCCCTGCTCTAATGTATTCCCTGCTGAATCAGGCCCTTTTTCCTGTTCCCTCTCACTCATAGTGCTTAAGGCCAAAAGGGACCACTAGAGTGTGGTCTGTCATTAAAAATTTGGAGAAGGATTCCAAGCAGGAAAGAAACTGGTGTGAGATTACCACGAACGGCACATAAAGCAACAAGAAGACAGTGAATGTGGCCTCCCCTTTTCTTTCCTCCTCTCCCAATTCTGCTGCATGTTAAGAGGTCTACAGGGGAGTGGGGTAGTTATATTGGCTCTAACAGTGTTGGTGGCATTCAGAGGACGCTGTGCTTTGTAGGCACCAAAAGCTGTCTCTGGCAGTACACTCAATCCTGTGATATATTTAAAATTAATTACTACAGAAAAGATCATTCCAGTTACTCAGGCTGGAAAGCGTAGTGCATTTGAGCTATACTTCCCAACCTAAGTTCCCAGTAAGCTGCGCGGCTCAGCAGCAGCCTATTTAGTGCCGCGCAGGCACTCAAGGAACCTGCCCGGGGACCTGCCGCAGCCAGGGGAGGGGTGCCCCTCCCCCACCACATAGCCCAGAGCCCAACCTGCTGCACCTGGACCTGCTGGGGTGGCATGGCCGAATCGGGCCCAGCCATGGTTGGGGCAGGGCAGGGTGGCCAGGGCCCGCGCCAGGCACAGCTGGAGCAGCCCAGACCTGTTGGGGCAGCGTGGCTGGAGCGGCGCATGGCAGGAGCGGCACGGGGCTGGCTGTGGCCAGCCCTCCCCCTGCCTGGACCAAGCCGCGGCAGCCCTCCCCTGGCCCAGACCTGCTGGGGCCGGGGGAAGAGCGCCTATCCTGCAGCCGCAGCCCCAGAGCTGCTGCAGCGGGGAGAGGTGCCCCTCCCCTGGAGCCCAGGTGTTTCTGTAGGGAAAGAAAGCTGAGGGGAGTCCTCTCTCCCAGCCATAGCCCCTGAGCACCCTCCTGCACCCCAAACCCCTCATCCCTGGCCTCACCCCAGAGCCCGCACCCCGAGCTGGAGCCCTCACAGTCCTGCACCCCAACCCTCTGCCCCAGCCCTGAGCCCCTCATCCCCAGCCCCACTCCTGAGCCCACACCCCCAGCCGGAGCCCTCACCCCCTGCACCCCAACCCTCTTCCCCAGCCCTGAGCCCCTCATCCCTGGCCCCACCCCAGAGCCCACACCCCTAGCCAGAGCCCTCACACCCCTGCACCCCAACCCTGAGCCCCCTCCCACACTCCAAACCCCATATTGGTGCACATAACAAAATTCATTCTGCACATGGGTGGGAAAAATTAGAGGGAACACTGTTCTCAATGTGTGCAGCACTAGCCCATCAGGGCCCTTTGTCCTTAAGAGGTAAGACCAGAAGACAGTCAGAGGATAACATTTACTGAACGGACCACCACACAGAAGGAAAATATCCTGGGAAAGATCTGTTTTTCCTGTTATTTTTAATAAAATTGTTTGTGTCCAGGTCTTTTGGCTTCTGTACAGAAGATTTTCAGAGAGGATTTTTTGCATTTTTTTGTGAAGTGAAAACGTTTTACCTGGCTCTGTTTGCTAGTCATTAGTCCAGATTTTTAAAAAGAGCAGAAGCACAGGGACATGTGTAAAACAGTATATGCAGTTATGCACCTAATTTATGTACACAATTATTGCAATTGTGTATTCAATCTGCATATTTGCACATGCAAATACACAGGAATCTAAATGGTTACTTGCATGTACAAAGAAAGTAGTGTAGCACACATTAGGTATGCAATTGCAGGTGGATTTTTGTACACTTCCCTTTGGAAAATCTGGTCTTTACCATGTAACACTCAGATGTTGTCACAATCAACAGGAGACTTGCCATCATAGAGGCCCACACATAATTTGTACAGACTTACATTGTTTCCTTTTTCTTGTAGCAGCTTCAGGTTGTCTTTACATTGTTTAAGCTCATCTGTGATAGATTGCTTTTCCTGCTCAGTCATCTCAAACTTCAACTTCAGCTCTGAGAGTACAGTCTGTGTCTTTTCATACTAAAGGCAAAGAAATAATCTACAGACTCATCTTAAATTGGACATTAGATGTTAAGTTCTGTTAAGGTAAGTCAGTGAAGCTTCAGAAACAAAACCTTCCTTATCAATCACGTTTCAAGATAATTTGGTCAGAACTAGCAGTTCCATATAAAAACAGCAGATGAGAGATCTGTTTGGATGATAATTAAAACCATCTTATATCCCAAAGAAAAACTACAACAAAGAACCTTTTTCCATTCTTACTGAAACAGTCTTCTAAGTTTTCTTTTTACTACGATTTCTCCCCCTTGTGTTGACGGCTTAGAACTAGTTGCATGTATGCCTTTGCTTTTTGATAGCAAAGAGACTCATCACATCCTACTGCAGGTATAACTAAAGGAGAACAAAGTCTTATTTATATAGTGCCTTATCTTGCATGATACCAACATCTTTACTAATGACATATGCTATATTCATAAATTACTTCACCCACCACTAGGAATGCAGCCTTCTTCTTGGATAGAAGGCAGCAACTACCAGTGTACACTACCGCACTACGTTTTAAAAAAGTAAGTAAGGACTACCATTATCCAAATGAAACTGCTTGGGGAATTTAAGAAGGCAGAATATAACACCACAAATCTAAATTTAGCCTAGAAATTGAAGCTACACTCCCCTAGCATTAATATAAGAGGATATGCAAACTTTAATGACAACTTCAGTAACTCTTTTACATTTCATTCAAAAGACAGCACATCCAACCACAGTATGCCTCCTATGGACATACCAGGGCATTAGTTCAGAACAGACTCAAAGAAGTATTTCTCCTACTAAATAACTAACTCAATCTACTTCCTACAACAGTCAGAGTTTTCCTTTGTAGGGTTCCCATCTATTTGCTAACCAGATCAGACACTGCTTTGTTTGTGATATAATCAGCAGCGATTCTTCATTAGAATGATTTTAGTTGCCTAGGATATTCTGAGATAGTCCACTAATTCTGGAGTTTATCATTTATTTACACAGACAAACAAAAATATTTTCATAACTGGGGGGTGAGGGGGGGAGAATTATGCACTTCTCAAGTGGGGTGAATTCATTATAGTGTGTCATGTGAAACTACAGTGTGCTGGTGGCCAAGTACATTGACAGCAGTGCCTGAACATATTCAACTTATGTGCCACACCAAACACAATGTGCTTACAGTGTCCCTCCTTAATCAAGAGGGACAATAATTAGGGCTGTCAAGCGATTAAAAAAATTAATCACGATTAATCGCGTGATTATGCTGCCCGCTTCTTGTTTACAATGTCACCTGAAAGTAAGAACAGGTGTTCGCATGGCACTGTTGTAGCCGGTGTTGCAAGATATTTATGTGCCAGATTTACTAAAGATTCGTATGTCCCTTCATGCTTCAACAATCATTCCAGAGGACATGCGTTCATTCCGATGACTGGTTCTGCTTGATAAAGATCCAAAGCAGTGTGAACTGATGCATGTTCATTTTCATCATCTGAGTCAGATGCCACCAGCAGAAGGTTGATATTCTTTTTTGGTGGTTCGGGTTCTATAGTTTCTGCATCTGAGTGTTGCTCTTTTAACCCTTCTGAAAGCATGTTCCACACCTCATCCCTCTCAGATTTTGGAAGACACTTCAGATTCTTAAACCTTGGGTCCAGTGCTGTAGCTATCTTTAGAAATCTCACATTGGTACCATCTTTGTGTTTTGTCAAATCTGCATTGAAAGTGTTCTTAAAATGAACAACATGTGCTGGGTCATCATCCAAGACTTCTATAACATGAAATATATGGCAGAATGTGGGCAAAACAAAGCAGGAGACATGTAATTCTCCCCCCAAGGAGTTCAGTCACAAATTTAATTAATGCATTTTTTTAAATGAGCATCATCAGTATGGAAAGCATGTCCTCTGGAATGGTGGTTGAAGCATGAAGGGACATATGAATCTTTAGTAAATCTGGCACGTAAATATCTTGCAACGCCGGCTACAACAGAGCCATGCGAACACCTGTTCTTACTTTCAGGTGACATTGTAAATAATAAACGGGCAGCATTATCTCCCGCAAATGTAAACAAACTTGTTTGTCTGAGCGATTGGCTGCACAAGAAGTAGGACTAAGTGGACTTGTAGGCGCTAAAGGTTTACATTGTTTTGTTTTTGAGTGCAGTTATGTAACAAAAAAAAAATCTACATTTGTAAGTTGTACTTTCACGATAAAGAGATGTATAAGGTGAATTGAAAAATACTATTTTTTGTTTATCATTTTTACAGTGCAAATATTTGTAATAAAAAATAATATAAAGTGAGCAATGTACACTTCATATTGTGTGTTGTAACTGAAATCAATATACTTGAAAATGTAGAAAAACATCCAAAAATATTGAAAACATTTCAATTGGTATTCTATTGTTTAACAGTGTGATTAAAAGTGCTGAGACAATGTGTCAAACATTCCTCTGTCAAGGGAAGCTTGTCACTATCATTCAAGGTCTATAGGTATTCAAATTATTTTACAGGCTACAAGGCAACCCTCACAACAGATCATTAGGGGGGCTAGAAAGCATTGCTTTAAGCATTAAAGCAGAGGTCTCTACCATTTGAGCTAAAAGTAGCTGCTCCTTTATGGATATAGAACTTCTATAGTTATAAAGTTACATGTTAACAACATTAATTTACATTTTTTCTGAAATATGAAAATGTATATAACATCATGGTGATTAATTTATGACAAAGCAAGGAAAAGGATTACAAAAAGGATAATGAAAAATCCACTAGTGGCTGGATAAAGCTTCTCTAATTGTGTTCATGAGAAAAGGAACTAACTATTGCAGCATTTTTTTCCCCATAGAGTATGTGCTTCAGCAGCCTCATTTGAAGGGTTCTAACTTTATCATATGCACTTCTTAATTACCTTCAAAAGTCCTGGGGATCTAAGCGAGGCTCTATTAAATAGGAAGGACACTCATCTTTGCAGAGAATGTGAATTCCTAATGCTTAGGAAAAATGGGTGTGTCTAATATAGTACACGCATTGTCTCAGAACAGTTAATACCTATTTATACAGGTTACTGAGAATTTAATGCTGTGGTCAAGAAGATGACTGCCTATCTGCCATCTCAATGGTAGTCATAAGTGAAAGCTGCCCATGAACAGCATAAAAAACAGTGCACTTTGCCTGCAAAAGCAAATATTTAGAATGTTTCCAAACACACACACAACTTACTTGAGCTTTCCTTTTAGGTTCACAAATTTCCTCATTTGTGCATCAAGTCCCACTCACACAGAACCACTTATATTAATAACAATTTTCAGAAATTTTGAGGTCATAGCTATTTTCACTGTATTTCCATCTAGCTAGCATAAATATCAGTTGCTGGTCATAGGATCCAATCATAACAGGAATTAATGTCTTTCCTTTTACCTCTTTCTGAACATCCTTTGCTTGATTCTCAGCTTCACTGAGTAGAGTTTTCAGACTAGCTGCATCGCGTTGATGTTGTTCCTTCAAAGAGCCCACTTGATTTTCAAGTTGCTTTCGGGTCATTTCAAGAACACTTAGATCACTGGTTAGCGCTAAACTCTGTTTCTGAGAACTGCAAAACAATATTCAATTCATGCTTCACATTTTAAAATAAAACATTTACATGATTTATAAAGAACTTTTTATCCCTAAGAACTTTAAAAACTATATGCATGCCATACAGCACTACCAAATTGAAGCTATCCCTAGGATGGAGAGCAGCATCAGTACATCATATAACAAAGGAACAAAAGAAATTTTGGCCAAGGATTAATATTTTTTGGATTATCTATTTATACACAGAAAATAATTACAAATACTTTGAGTAGAAACTAGCTCACAAGAACAGTGCATCTCAATGAGATAGTTACAGTATGCATAATGTACATCTATCTACTTCAATTTAGTTCATTCTAGCTTATTAGTAACAATTAAATATCTTGAATATTCTAAAATAGAAAATATAATTGTCTTCATGAAAATCTAGTTATTTCATAAAGTTTTGTACTTTATTAATGTCAAAATCTGTAAATTAATAATTAAATACTAAGTATTTAAGTTAAGCAATTGTAATTTGTGCCTATAAAATATAAGCAATAGAAATATGAACCACTCTTTTAGAAACCATCGGTTTTTTTTTTTTTTTTTTTTAAATAGAAACAGAGATCATCTGCATCCCCACATTTGAGCATGAACATTTTGTGTGAAGAAACAAGTGCAAAAGTGATCACATATTTATGTGCACAGACCACTGCAACTACTTTTAGAAAATTGGACTGTGCTATATTTTTACCTAGTCAGGATGAAGTAAGATCCTGTGGGGAAAAAGACTGGTGCACATCGTCAGTGAGAATATACCACTAGTGGCCTGGACTGGCAGCAGAGGGTTGCTGGGAATACATCACAGGACTAGATATTGTTATATATACACAGTAGAAACGTGGGGTAGGAGAGAAGAGGGAAAATGTCAGGAGTTAGACAAAATGGGAGCAGAAGTAGAATGAAGGGAGATTCATGTATAAGATTTGGCTTCAGTTTGCCTAAAACAATGACTCATCCTTTCTTGGAGTGCACCACTGCAGGGAACTTCCATTGGTAACTAGAATCATAGAATTTAAGATCAGAAGGGACCATTACGATCATCTAGTCTGACCTCCTGCATGATGCAGGCCACAAAAGCTGACCCACCCACTCCTGAAATAGCCACTCTTGGGCAGGTGACTGAAATAGCGACCCCTGCCCCATGCTGCGGAGGAAGGCGAAAAACCTCCAGGGCCACTGCCAATCTACCCTGGAGGAAATCTACAACTAGAACTTATGGCACTGAGAACATAAAAATAAAAGGGTAGGTACATGGTAAAAATTCAAGTCTAAAAGAAGAGGAGGTTACTAACTTTGTGCAATAACTGCTCCCATCTCCCCAATCCTGCAGGTCGACATGATGGCTACTAAAAAGGCCATCTTCATAGTTAAATGGAGCAGAGAACAGGTTGCCATAGATTCAAATGGAGGTCTCAAGGTAACTAAGGACCAAGTTTAGGTTCTAGGTTTGGTGGGGACTTTAATCTGGGGTAGAGATTCCCCAAACTCTCAATAAACCTAGATGATACCAGGTGAGCAAAAAATGGAGAATTCTTCTACCGGAGGATGAAAGGCTGATATTGCAACCAAATAAGCCTTAATCAGACTAACTTTCTTCAGATTCAACAGGTAATACAGAATGACAAAGTGGCACAAATTCAAGCAGGAGGCAGCAACACCACCACCAATGGAAAAATCTCTTCTATTTCTGCAGGTAAGTAGTTTGGGTTCACCTCTTTCTACTATTCAGTAACACCTGTTGTACTTCCATAAAGCAAGAGGATTCTAACTCCATGAACCATCAAGGAACCACGTCCTGAGGTGGAGAACTCCTACAACGGTGTGAAGCACACGACCCACATCCTATGAGAGGACATGAGAAGTGGTTGGGCTTGAATGGTGGTTAGACACAAAGGTGGAGCCGGTAAGGGTACCAAACTTGTCTCGACCAGACTGGCACTATAAGGGTAACTCTGGTCCTGTCTGATTTTGTTCATCACCCTTAGTATCAGCAGTGTTGGAGAAAATGCAGAGAACAGACCTTTCTTCCAAGACAGAAGAAAGGCTTCTCCCCTCTCAAGTAGAAAAAAGGGCACCTCTTGTTCCTGCAGATGGTGAAGAGATCCACCTTTGGCAGGTCTCCATCTTTGCAATATGCTGTGGAGAACTCTTGAGAGTCTAACTGCCATTCATAGTCCCGTGAGAAAAATCTGCTGAGGACATGGCTGTGGTGTTCTGGATACCTGGGAGGGTGGACTGCTGAAATTTGGATTTGATGAGCTATACACCAGTTGCATAACTTCATGGCTTTAATGCACAAGGAGACGGATCTTGCTCCTCACTGCTTGTTGACATAAAACATGCAGGATAAATTGTCAGTCATGACCCTGATTGATATGTCCCTAATGAGGAGTATGAAATGAAAGCAGTGTTCCTCAGAGCCAAGATTGATCTGGAGACTGGTTTCCTGAATCGTCCACTGCCCTGAGTCATGAGGGCATTGAAGTGGGCTCTTCGTCCCAACTGTGAACAGTGGCAGGTGTCCATCGCACAGTGTTGGCTGGATCTCAGAACACCTTGTTAATGGGTACCACCACCTTGGAGGATGTTGCTGACTACAGGATATCCAACAGTTTCTGCTGTGAGTCCTTGACTTCTTCAAATGGAATTTGAAGAGCATCCACAACCCCCTTTATGAGACCTTGAAATTGCCAAAAATGGTCGGCCAGGGATGGTGGTAGAGGCATAACTGCCTCACTCAGAGACAAGGATAAAATAGGTATTTGAGGGGTGGCCTCTATCTGCCCTAGCCTCCTGCTCCTCAAATGTCTCCTCCTGTGTGTGGCAGGAGGAGGGGGGGGAGCTGTTTGGGGAGGAGTGGGCTGTACAGCTCTAGTACCCTATGAGATGGTACCAGTAGTCTGGTGAATTGCTGCTGATAAGCAGCTCAGGGGTCCCAGTCTGGTCACTTGGGGCGCCCCACACAGGTGTGGGGTGGCATTCAGGGTTGGTTCCACCACCCTTAATGATGAGTGCAATCTTCCCTGTGACTGTCAAAGAATGAGTTCCTGAAGGAATATGTTGAAGAACCCTGAACAGAAACAGAAGAGACCTCCTGGAAGTCTCCTTCATCCTCCTCACTATTATCCAATGGAGGGGCACCGGCAGAAAATGGTGGAAAGTTATGTGGTACTGGAGGACGGTGGTCCAGAGATCAGGGTCTTGGTACCGAGAGGTGCTCAATACCCATGAGAAACAGGGACTCTGGTTCCTTCGTTACAGACCGGTCCTTTGTGTATCTGAACTTTTGTGGTATTGAGTAGGGGTTCAGTAGCAATGCAGTAGCCGAGGACAATATCACATCACACTGATGGTGGGCGTACCAATGTAGATGCCAATGATGCCTTGGTGCTGCTGCTTGCTTGGTATCAAGAGTTCTGAATGCATCGGTGCCAACGGCAGGGCTGGGCTTGATGGTGCCAGTCCAGAGTGCCCATGCTTGCCCTCCTCATCCCTGGTAGAGGGTACCAAGGATGTGCCTCTCCTTTGAGCTCCAGGACTTTCCAGCCCCACCGGTTTTGAGGGAGGAGTCCTTTGACTGAATGGTATCGAGTCGAGAGGTCTAAGATTTGGAGGCTGTAGATGTCACAAGGGACATGGGGTTTTTTTGGAGCTGTTTCCTTAAGATGAGAGTCCACATTTCTCTTTTTTGGAAGGCTTCCCTCAAGCCTCCAAAGTCTTCCATTTCTTAGGGGAAGCCTGCGCCGAGGTTTAAGGGACACTGGATCTGTTCAGAGCAGATTTATGGGTGGGGAAGGAGTCTCCTGACCCAACTCAAAAGCTGGTCAAAGGGAGCACTCTATCATCAGCAATCTGAGTTTAATCTCCCTCTTTTTCCTTGCCCTGGACTTGAGGGCCAAAGCAGAAGTTGCTCTTCTGGGAGATGTGAGACTCCCCAAAGTAATCGACTCACTTAGCGTGGTCGCTGCTCACAGGTATAGCCTCCTGGCAGGAGAGGCAGTGTTTGAAACCCACCGAGCCACATATGCGCTGCCAGGAAAAATAAGTCTCTCAGAGGAGAAAAAGAGAAGTAAAACAATCCTCTTACTGCTTTTCTTTAACTATAACTATTACTAACAACTAACTAATCTTAACAAACAACTCTAGAAAAATAGAACAGCTGAGACATGCTCAAAGTGGACATGCTAAGGCTCTGTCTCAGGCCGAGGTGGTTGACAAGGAACTGAAGGTAGTTCTCCCACACACCCCTATACAGCTTTGGTGTCCAGCATAAGGAAGCATAATGCACATGGGCAGGTCAAACCGACACTGCTAATGGACCATCTCCGATCAAGGACTCAAGAGGTGCATGGGTACCTGAAGCGGAGCACCAATGTGGATACTACTTGAAGAGAAACAGGTTATTGTCCCAGTACTATATTCTAGATGAATTATCAAGACACAAGATTCCAAAAGTGAAGACAAAAGGGATAATGGAGGAAGAGGGAATAAAATGAATAAACTACTACTGTGTAAGCTGGATGTTTTAGGCATTCTTTAGCAGTAAGGTAAAATGACTCAAGAATGAACTACAAGATCAAAACATATTCTGAATAATCCTGTCTCTCACACACACAAAAGATACCTGTGAAGTATGTACTTGTTGTAAGAATGGGAGATTTATCTTTATTAATTGCCATAACACGGTAAATTAAATACATCTTACAACACAGTATCACTTCAGTGAAGTCTACCATGACTAAGGCTACGATTTTGTTATGGATATTCTTAGTAAAAGTCACAGACAGGTCACGGGCAATAAAGAAAAATTCACAGAAGCCCGTGACCTGTCCCTGACTTTTACTAAAAATATCCATGATAAAATGGGAAGGGACAGTGGGGTGGCTGGGAGCCCTGGGGCCCACACCACCCGTGGGGGCTCAGAGCTCCGGGGTCCCCCTGCCCTCTCCCCAGTGGCAGGGAGATGCAGGAATCCCCCTGCCGCCACAGGAGTGAGGAGCTGCATGGGCCTGCCTGTCCCCACCATGGTGGCTGGGGAGTCCCCGTCCCCCACAGCAGCCAGGAGCTGCCGGGTACCCCCCATGCCTGCTGTGGCTGGGAGCTTAGGGGCCCGCTGCCTCAGGTGGTGGGGGTACTTTGCAGCTCTCTGCCACTGCGGGAGGCAGCGGGACCCTGAAGCTCCCAGCTGATGGGGCTGAAGTCATGGAGGTCTTTGGAAGTCATGGATTCCGTGACTTCCGCGACCTCTGTGACAAAATCATAGCCTTTACCACGAACATTAGTGATGTGACAGAATAGAGGATCCTGCAATCCTATTTCAATGTTATTTGCAAGCTCCAAATGTTAAGCATTTTCTAATCCAAGTTTCTATACATATTTTTTTCTTTTGGGCAGTAAAGGAAGACAACTTTTACTAAGTTTAACCAATGTAAGAATGCATATTCCCAAGTCCCTATTAAAGAGGCAAAATTTAATTTAAAATAAGATGTGTCATCTGAAGCATATTTTATGTTCATTAGTAATATACAAATATTTAAAAAAATAGAGCACAAAATGTGTAAATGTAACTAATTGTAAATGTGAACTGTTCTTTGACCAAAACTAACTGTAAATCAAAAGTTAATAAAATGCATAATATACATTCCAGTTCTCTTGTGTACAAGCTATTTAAAAAACAAACAAATAACAAAAAACATAATTGGCCCCTAATTTTTAAAGTCCTTTTTAGCTGTTATAGAAACCTTTTGAGCTAAGGCCATTTGTAACCTTTAGAGTCAGTAGTTCTTACCTATGAAGCTCCTTCTCTTGTCGCTGAAGTTCAGATGCAAGCAAAGTATTCTCATTCTTTAAGGAGAGGCATACAGCTTCTAGATCACTCCACTCCTTTCTCAACTTTTCAAGTTCACCTGTAAACAATGTAAAGTTACTCTGAGTAAAACAGTCAAAGAAATAATGTTTCATGTGCCCTCAAAAAGTAACAAGGAAAAATCTGAGAGGATTTGTAAAAACTGTAACTTGTCAAGTTGATTATTATGTTATACAAATTTTGTGGCACAGAACTAGTATATATCATATATCAAATTATAAGCCAACATTAATAGTTTGAGACACTTAAACACTTAGATTAGAATCACAGAAGATTAGGGTTGGAAGAGACCTCAGGAGGTCATCTAGTCCAATCCCCTGCTCAAAGAAGGACCAACCCCAACTAAATCATCCCAGCCAGGGCTTTGTCAAGCAGGGCCTTAAAAACCCCCTAAGGATGGAGATTCCATCACCTCCCTAGGTAACCCATTCCAGTGCTTCACCACCCTCCCTGTGAAATACTTTTTCCTAATATCCAACCTAGACCTCCCCCACTGCAACTTGAGAACACTGCTCCTTGTTCTGTCATCTGCCACTACTGAGAACAGCCTAGCTCCATCCTCTTTGGAACCCCCCTTCAGCTAGTTGAAGGCTGCTATCAAATCCTCCTTCTCTCTTCTCTTCTGCAGACTAAATAAGCCCAGTTCCCTCAGCCTCTCCTCATAAATAATGTGCCCCAGCACCCTAATCATTTTTGTTGCCCTCCACTGGACTCTCCAATTTGTCCACATCCTTTCTGTAGTGGGGGGCCCAAAACTGGATGCAATACTCCAGATGTGACCTGACCAGAACCAAATAGAGGGGAATAGTCACTTCCCTCGATCTGCTGGCAAGGCTCCTACTAATGCAGCCCAATAGGCCGTTAGTCTTCTTGGTAACAAGGGCACACTGTGACTCATATCCAGCTTCTTGTCCATTGTAATCCCCAGGTCCTTTTCTGCAGAACTGCCACTTAGCAGCACTAAGAAATAGTGGCTATTTCTTATAAAAATTCAAGACAGTTAAAAAAAAAAAAAAAAAGTCTTTAGAGGTCTATTACTAGAATTTGAAAACTGAAAAAGTTATGGAAAAGTTTATTTGAAGCATCTGCTTTTCCAGCCACTGACATCTAACTACAAAATTATTAGCACTAGTAGAGTTCAGGAGAATCAGAAGTTACTAGATGCCATACATGTCCTAGAGCCACGTAACACAGCATTCAAAGCAAACACTGGAAGCTTGAAATCAAATCTGTGAAAATCAGCAACCAGTGCAACTAGTAGAGAAAGTCTTGGGGATGCAGTGACAAGAGACTGGATTAGGCAAAGCTCTCTCAGGGTATGTCTATACTGCAATTAGACACCCATGGCTGGCCCATGCCAGCTGACTTGGGCTGCAGAGCTGTTGAATTGCAGCCCAAGCCTGGACATCTACACTGCAAATAAACAACCTCGCAGCTCGAGCCTGAGTCAGCTAGCATGGGCCAGTCATAGGTTTTTAATTGCAGTGTAGACATACCTCAGAGGCCTTCACAAAGAGTAATTAATGCAGAGTTCTAAATATTGTGTATGTACCAACTTCCATCTACACACCACTGAAGAAATTTCAGTACAAGTATAATTTATATTGCTCTTATTGTATATTGTAATCTGTATCCTGAGCTCCTTGAAATTCTTAATGTAGATGTCAGTATGGGAAGTTTGTATCACTCTTTCCTCTAAAATAGGTTCAAGATAAACACCAGAATTGGGGTTGACACTGGAAGATGCTACTGGAGTGCAGTACTGTAGGGTGCAGTTCCATTCATCGTCTATATTGTTTTTGTATTGGTGCCTGTCGTAGTATCTGAGCACCTCGCAGGTTAGCAGATTGGCACAACAAGAACCCTAGTGAACTTCTGGAGTCTCTGGCTCTCTTACTTTTTCTTTGATCAAAGGAAGATCCTCTTGTAGTGAGAGAGATTGGTTGGGAGAAATAGTTGTGTCACTCTGGTTATTGTGGAAAAGCTTTTGTGAAAGAGGTAGATCTTGAAGTATGCCCTAAATGTGACAGACTCCTGGTTAGTTTTCTCTCTCCTGGGAACTTGTTCCCTAGCTGGATTCCCTCCTCTGAGAAACGCCTTGTTGCCTGCTCTCACATGATCATGGTTTGCAACCTGTATTGCCGAATATGAATGCAATAGTCTTGACAGCTGATAGACTGCACTGAAAGGATCGATTCCTTGAACTGGCAGCAGAAGTGAACTGGAAGCCAGTGGATCCTCCAGGCCTCTTAGCCAAATGTCTAGAAGATTACAGCTACAGAGGTTTGCTGAGCACTTTGCAACTCCTGTGGTAATGTATATTCCTATAATATGTGGAGTTTGCCATGCTTTTCAGCTAGTGCCGCTATACTCTTATTTCAATGAAAAGCATAGCTAAGTTCATAACTAATATCTTATAGGAATAATTAGACAAAATTTAAACTGCTATTTAAGTGACAGAAAGCAGTGTAGAATTATTCTGAAGTGTATTCATGCAAAGTTTCTAGTTAAATTTCAGATTTGTTTGTTTACACCAGGGGTCTCAAACACGTGGCCCGCAGGGCTATTGCATGCGGCCCGCGAGCTCCTCCCGGCCCCCCCGCCCTCCCCCAACTTTTACCTGGCCGACCAGCACCGGGGGCAGGGCAGGCTCCCTGCTTGCCTGCCCTGCCGCCGCGTCGCACCAGGAAGCGGCTGGAACCTGGGGGAGGAGGGGCGCAGGGGTGTGTGTGGCTGTTGCTTCAGGCACTGCCCCCAGCAGCTCCCATTGGCCACAGTTCCCCATTCCCGGCCAATGGGAACTGCTGGGGGCGGTGCCTGAAGCAACAGCCACACACACCCCTGNNNNCCACACCCCTGCCCTGAGCCCCCTGCTGCACCCGACCCCCTGCCCTGAACCCCCGCCACACCCCACACCCCGACCCCCAGCTCTGAGCCCCCTGCTGCACCCTGCACCCTGACCCCCTGCCCTGAACCCCCACCGCACCCCTCCTGCATCCCAAGCCCCTGCCCTGAGCCCCCTGCCGCACCCTGCACCCTGACCCCCTCCTGCACCCCTCACCCCAACTCCCTGCCCTGAGCCCCCACCGCACCCCACACCCCTCCTGTGCCCCCTGGGGGCAGGGAGGGGGCAGAGTTGGGGTGGGGATTTCGGGGAAGGGGTTGGAATGGGGGCAGGGAAGGGGTGGGAAGAGGCGGGGCAGGGGCGGAGCCTCATGGAAGGGGTGGAGTGGGGGCGGGGCCGAGGGCGGCGGGGGGGGAGGTGTCAGTAAATGCGGCCCTCGGCCCAATGTACTAGTCCTCATGTGGCCCTCGAGGTCATTTGAGTTTGAGACCCCTGGTTTACACTATGGATTTTGATAGTAAAGAAAATACAGAATAATAATGGCCTGAGTAATTTAATTCTAAATATCTGCCACTCAGACATCTCAAAGTGATTGTGACAGTTCCCATGAGGATGAGCCACAACTTTCTTACCTTGTAAACGAGTAGCTTCCTCTCTCTGCTGATCCTCACACTGCTGACATCGCAGCTGGAAACTGGCTTGAAGATTGACAATTTCTTTTTCGTATTCTGAGGCTTCTTTCCGCCAGCGTTCAAGTTCAGCCCGCACCTCCTGCAGCTCTTCTTGCAAAGCAGCAATATCAGTGTCTCGTTCTGATGCAGCTTTTTCTGCCCCTTGTTGAAGTACCAGAATCTCATCTTGAGCACTTAGCAATTCATCTCGAGTGCTTGAAATTTCATTCTCCTTTTCCTCACGAAGATTCTCAATATCTTCCTGCAACCTATGCAGCTGGGCTGGAAAGTAATGTATACAAGTACAGTATAGATTTTTCTAAGATATATTTATTACATTTGAAGAAAACAGAGGAGAAAAAACTCCTTCCTTAACCAACTGAAGCTCAATGGAATTAAAAAACAAAAATGTGATTCAAATAGTTACATTCGCAAATATTATACTCTTAAAAGTACAAGTGGTGATTTATCTCTGTTAGCACTATATTCTAAGTAGATTAATAACACCTCTAGCACCTCAGTTCCAGATTTAACTTCATAGTTGGGATTAAACTTTGGATGGGAATGGTTTCTCCGGTCCAGGATGGATTTTCTGGTCTAAGTAAGAATGAGTCAGAAATATCCCCTCTCCAACACCAGAATAGCCAATATCCCAGTGGCTAGGGTACTCACCTGTGAGATCCAGGTTCAAGTCCCTGCTCTGTCATTGTCTACATCCCTAACCATCAGGCTATTTGTTATTCTAGGGCTGGTCTCTCCCAATCTCTCCCATTGGCGCTGTTCCACTCTGTAAAAATATTCAGTGTAGTAGGGACTCAAACCTGGGTCTTCCACATCCCAAGTGAATGCCCCGACCACCAGGCTATTGGCTATTCTGGGATCATTCTCTGGTTTTCCATGAAAACCTTTTGATAAATTTAGCATAACTTTTTAATTTTCATTCCCCCATCAAACCTGGCAAAGGACCAATAAATATTCCTTCAGTAAGAAATATTTTTTCTTGAAAAATTTTGAATTTTAGTGCAGTTTCTGTTATTAATGAATAAAAAGGTCTCAGAATCCTTTGATCAAATATGGGAAGATTCATATCCAGAGAATATTTTTTCAGAAAGCTATTAGCATTTGAAAAATGTGGTCATGTTGTAGGGTAATCTTCATTGTAACAATAGCTGCCAGGCAGTGTTAGAAAGGTTTCTGAAACATTGGGTGTAATTTGGAGAGCTATCAAACGAAGTTTCCATGACACCTTTTCTTATTTAGGCAACACACAAAAACCATTACCTCATCTGATCTGAACCCTTTAATTGTACAATGACTAATTACATGGGCCCTTACAGTCTCCCTACTCTTCCTATCCATGGATGGAGGGAGCACTACTCTTGTGGAGGTAGGGATTCAGCTGCTTCTGTGGCACCACCCCTTCCCATCCCCCACTCTTCTCTGGACATCACAGATGTGGGTCAAGGAAGAGTGGTGGGCCAGAGGTGTGATGAGTCTGACCACTGTCCACTCTCCTAACCCCATGCAGGTCTTTTAGAAAATATACGAGAACATCTTCCAGGAGTCCTTGGGGACAGTGAAACCAGAGAGAGTTCACTGTAAAGCATAACTGGCAAGGAGCTAGGGAGATAGCAGAAGAAAAGAGTTAGAGCAGAGACACAGGGCCTCAGTGTGGGTCTGCCAGGTTTGTGGGCAGGCTCTGTGGCTTATTTTTTGCCAGTGGCAAACCTTCCCCACTCTACAAAAGAATAGTAAAGAAACAACTTGAGGGGATCCTTGTTGAGATTTCTCCTCCTCCAGAATCAGATTTCCTGCTTTTGCTACTGCTTTGTTTGGTTGGAGACAGTTTTCGGCTAGGTTGTTAACAGAGCAGCCAGCTCAAATCAGATTATTCCTCAGATTTTTCTGCAGGAGGGCATTATCCTGGGAAAGGCCTAAATATTTTTGCTGGAAGGCATATGCAGTACTCTATACACTTTTCAGTGTGAGTGGTATATTACTGAAATTATCACCTGTAAACTCATTTGCTGTAGCTATTTTTCTTCTCATAGAAGTTGTTCTTCCTTAGCTTGATGAGGTGATGGTTGCTTCCAGATCCACAAGTGTGAATGTAAAAGTGATGTAAGCATTGGATTCCATTTTGCTTTATCTGTTTTGGGCTGGAAAACTCATGGTTTGCTTATTTACCTCAGGTGGAAACAGCTAGTAATGCCATTCCTTCATAAAAGTATAGGCAGTGGTTCCACTAAATTTTTTATTATTTCAGATTCTGAATTTGGAAGTTACTTTGGAATGGACAGAAGAACTTATTTAGGGAAGTTTTATCAATAAGGAAAGAAGCTGACCAGGGCATAAAACCTAAATCTCTAAGAATTGAGCATGCCTGTCAAGTTCAGAATGCCTATCAAAAGACAATGTAAGGTAGCACAGCAGGCCTTTTTGGAGAATCTAAAGGTGAAAGGGAGAGAGAAAAAATGTACACTAGAGATTATTTCCTGCGAAAACCTAGAAAATACAATGAATCAGAAGTGTATGAATCATTGAGAAGCATAAATTGACACAGTTCAACTCTCAACAAGAGAAATTAGACTAAGATTCATAGATAATTATTTCCTTTTATACAAGTTCCCCGATGCCACCAAAAGTGACTGAAGTATTTTCTTTTATGCCTGAGGTATAAAGAAAGAAGAGAAAAATCAATTATTTCATACCTTGCAGAAACTGTATTTGCTTGGTGGACTCCTCAACCTGCAGCCGGTATGCTTTTCTCTCTTCTTCCAGTAGTGCTATAAATGAAAGTGGAAATGTGCCTGAAGTTGTAATTAGTTAAAAATTAAAAAAAAATGTTCAGCTGTATAGTTTAATAATTTAAAAGTTAATCTCAAAGTCAAATTATTTCCCCAAAAATGGAGTTTGAAAGATTAAGATAATCAGATTATTTCAACAAATCATCAAAGCTAATACATATGTAAGTAGTTTAATAAAAAGTTAATACTTTTAAATGATTTTTTGGTAGTAGTATAATTAATTTAGGTTGCAAACAATTAATATTGCCAGTCATTTTGTCTTGGAAATGCAACTGTATTGTGGGTCGGGGGAAGCATATAGAAAGAAATTTGTAGAGATTTCCCAAAAGAATGTTGACTACAATGAGTTTGAGCTACATTACATAGTTTTCTGCAAAAGCAAACCAACACTTTTGTTATTTGCACTGATACGATTATAACAGGATGTATGGATGGGGAGTCTAAAAAATGATCTAGCTATCACTGAACTCATTTAACTACCTTTATTATCTAATTAAAATAGATGAATCAAAGAATACACACAGATAAATAAATTTTGCATTTCATTAACTCACTTAAAGGTGTGGTACTGCTCAAAGGAGACTGTCACGTCAATTTAGGCCCAAAATTTGGGTTTTGTATAAAAGATTACTTATAAACTAGAAACACTGGCAGGTTAAAGATAACTTTTTCTACATATGGGCAGTAAAACAAAATATTTACTGTATTAGACAAAATTGGTTTAAGCATCCCCTTTTAAGATTAACTGATATATTTACTTAAGGACAATTACTCGGATTTGCACTTAAATTTGATTCTGCAGGACAGTCATTCAAATTTTGTTTATCTCCGTCTCACCTTGAAGTTCAAAGCATTTTTGTTTACTTGTTCTAGCTAGCTCTTGGGCTTCAATCAGCTCCTTGTGCAGCTGCTGAATTTCTTGTTTAGTCTCTGTTTCTGATTGTGCACCCTGCAATTCATCTGATAAAAGAACATTTTTATTTTAAAGCATAAGTTTTCATAGCAACTTTATTTGTACTGCCACATAAAGACAGGCAATGTTTTTGGCTTCAATCATGCAACATTAGCCACAATAGTTACCACTGGGTTAGGTAGAAGTTAGCCAAAAAAACATTAATTTATTTAGCAGTTTGTTTTAATCTTGGGGAAATGAAAGTAAAACAATCATAGTTAAATCCAACATGCAAAAAAACATAACATATACAAGGAATCCCAGTTTACATAACACTTAGTGAATTTAAACTTTTTTTTTTAAATATTGCATAGAATTGGCATATCTCAGGATTACATTCATGAAGCCTTAATGTTGCTGATATTTCATTATAAATGTTCTTTTTGTGCATGTAAAGTACAATGTTTCTTTGAAAGTCAACTTCACAAGTTGCTAGCACAAAGAATTCAGTATGTCATTTCAGCAATGATAAAACTATATAAAACACAACATTATTTATAATGCCATACCTGGGCTAACGTTTTTGAACTTGGGTGTCTAAAGGAAGGCACCTACATGAAAGCACCCTAATTTTACAGAAGCGCTGAGCAAGCCATTTGAAGTCAATATGAAAAGCAGATGTTAGGCCCAACTGAATGTCAAGCCAAGTTTTGGCCTAAAAATCCTCTAGCTTCACTGTGATATTACTCTGAAAATATTAAAAGTTCCTTTAATCTGAGATCATGGCTAAGGATGTATTTTTAGCTCAAATAACGGTAAGCATATGAATTACAATACATACAACTTTTCAAATCTGTTCTTCCCCATCTCAAAGTTTTTGTATTATTTATAAAACTGCACAAATAAAAGACCTCAGGGAATAAAAAAAAAATAATCTGTGCCAATGGACTAGAAATAGTCATATTTGTCTGAAATAAATACAAAATACTTTTTCAACTTAAATTTATTGAATACTCAAATAGCAGAAAAGAGAAACATAATATAATGTGTAAAAACCTTAACTAATAACAGCATATCATTCCCATTGTCTATTAATAACTGAGTACCAGTAGTATGACTTGGCACACTAGAGGAGAAAAAAACCGTTCTAGCTCCAAGGAATTTTCAATCTTAGGATGTGATCCTTGAAACTCTTAGGCATTTAACATTTCTCATGTAAGTGTTATTCACGTAAGGGTTTGTAGAATCAGGTCCTTATAGGGAAACAGACAATAATGTCAAACTACATATATTACATCAATGGAAGGTAGAAACTTCAAGGAATTCAAGTCAATTGTCTGGTTGCAGAAAAATAGGGAGAACAAGACAGTCCAGCTATCAGACATGAGAAACAAAAGAAGCATGTATTACATAGTTTATGGTTAATAAACTGACAATCCCAAAATCCATATAGAACTAAAATTAATTTATATTGTGCAGAAGAAAAACCCTAGTCAAGACCCAGAGATACTTTTGCTGGAGAGTCCAGACAAACTACTAATGATTGTTCATTATTAAGTTTTACTTTTGCTATATATTGTTTATACTTGTTTGTTTATTTATTTAGCCTTATATTAGATCAAGGAAATAACTGTTCTAGTTAGTTCCTTGTCTCAAATTATTATTTTTCTTAAATAAGCTAGTTATCATTTCACCATACCACCACAAAGTACTTATCATATCACATCTCTCCAGAAAAATATCTTGTGCTTGTCTTATTCGTGCAGTAATAAACTCCATGTCTTGGACCTCTTGCAATTTCTTTAACCACATATTAATGGATTTTCCCCTTGAACGCCAAAGTAGCGTTATACATTTCCATGCTGTGGTAGTTAACATCCTGAACATGGATCTTTCTTTGTGGCTGACCACTGTTGCAGGTGTCTCCCCTAAAATATAACAAATTGGATTTTTGTCAAACTGAATATTAATATATATTTCATGTTGCGTGTGTCCACAAGTTTGTGTCTTATTATATCCTCAAAATATAGGAAAGGTGTCCGTTACAACATCTCCAGCCGAGATGAGAAATGTAACAGAATAGCTTTTTGATCATTACAAGGGTATAAAAATTAAGTCCTACAATTAATTTCCACAGCAATCGCCTTGTGGATGGGGAAGTAATGATGCCAGCTTCTTTAAAAAACACATTTTTAACGTTTAGATTTTTACATACTGGGATTATAAAAAAGGACAAAATGGGAAAACTGAAAAAATTGAACAAAATATTTTCTTCTATGGTCAACCGGAGTTTCTAACCACAGTTTTTCTTTATTACAGAGGCATTGTTCTCAGTCTCCCAGGGTTGGGTTTTTTTCCCTCTCCCCCACCCTCCTCGGACCAAACGAATTTTTATTTATACAAAATGGAACAGCTCAAACAGGAGAGATTGATCCTGAGCAGAGGCTTGAACTCAGATCTCGCTCCTGTTTGAGCTGTTCCACTTTGTATAAATAAATATGAATTGGGTCAGAGAGAGAGAGAAATTGACTCTACAGCCCAGTGACTAGGGGCACTCACCTGGAATGTGGGACACCTGGGTTCAGGTACCTGCTCCAAATCAGGTAGAACAAGGACTTGAGCCTGACTCTCCCACATTCCAAATGACTGCCCTAGCTTCCAGGCTCTTCAGGGGGTCAGTTGCTCTTATTTTGACCAGAAATTCCACCCAGAACCTGAGAAACCTTTCTTGACAGTTTCCTCGAGCCCAGTACATCTCAAACAGTTCCAGTTTTTATGAATGAATATTTTCCAACAAAGAAAATTTTATCAAAAAGTTATCAACCAGCTCTACATAGTAATCAAAGATTACTGAACTGTGTGGCAGTTAGTTTGTAAATGTATAATTTTGCAAATTGTTCTTCAGAACAACTTTAATCAGAATTGGAACACAGTCTACTTTGTTTTGGCCATTCTAGCTTTAATTAAGGGTTTCCATTAAAATTTGTGGAATGTATATTTCCACATCTAGAATAGTACAAGATATTTTCTTAAGTCTAAACGGGACTAGAGTATGCTCATCCCAAAATAAATATTGTACAATTTTCCCTCTAATTGCCACACAAAGATTTGCAGAAGGAATTAATGTAAACTTATCAGTGATATGAGAGTTATAAACAGTATTTGAAGACTGCTTAGTGGTAAACTACTTCAATCTTTAAGAGATAATCTTTCATGTGGGAAGAAAGTGAAAGGAAAAACAAAATATTTTAGAATATTTATCTAGACTTAAGTTTTTTAATCAAAACAATATTTCTTGATCTCACAAATAGTTGTGACCTATAACAGAATTAATAAGGCAAAGATAAAAATAGGACAAACCCTCCTCCCAAAAGCAGACACTGACACAAAGTGAAGTGTGATAGGGAAAGAAAGGGCATCAAATTTTCTAGTTTATATAGACACATCTCTTTGAGAGTGGCAAGGATGAGAGTTCTGAAAAGTGAGAAATAAGCAGTTTTTCTCAAAACATTCCCTTAACCATTCATATATCAGCAAATCCAAAAGGAAGTATAAATCGCCATCATAAGTGTAGAAGGCATCCAACTTCCAAAACATCTAGAGGAAGAAGACAAACTACACTCCTAAGTATTAGAAAGCCTTCAGTTGATATCAGACAGGCTAACTTGCTATATACTGAAACTAGAAAAAGGGGCAAAGGGCAACATTCAAAATAGCTTCAAGACAAGTACCTGAGATTATCTGTATTGAACGCCAAGGGGCACAGAAGTCAGTGCTGGCTACAATATATCTGCCAACCCTTAAAGCCTGTGCCTCACATCAAAGTATCAGTGCACTGAAAGAATAAGTTAATCACTCCCTTAAATATCAAGGACTTCTTCTATTTTTGTCTCATTGGATAGTGTTAGAACTGCCGTGTAAAAGTTAGTATAATTTGTGCCAAAGCATGAGACATTTGTTTCCCCACCAATCTGGTTCAAGGCAAGAAGTTTGAACATGGATATTCTTCTTAAGGCCGTGAGCCATGTCACAAACATGTGAGGCATATCCTATGATGGTCTGTGAGGGACAACTTGTGGAAACATTTTCCACACAACTGAAATTATCTTTCTAATGTCAGAATCTGCCATCAAATAAATTTTAAGGCCCTAGGAAGTCAGTACAGGAAAAATAAAACCCAGATGAGATGAACACTTCCAAATCTGATGGCAGGCAGGAAAAAAAAGGCACCAAGAGAACTCCACCTATATGGTTGCCTTTACAGAAGTGGTCTTACTGTACATATATAAGGACAGAACCCTGGCTAGGCTCTGCCTTTTAGTTGTCCCATATCCATGTGCATCCATAAGAGTCAGAATCTGTGGAAGCAATTTCACGAAGTAAGACATTTGCACGGCTCTCACATTTGAGGCACCTAGCTCACTTCCAGGGCTCTTGAAGGACCCTATCCAATAGCGAGCCTCCCTTTGGGGAAAAACATTGTTCTACTGAAATCAAATAACTTAGATTAAACACAAGTTTTTGTCAAATTCCTGAAACACTGAGTAAGCAAACTGTATTAAGTAACAACTGAATGCATCATTTGTAATCTAAAGAAACATTAGGAAGTTGATGATAAGAACTATCAGTGCTAGCTGCCTTGATTGTTTCCTGGTGCTGTATTTGTTGGACACAGACGCCTATTTTTAATTCTTCAACTTTTCTTTGTAATTATCAGCTACTGAGAGACTTAGCCTGTCTTTAAAAGGCAAATTTCAAGAAACCTCTATTAGTGGCTGATAAATACATTACCTCATCAACAAAACAAAGTCTGGCAAATGCACAAAGTATTATGGATTTTTCCCCACACTTCGGCTTGTATAAAGTAGAAACAGTGTTAATAAATTTGAAGTTTAATGATAGAAAACACACATGGAAGAAACGGAAGCAAAATTAAACATATCACCATCCTCTTGTTCCATGAATTACAGTAACTTCCTAAGTTGTTTTCTACATTCCAGTAAATAATTGAACAAACTGAAACACTAGTTTTCCATCTGACACTTCTGCATTTCCCTAGAAGCCCCAGGAACAGCTTCTAGTTCAGAAAAACTTTTGTCTTCCCATGGCTCTACTAATGCATAGCTAAGCCAACCGAGTCCTACTCTAACAAGTAAGATCCTCTTTAGTAGGGAGGGAAGCGAGATGCCTAATGCAGCACTCTGAAAAGTTTGTTGAATACAATTGCTGGCTTACAGGCTGTGAGATAAATTATTACAATAGAAGTTAATGATTTATTGCTGAAGATATTTAAGAGATATTTCATAATAATGGACTGTAAGGAGCAATACACAATTTCAGCATGCAAATGAATGAGGTTGGTCAACTTCTAAAGTAATTTATTAAATGTGTAATTCAACAGCAGTATTATTTCTCTTGTATGGCAAGACAAAATACTAAAATGTAAAAAATGAAATTACTTTCCTGCTGGAAATAATTTGGAAGTTCAGTACTGATGACTACTTGGATTTTCAATTGTGGAAAGGTTGTTATAGCACATATAAATAATTCACAGGTGTGAATAATTATACCTGCTTGAAGGAGTGGCCTAAGTAAAGTAATGTGACTGATTTGGGATCTCTGGTTTTAGTGCTGTTTGAGAGAACTAATGTTTGATTTTGCTGGGATCTGATTGGCCAAAATCTTCTCTTCTCACATGACATAAGCAGATATAGGGTAGCTAAAGCATTCATGAATAAATCAATAGGAACCCACTTGCATATTATAGGAAAGGGAACTAGATGGTCTGCCAGCTCTTTTCCACCATTACTTTTTTTCCCCACCAAAAACATGATTAAAATCTGTTGACTTCCAGAATTGCTCTTAAAAAAAATAAACTGTTTTAGAATGGTAAAAGTAATACTTCTGTAATAAGGTATTTTTTTGCCTACAGTACAGCATGCATATCTTACAAGACAGACAAACTGATTTTTAAATAAGTGAATTATTTTGTAGTCTGATACCCTGTTCTACAAATTTCAGCCTTGAACTCATTTACATAGTTGAATTATAATACTTCAACCTTAAGACAAAATTTAATACATTAAATACAGGGGGATTAATGAATTATATTTCAACATTAGAAATCAGTTCCAGATAGATAGATAGATAGATAGATAGATAGATAGATAGATAGATAGATAGATAGATAGATAGATAGAAAATGTGGGTGAACAGGGATTTGCTATTGTACTACATGACATATTGCAAATTATTTCTTGGCTTTCTGTCCTGCATAAGAAGAACTGCAGACACACACACATTCTGAAGTATACACACATATTTTGTACTTCAAGGTTTGTCTACTTCAACAACATATTATGATAAAATTCACAACCAGTAATATTCATGTAGCTTTTCTTCGAAAGAAGCAACACATTCCACATATTGAAATTTACTACTAAAAATATTAAAGTAATTATGTTAACTTATGGAACATGACAGTATTAAATTTTATCTATTGGCAGATGAAGTCAGTGCATACATCTACGTTCCCATTAATGGCATTAATTACAGTTACCAAATCAAACTTATTGGTATGTCCTCGACTTTTCAAACACTTGAATTCTTAAACTGTTTCACCAGACTCTAATCTGCCAAAATAAGCTATACTCCATGTATTTTTGTTGGTTAGCTATTTCACTGAACATTTTGTAATTGCTCTGAGGTACTTCAGATATAAAAATCTCATATTTTCCAGTAAAAATGTGGGAAAATATATGCAACTGAGGAAGTGATCTTATGTTAGCCTTTCAGGTTTCTGTATGGTTTCCAAGTTTTTTGAGCAAACAAAAAGTTAGTAGTGTTCCTTTCATTTGTAACCCAACATAAGAACTGTGTCATTGCTGACCATAAAAGAAAAAGGTCAATCACAGAAGTGAAGCAAAAGTTTACCTTTCAACATGTTAAATATAATGGTATATTAATATTTTATCACTTGTATTTAAACTATTTTTCATGTGATCAATTTGAAAAAAATTAATTTGCTGAACACGGCAAGTTTTCAGTTAAACAGTAAATACATTTTTAGGTCTGACTGCAGTATGAAGGTCTCCTACAGAAAAATCTGATTTTCTAATTTCAATGTCCAAAGCTAATATATCCAACATATGCTGTTTTGTTTAGCAAAACCTGAAAAATCTAACATAACATCTATGATAAACCATAAATACATTCATAATTGAAGATTTAGCAGTTCTTTAAATATAAATAATACCAAATTACAAACTAAGGAGTCTTTTTCATCACTGATGGAAACAATTTACACAGATAATAGCCATTTTAAGCATTATTGGGTAACAATGACCAGAAGAGATACACTGATTAACAACCGAGAAACAGAACACGAAGAGAAACTATTATTTTCTTGACTTGTGCTTTAAGTTACACATGAAGATTTATTTTAACAGCACTGGTGTGAACTGGGAAAAAAAAAAAGAGTACTCTAATTTTAAAATGTCACTTATCTCTACACTAACACTTGGCTACATTATTTTATTTCAGATGAATGAATCATGATTTCTTTTCAAACATACTTCCTTAATAAAGTAATTTAAATATTTAAACTTGAGCACTTCTCACTTAACTACAAATATTCATCTGACAGAAATACAGAGTCCTAGAATAAAACACGCATGTATTATTCAGAATGTGGATCTGTCACACTACATCTTAAAGTTAAAAAATATGTAAATTTGTTTACCTTTTAAAAGAGATACTTTAGCAATAGGTTCATTTAGCTCTTGTTCATCCATTTGGGCATCTAAAACAAAAAAGTTAAATTGCTTTAAAACAGTGGGTAGACTAGAGTCAAGTTCTACAAACAGATTCTACAAACAGATCAGAGAAACCTTTACTGTCCTCTCTCCCCTCCATCCCCAACCTGGTTACAAGGTAGCAAAATACTATATCTCATATTGTTCTTTAATTACACTTTATTTGGCTGAGCTAAATATGAAATGTAGCTTATGTTCTAGATTCTAATAGCAAACCTTAACATACTTACGAACACCAAAGCCATTTTGCAGAAATTTACACCCAAATTTACCTGTAGTGTCGTCACTGCTTTTCTCCTTGCTTGGACTAAGAGTATCTGACAAATCAGATTCTTTTGCTCTTGCTTGGTTTTCTGTAAGAGACAAGGAGAACCTGAATTAAAATGTGTGTGTGTTTCCTATGGCTTTTCCTCCCCCCTTGGTATAAATTCTAGATCTACTGCTAGTTGCTGCTTAAAGTGCAGAACTGAAGAAAACTGTTACACTTGTGCTTTAATAAAAGCCAGTGTTTTTCTTGTGTCTTTAAAATCCCACTCCAAAATGAATTAAACGGCCGTAGGATCAAATATTTAATGTTACAGTCTAACATGAGATGGTAACTGCCTCATAGATAGCCTCGGCTTTTGTTTAAAGCTGTACTCTTGCCAGTTGGAACCCAGTGTAAAAGCTGGTTGTTTTGTTCAGTCTTTCCGGGAACAAATCAGAAAAAACAGCAGCAACATTTCCAGAACAATACAGATATTGTATCATAATGGAAAGAAAATGCTGCTGAGAACAAAACTTGATTTTGCAGTGTTTTGAATAAGTAAAACAACAGCAACAGATGCCTATGTGCATTGTGTTGTAATATAAATTTGAAATGAACTATGAATAAAGATTAATCTTAGTAATGCGAATCATCAGTATTTTAACTAGTTTTTTTAAAATAGTTTTAAGTTTAGGTTATGTTAATAGGAAATGGTCTACATGCTTGCACAAAAGCACCTCTGAAAGGGCTTATGGATCATCAGCCTTCTATATTCTGTCTACTAGATAGTTACATGAAGTTTAGTGGAACCCTGGAAGCAGTTTTTTGGCTAGGTCTAGAGGCCTCACAAAGAGAGAAAACGGGAAGGGAAGTGGACTTCATTATACTAATTCATCCTTTTCCCATGCACCAGTCCGCTTGACTCAACAAGGCCAAAGACTCACTTTATGTGCCTGTAATAGCTTAATTTTATTTCTGAACTTCAATTTAGCTCAGATGGATGCACACAGACACAATGGCGGTGGACCAAAAGACAAGAATTATGAATCATGCCCTCATCATCAAGGCTTGAGGACACATATAATAAAGTATTCTTGGCTCATTGCACTCTGGCTTGTTTGGATAGCACTGTTGTCTACCCACAAATTGGTGGACCCTTCTCCTCGGGCACAAGTGCCAGGTAATGAGGGATTTAGATAGATAGCTATTATAATGCTCCCAGTATAGAGTCTTTCCTTCCATATCAGCATGAAGCACTGTCATCATAAATCCTGTCTTCACCTGCTGATATTTAATGTACATGCCAAAAAAAAAAAAAGCATCTGGCAGAAGAGGGAAGAAAGGACATGCAGTTATAGACAAATAAGTGCATGGGAAACCTATCAGAATTGGCATATCAAATTATGTAAAAGAAAGTTATCAGACATTGTGAACTTGCTATTTCTTGTCAGACAATGACTCCGTGGAACTGAAAAGCAAAAACAAATTCAACAGAAACTAACGCCCCTGCTCTGGGAAACAGACAAGCGGTCAAAGGGTAAGATACAGATAGGTTAACAGAATACACTTTTCCCTTTCATACAGGACAAGGTAAAAAAGATTGTACCAGGTCATTATGTCAGAAGAACATCCAGATGTGTGAGTCACAACAGAAGGTAAATAACAAACAAGGTACCTCATTTTTGTTAACAGATGTTAGTCAAGAAAGAAGGTGGTAGCCATCCACATATGCCTTCCCCTAAGACTAATGGTTAATGAGTTCTGGCAGCTATTTCCTTGCTCTGCTTCACACTTACCATGGACAAGTTGCTTAACCTTGGCATCTAACTTTCCTTGTCTGTAAAGTGAGAGAAGTACTTCCCTGCCTTACCGGGATAAGAGGTTTCATTCAGTAATGTTTTTAAACCACTTTATGGTACTTGGATAGAAGGCACATAGTAACTACCAAATAATTATAATCCAGTCCATAAAATTGCCTTTGGAGCTCTGACAAGCATTAACCAAAATAACATATTTGCTTTAAAACCTAGGTGGCTAGACTAGCACTGTCAAATTTAGGCTCTAAAAGTTTCTCCCATGTTGTTTATGTCAGTGGCTATTCCAGAAATGTTAAGATGAGCAAGTTTTACATCAGGTAACTCCATTTCCATATATATGCATATAAGGAAGTGCTAGTATTTGCTCTATGCAAAATAGGATAAAAAGGTACAAGTTCTAGACCCTGGATTCCATCACACACACAGGATCCATAATCAGGGTTAGACTTTACTGGATCTTAGGAGACACCATGCGCAGGCTCTGCATCTGAAATGGCAGAAGTCAAAGTGACTAAGGACTTGCCTAGATGGTGAATTATTGCGCAACAAGCCAGGATGTGAATCTAACACACGCCAGCTTGCTGCTCAGTAACTCAGTGAAAGTCCTGGAGTGTGGATTAGCATACTGCAGCTTGAAAACACAGAATGCTAAACTGCTCCAGGACTTTCACTGCACGTCCATGCAGCAAATTACTGAGTGGCAAGCTGGTATACTACAGAGTCATACCCTGGCTCATCTACATGATGAGTTACTGTGTGGCAAGCCCCAAGTAGCTTGGTAGGTTGAGGAACTAGATTTCTATTCTGGAAACCAGAATTCAACAAGTACAAATGACTTTGGTGGCCTCATCCTACTTTCTTATGGACATTTGCCACAATGTTCAGGTAGTTTTTTGGTCATCCTTGGTTAAGAAGCCAAACAAATATTAAAAATAATAGGGGTATTTTCAGGAGGAGCAGTGGCAGACTTAAGGACAGAAATTCATTCAGTAGTCCGATTCTGATCTCAGTTACTCAGAGTTTACCCCAATGTAACTGCGATCAAAATCTGGCCCAATAGCTAAATGTACAACTATTTAGTGTAGTCCCCTACTTTCATGAATACTAAGCTCACTTTTTCAAAATCTGCAGGTATTGCACTTTAATGAAAAATCTGACTAATTTTTATATACCACAATTTGGTAACACAAAGCTCTTTCCTGGGATTTTTCTTTCATTTCAATCTTTTCACACTTTCAATAGTGAAAGTGAGTTACTTTAATGCATGAGATAATAAGATAAAGTCTATTTTAAAATTTGTTGACACCATACTTATTACAGTATTAATAAATACTAAAAATAGCTCATCATTTTGCAAGATAATACTGGCATGCAAGTGTTAAATTACAGTTAGGCTTATTGTATGCATTCTTTTGCCAAACATGGCATGTTATCTGGAGTTTATACAAGCTTGGTAACAAGCTAAAATGGAGTTGCACAGAGAAGATGAAGTAATTCTAAAAACAAAGTTGGAATCCGGAATGACCAAAATATGTTTAAATGTAACAATATCTATGCTGATAGATGGGCAGAAATCAATACTCTGATATATTAAGAAACATTCATGAAAAGGATGAAAAAATTGTTAAATGTCAGCACTTTACCACTATAGCCACTGAACAAACAAAATATTAAAATGTTAATATTGTGCACAATGTGGGGACTATCATAAATTACTAACATCTGTAGCACTCCTGATTTTGGCTCTGCAACATGAGGCTCATTAATATTAAGGGCCTTAAGTTGCCCATAAATAAATATTTGTATTTTAGTTTTCCTTATAAAAAGATCATGAAACAAGAAAGTGACAAACTTTAAAGGGTCGCACATTCATGTTTTATCTTTAAAAAAGCAGGTTTATAAGATTAGGGTTCATTTTAACACTGTTTGGATATTTCTAGATTATTTACAAAAACCCACACCTTTTCCCTCTTAGCTGTTAACTAAGACTAACTAATATTTTCGGGTTCTGCTCAGTGAAAAAACTCAGTCTGAAATTTATTTAGTAGTGAGAGATTTTAAAATTCCTTTTAAAAAAACCTTTGGATGAGAAATACACAGGTGAGAAGTCAGTCAAGACCAGTCCTCCACACACCCCGATCCCTCAAAGTAGTTTCCTTATGATTTCCCCCCATAAAATAGTTATATAGTGATGTATCAATGGACACTAACTATATTTACTCTCTTTGTGGACTTGTTAAAAAATTACCTTATATTTAAGAAAAAAATTACTAAGTTATTGGTTTAAATCAGAAACTTTTATTTTAAACACACCCACTAATAAAACATGTTTCAAAAAGAGTTATATAAATCAGAAATCTAACCTCTCAAAAGCTTTGTTTCTTCCACTTTGGTTAGATGTCCTTCGTCTATGAACTTGTCTGCCAAACAAAATAAACGTTACTATCCAAGTCCAAATTCAGCAAGCATTTCCCTGTGCACGTCTGTGTCGTCCACATTCCATGACCAAATTTAAAGAGGACAGTATTACTCCATACCCCTGCTTAAACAAAAATTTGATTCTGGCATGGGAAATTAAGATTATCATCCAGTTAACTATAACTTTGCTATAATGCAAAGCATAATGAATACAGCAGAAATTATGTTAAGTATTTGCTTTTACTATTTAATAATATCCATTCTTAAATACTTCAGCTAATTAATGGAGGATTAATTTTACTTTGTAAAGTTATTCTAAAGGTTTTTTATATATGACTGAAAAGTCAAACTGAGAACAATTAGCGTTTACCAGCATCTCAGAAAAACTAGATTTATCAGAAGGTGGAGTTTCTAAATTTATAGCCTCCCCAGATCTCCACTTCTAGTTCTGTGACCAGGTGCCCACATAGATGGCCATGAGAAGAGTGGTTAGAGTTGGTTACCTTTAGTTTTTCTCTGGCTGTAAGAAGCTTTGGATTTAAATCCCTGCCTGCAAAAGCAATGCTGAAGTTTTTTCTCGGTCTGTACTTCACTAAAGATTGCCTCATGAAAAAGATGGATGAGGAATAAAGTAAAACATGCGTCTCCTGTACGAAGCCAGAGTGGGGAGGTCGTTTTTTTTCTCCAAGACCTCCTTTCAAGATTAAATCCCCAGTATGCCTCTGAACATAAAGGGAGAGTAAAGAGAAAGATTGGAGGAGCTATCTACACCCTAGAACAGACTAAGATCTTCAAGCTAGGCTGCAAGTAGCCAAGATATTGCCCTCTAACAGGATGGAATCTTGAGCCACATTGTTGAGTACATTCACAGTGAAGAAGTGCTTTGAGAGGTTGCTGAAGCACAGGATAGTCACCTAATTCACAACTGGTTTCCTCCCCCACCAATCATTCAGACTGAGCTACAGCAGTTGTATGAAGCCATGGCGGGTGGATTGTGTGTGTGTGTGTGTGTGGGGGGGGGGGGTTACAATGGATCCCCTGCCAGAAGCATTCTCAACCCTTCTTTCCTGGCTTGGGGGGGGGGGGGGCAAGAGGAAAGGAGGAGCAGGGCAGAAAAAGGTGTCCTTTGTCTTGCCTTGTTCCATGTAGTTACAGAAATCTACTGAGGTCAGGAAAAAAGACTGGATTTCACATATATACCAGCCACAGTTTCTTCTAGCAAGGCAAAAAAGCAGCTGGGGAAGTCTGCCTGCACCCCTGGAGAAGGAGCTGAACATAAGAATCCTGCATCCACATTAGCTACCCACCTGCCTGATTTATAGATGAGAATGACTCCATTCATAATGGTGGCAGCCACATCATAAAACAATTAGTTAGAATGGGTGTGTAACTAGTTTATGGCAGCAAAATGTGTTGCAGATTTTGGACTCTGCACAAATCCATGCACGGTCAAAACTAAAAGCAGTCTACAATTAATGTAAAACAAGAAGTCGGTCTTTTTTGACCTTGGTCTATTTTCCTGGCCAACTCAAATTGCTTTCAGCAGTGTATTTTCTACATGTTTTTTATTAAGAATTCCGAAGAAAAAACCTAATTTTTAATGTTTTCTTCACCACAATGATTCATAGTGTGTTCATGTGTGTGGAGACAGTTTATGAGTTTAATACAAGCTTTGCAGACCACAATTTGATTTTTGGCATAACTTCTTCAGTAAACCCAACATCACACATGAATACAACTGATTGATTAAAAGCTGCTATTGATGTTTTCCATTTTATACTGTACAACAGTTTAACAACAGTATGCAAGATGCCATGAAGTATCAACAAAGTTCAAAGCAAATGGAAAAGTTTGTTTTGACTTGGCCATATTTATATATAGTAATAAATACACAGGACTTGGTGATATATGTAAAAGATTTTGAGACCCTGCAAGCCAACTTTGGAATGTGGCAACATAGTTTTGAGCAGGCTGGACTTAGAGTGAATACTGGTAAAATCGAGGCTATGACAAGTTGGGGAGCAGGACTCACTATAAAGGACATCACAGACAGACAGCTTAGAAGAGTGAAAGAATTTAAATACCTGGGATCAATGGTTGGTGCCTATGGTGCCATCCTGCGATATGCCCAGCATTTTGGTGCAAATGGAGGGAACTGACTCCAGTTCCTTGTGACAAGAAGATGCCAATAATGTTAAAAGGTACAGTGTATAAAACTAATTTGAGCCATCCTAGTATACGGGACAGGCCAGCCATTAGAAAAGATTTCAGTATGCTCTCCACTACAGAAATGAAGATGTTGAGATGGACAAATGGTAGGAACACTCCATGATGGGAAACAAATTGAGGTTGTTAAGGGCCTAATGCGAGGATTGCTCCAATTGAAGATAAGTTGAGGAAAACTAGGCTATGCTGGTTTGAGCATATCCAACAGAGACCTGAGAGACCTGGTATGATTGCTCTTGAAATGGTTGTGGGTGGAAGACGACCAAGGGGAAAAACAAAGTCTTGATACATGGACTGGATATTAGTGGACCTCAGAAAGACCAATCTGTACAACAGCCTGGAATACAATCGTGAGTTTTGGAAGAAGTCTATAAAAGCTGCAACTCCAAATAGGGAAGTGGCAAGAAAGAAAGCAAAGAAAAACATAGGACTAAATTCTGCCATCTTTACTTAAGATTAGTACCTTATTCCACAATTTTGCAGTAAGTTACTACTCAACATGAGTAAGGCTAGCAGACACTGGATTTGTTAGAGAATTTGAAGTACTCCTGTCTGTATATTTTTGAGAAATTTAATTTAGAGAGTGGCTTACAAAGTAAACTATTTGAATAAACATCCATATTTTTGGCTGAATATGTTTATGCATTTGTTAAAGTTTTTGATTACCATACCAGAATTGATATTCTCCAGTGACGCTTCTCAAGAAGCTGGCACACTATTACAGTTATACTAGTTTATTGTAAGAATAATTTACTGAGACTGTGTACTTCAGAGGTAAAGTGCAAATAATTATTTTAAAGTTAGATTGCACTTTTGTTTGCTTCTTTATGATGAATGAATGTGGTCTGAAGGGTTTTGGGGTGCTTTTTTATGGTTTTCTGCTTGTTTTTCTACCATAGAATTACCCTTTGTCTTTTTAATTTATATTTTAATATCTTTGGGACAGGAACTGTCTTATTATTTGTATTACTGTAATAATCATACCTAATCATGGACTAGGACCCCATTGTGCGAGGCACTGTGTGTTCATATACCAGGGGTAGGCAACCTATGGCACATGTGCCAAAGGCGGCACGCAAGCTGATTTTCAGTGGCACTCACACTGCCCGGGTCCTGGCCACCAGTCCGGGGGGGTGGGGGGACTCTGCATTTTAGTTTAATTTTAAAAGAAGCTTCTTAAACATTTTTAAAACCTTATTTACTTTACATACAACAATAGTTTAGTTATATATTATAGACTTATAGAAAGAGACCTTCTAAAAACGTTAAAATGTATTACTGGCACGCGAAACCTTAAATTAGAGTGAATAAATGAAGACTTGGCACACCGCTTCTGAAAGGTTGCTGACCCCTGTCATACAGCATATAGCACAATAGTGCCCTGTAATTATTACTACTACTACTATGGTAATAATAATGGTAAGTCTTCTTTTGCTCAGAACAGTTCAGGTGCATCAGCTCACAATAAACATGTTGGATCTTTAACAAGAACACCTTTTATCCAAAGTGTCAGTGTCTGAAGTTACATAGGAGTTAAAAAATAATTATCCCGCATGTTTGAAGTCTGACTAAAAACCCTTTCTCCTCTTAATTGCTCACAAGTAACTCTTAAAGCATCATCATTTTATTAATACTCAGTCAAAGCATTAGAGTGTCTTCCAGGGTAGACAAAACTTTAAGCCCATTTAATAAATCAGAAAGAAGCAAAAGGACATAAGCCCAATTTTCCCCTTTGCAGGTCACCTTTAATATGTCCCATAAGTTATTTATGAAAATATTAGAAATAACCATTAAAAATAATTTAAAAATTTCCACTTTTAAAAATAAAAAACTTGCTTAAAAGTTTAAGGGAAGAGTTAGTCATACATAAAATATTCCCACTTTTATTTAAAAAAAGAGCACAGAAGCAAAGGTTAAAATACCAATGGGAGAAAAAAGAGGCAAAGCTTAAAATAGGGGGGAAATTGCATGTTGCATCACTTTCCTCTTATCTGCATAGTTTTTTCACCACTTTTGGTATAATTAAGTGTCCCACATTAATAACAGCAATGTATCACTACAGACCTAACAAAAGACTGAAAAAGTGAAATCCTGGCCCTACTGAAATCAATGAGAGTTTTACCACTGACTTCAAAGTGACCAGGATTTCACCTTATAAATACAGTGAAGCAGTCCAGCAGTTAATGCAAAAAGCAGTGAGAAATGGAGGGAATAGGTGAGGAGCAAACAACAAATATATTAAGCTACTGTTCCTCCCAGACCATTCAAAACAGGGTTTCACAAAACTTTTCAGATAGTTTTCAGAGTAATAGCCGTGTTAGTCTGTATCCGCAAAAAGGAACAGGAGTACTTGTGGCACCTTAGAGACTAACAAATTTATTGTAGCATAAGCTTTCGTGGGCTACAGCTCACTTCATCGGATGCATGCAGTGGAAAATACAGAAGGAATATATATATATACACACACATGAAACAATGGATCTTACCATACACATTATAAGGAGAGTGATCAGTTGTCAGCAGGAGAGAGAGAAAAAAAAAAAAAAAAAAAAAAA
>QXTE01000025.1:5800775-5866896 GCA_003942145.1 Platysternon megacephalum
TTTTTTTTCTCTCCTGCTGACAACTGATCACTCTCCTTATAATGTGTATGGTAAGATCCATTGTTTCATGTGTGTATATATATATCTTCCTTCTGTATTTTCCACTGCATGCATCCGATGAAGTGAGCTGTAGCCCACGAAAGCTTATGCTACAATAAATTTGTTAGTCTCTAAGGTGCCACAAGTACTCTTGAATAAACAGTGCATACATCATACCACTGAAAATGAAGTTGACTTCATCAATTAGGCCAGCAAGTTCACTTTTACTATGCCTTCTGTTAGAAAGAGGAGCCTTAAGGAATCTCTATCAAGCTTAAAACTACTGAGGATAATTTTATTTTTAAGTCTACACTTGAGAAATTTTGGATCAGTCCCAAAAGTTTTGGAAGATACAGCCCATGCCATTTTTTAAAGGAATTAACCTGCATTTACTTTTTTGTATTTTGGTTTATTGATCATTTTTCTTAGGTCTTCTGAAATGGGCATTAAGAGTATTTGGATATAAATTAAATTTATAATATTGTATTCCATGCCTTAAAAAGCAGAAACCCACCAATAAAGTCATATTATGCAATGTTCATTACATTTTGGCAGTGAATCTAAGAAACACAACAGCGGTCAACATGCATAACAATTGATTTTTGTAGTCAAAGAAAATTATTGCCTCACTTCTGTTTATGAGTACTTCTCTCAGCTCTATTAATTCATAATTTAACTTACATGTTTAAAGTTACACCTAACAAATTTTGTAAAATCCTTCCTAGTGCAACAGTAGTGGGGGGAAAAAAAGCATTGTTCTTTCTGGGGTCTCGATGCTATTAAAAGAGTTCTATTTTCCAGCTATGCTTTCATAGCGCTTTCAGGTTTCTCCCGAACTGGTGCTCCTGTCCCAGCTCACAGAACAAACTAAGTAGAAATGAAGTTTTTCCTTAAAGATTTGCTCCATGCAGACATGACTGCTTCTCTACTAATTATCCTCAAAGTCATTTGCTTTGAAAAGCAAGTTTTTAACCTCAAGCACAAAAATTATCTGCCTCCCTACAAGATCAGTGGTAAGCACTTATGCTCCATTTCTTTGCATTCTATGGAAAACCTTATATTTCCACATGAAAATACCAGTCTCTTATAGTTTTGTTCCTGCAGTCAGACTTGATCTAGCGCAAGCTGCATTATAAAACCTTAAAATTATCAGAAATTACATATATAATGCTAAACAGAGAAGAGACAACAGGCACCATTACCTCATCCCTATCTGTCTGCTGCAGCCTGCAATGTTTGTTTTAATTGGCAATGTTAGTCAGGCTTCCAGCTTCTCTTATTTTCCATCAATGTTGCAAAATTAGGTCAATCTTACACGCATACGGCAACATTGTGGCACTCACACTCTCTCGCTGATAGAAAGTAATCATAGATTAAGTGTTAAACACAGATCTTGTGCTCAGCACTTTACAAAAGCAACAAAGATATCTCCTACTCTTAAAGAGAGTCAGCTTTGTTGGAGTTCATAATGCCATAATTCTATACTTACAGCGCATTTCCACTACTGCAGAAATATTAAGTAGTATTGACAAATGTATTTTTCAAGTGACATTTTTGATATTTTGGTTTTTTGTTTTAAAGTCAATGTGATGAATGCTCTGTACTCACTCTGGCACTCTATGAACTGATGAATAAAAGTGCAGTCCCCTCCACTCTTTGAAAGAAAGTGCTCTAGTAAAGAAAGAAACACTTCAGTTTACATCTCCTCATCATCTTAGAACTGATTTAACTATAAAATCTGAAATATACATTAAAATATTTGTAAATTAGGCGTTATTCTCAGATTTCAATATGGTGAATCAACCTAATATACAAGCAGAGAAGACATATTCTGTTGAAATAGTTAAGAATTATTTTTTGGAGATTAGAAATTATATAGATTGTTTTTTAGACCTGGTTGCAGAAAATATTGGGAAAGTATACTTAACATATTCAATTAAAAGTATGTTCAATTTTTAAAGTGTAAACTTTAATACTAAAAACTCTATGAAAGTTGTTAATGAAAATTAATGAAAAATATTTACCTCAAGAAATATTATACTATTTCTAAAAATCTTTATTTAACAAGTTTAGTAACTCATTCATTTTACAAAAATTCCTACATTTAGCAGCAACTAGAACACCTATTTCAGTTTAGCTAGGTCATAAATTACACACACACACACACACACACACACAGGACTCTACTTCCACTGGCAAATCTATAGTTGCACCAAAAAGATTTAACTCAGTGTTCACCAACAGACAAATTAAAAATCAATTTAGAATATATAAGATGATGCAATCCATGACACATTCTTACAGTGCAGTTTACTGAAATATCAAACCCCACAGCATTGAGAGACAAGTAGTTCCTACCATTAGTATATTATTAGTTCTGAACAAAAAAGATATTGAATCCTTGCACTAAGGGAAAAAAGAAACAATTTTACATATTTTATTCTAAATTTGAATATTTTTATCCTTATTTTTAAAAGTCCTTTTAGAGCTAAAGTGATTTTTTTTCTTTGCTCTTTAATTGTAATCCCTCCTAAAATTTGAAAACACACACACACAGAGTTTTGTTTTTTTACGTTGGCAAATGTTATTTTTCCTTGGGTTCTTTTGGTTGGAGTCTCATCACAATAAAACACAAATAGATTTATTGGAAACACAATGGTCTTGTGTGTAACGTCCTACAGTGGGTTCAATTCCCAGCTCTGCCAAAGACTTCCTCTGTAACCATGGTCAAATCACAGTCCTTGCGAGGCTCAGTTCCCCGTACATAAAATGGGGATAATACTTCTTTCTTCATACACTATCTTTACTGTTTAGATTGTAAGCTCTTTGGGTCAGGCACTGTCTGTCTTTTATTACATATGAATAGCACCTCGTGGAATGAGGCCCTGACCTCTGCTGGGGCCTCTATTATTCTTTGTATTACAGAAAAAGGAATGGAAATATGGGGGGGCATAGTGAATACAGGGCAGAAGTGGGTGACAGGAGACTGGGGGAAGCATGATGGAGAATGTGAGTGGGGCAGCTGCCTATCTCTTCTAGATAGATAGAGGGAAAGAAGGAGAGCTTACTCACACCTTGTGCAGTAACTGGAGTTCTTTGAAATGTGTCCCCCTATGGGTGCTCCACTTCAGGTGTGCTCATACCCCTTGCACCTTTAATCAGAGATTTTTAGTAATAGTGCCTATTTGGCCTGTACATGGACTTTGTGCCCCCACTCCGAAGTTATATAGGGCTGTGTGGGCAAACTGCCCACAGTTCCTTCTCTACCATGAAGTCCCCAGAGGAAGCTCCAAAGCAGAGGGGAAGGAGGACAGATAGTGGATCACCCACAGGAACACACATCTCGAAGAACTCCAGTTACTGCATAAGGTGAGTTAACCCCTCCTTCTTCCAGTAGTGTCCCTTTGGGCGCTCCACTTCAGGTGACTACCAAGCAGTACCTCCAGCTGGAGGAAGGGGTTTCAGCACCAAGTCCACGACTGAAGACAACACAACCTTTTTAATAGCAGTATCTGATTTAGAAAACTAGTATGTATGGAAATCTACGTGGCAGCCTTACACATATCCAGAATAGGAACATTCTTGAGCAATGCTATAGATGTAGATAGAGATTTTGTGGAATGGGCCAACACCCTAGGACGAGTCCATATGTCTGTAAATGTATAGCAAATGTGATACAGACAGAAATCCACTTGGAGAGTCTCCACCTTTGGAGCTATCTGCAATAGACATGAACAGTCTGGGTGACTTCCTAAATGACTTAGTTCTGTCCACATAAAAGGCTAATGCCCTCCTAACAATCGAAGTGTGTAAAATGACATCCTCTCTGGACTTTGGGAAATAACCAGAAGGTGGATAACTTGGTTCATGTGAAACTCAGATGACACCCTGGGTAAAAATTTTGGGCATGGATGTAATGAAACTTTGTCCTTGAAAAATACTGTAAAATGGAGGATCTGTCATTAGAGCCCCTATTTCTCCAACCCTATAAGCAGAGGTGATGGTCTCCAGAAAGGCTGCCATCGGAGATAAATTAACAAGGGAAGAGGTAGTAATTGGCTCAAAGGGGGGGAAAGCCCATAAGGTATCTAAGTACTAAATCAAAATCCCAAATAAGAGTAGGTTCCTTAACTTGGGGGAAAAGATTCCGCAATCCTCTCAGAAACCTTACAGTTGTAGGATGGGAGAAGACTGAGAATCCCTCAACCGCTGAATGGAAGGCTGTTATAGCCACCAAGTGGACCCTGATAGAGCTCATGGATAATCCTGTCTTTTTTAGCTCTAGGAGGTAATCAAGGTATGATTGAGAGGGAATAATCAACAGGTGGAACACTTCTCTGGACACACCTCAGGCTGAAAGTTCTCCTCTTTTAGAGGTAAGTATCTCATGGAACCTTTCCTACTCTTCAGTAATACCTGTTGTACCTCCTTAGAATAAGTTGACTCTAGTCCCGTGAACCATCAAGGAGCCAAACTTTGAGATAGAGCAGGGGTAGGCAACCTATGGCACGTGTGCTGAAGGCGGCACGCAAGCTGATTTTCAGTGGCACACTCACTACCCGGGTCCTGGCCACTGGTCCGGGGGCTCTGCATTTAAATTTAATTTTAAATGAAGCTTCTTAAACATTTTAAAAACCTTATTTACTTTACATACAACAATAGTTTAGTTATATATTATAGACTTCTAGAAAGAGACCTTCTAAAAACGTTAAAATGTATTACTGGCACGCGAAACCTTAAATTAGAGTGAATAAACGAAGACTCGGCTACACCACTTCTGAAAAGTTGCTGACCCCTGAGATAGAGTATCTTCAGGTTGGGATGAAGAGTGAGGCTGGCATCCTAGGAAAGAAGATGAGGAATGGGCAGATGGCTGATTGCCTGACAGATGGCTAGGTGAATCAGATAAGGATACCACATCTGTCTGGCCCATGTTGGGACTATTAATACAATTCTGGCTTTGTCATGCTTTATCTTGTTTATTACATTCAGAATCAGGGGCATGGGGGGGAAAACCATATAGAAGACTTCTTGTTCATGGAACAAGGACAGCAGCTCCCAAAGAGAAAGGACCCAATCCCCTTCCTTGAGAAAAATGTTTGCATTTCTTGTTGGCCACAATGGCAAAGATCTATTTTTGGAACCCACTAAGTCAGAAAAATTTGATTGAAAATCAGAGGTTCCAACTCCCATTCATATTCCTGTGAGAAATGCCTGCTGAGGTAGTCTGCTAACCTGTTCTGTTTCAGTAAGTTGCTCAAATAAGGATGCAATTGGCTATACACCAGTTCCAGAGCTTAACTGCTTCATCACAAAGGGAAGGGGGACCTGGCCCCTTCTTGTTGGCTGATATAGAACATGCAAACTATGTTGTTCATGAGGATTTTTATGGACTTGCTCTTGATTAATGGTAGGAAGTGGATACAGGCATTCCTGACTGCCCTCAGCTCAAGGAGCCTAATGTGTAGTTGTCTCCCTTGGGTAGACCCTTTGCCCTAGGCGGTGAGGGTCCCTAAGTGTGCCTCCAGCCCATCAGAGATGCATCTGTCATTATGGTGATAGAGGGAGGAGGCTTAACAAACCAAATCTCTGGTCAGAGATTATCTGGGTTCCTCCACCAATTGAAAGTCTCGTACCTGACAAGGGACCGACACTAACTTGTTTAGGCTGTGTTTGTTCAGAATAAAAAACAGTCCTGAACCAACCCTGGAAACACTGAAGGCAGAGCCTGGGACATGGCATCACAAAGGCAGCCTGCCATGTATCTGAGTAATTGAAGACAACTTCTTATTGATGTCTATGGGCTGATATGAATCTTTGAGATGAGATTTACCAATGTCGAGAATCTGTTTGGAGGGGGGGCAAGGGGGAGAAGAGTTAAACCCTGGCTGATACAGCGTCTAAGGAAGCTCCTATGTACTCTTTTTTTTTTTTTTTAATACCAGGCTCAAATGGGGATTTCTTGATGTTGAGCTGCAACGCTAGCTTGCAGAACAGGGATCTCATCATCTTTGTGGCATTGGAAACCTAGTTGCAAGACCGGCCATTGAGTAGTCATCAAGGTATGGAAAAATGATTATCCCAGATGTCAGAGGTCAGCTGCGACCACCGCCAGCACGTTTGAGTACACACTTGGGGCAGATGAAAGACCAAGTGGAAGCACTCGATACTTCAAGTGGTCTACTGAAAAGCACAGGAATATTTTGAGACATGGGTGAACTGTGATATGAAAATAGGCATCCTGAAGGTTGAGGCCCAAAAACTAATCCCCTGATTCTAATGATGGATTTATAGCTCTGAGACACACTATCCTGAATTTTTGTGACATGACAAAGTTGTTTGTCATCGATTAAAAATCGATCTCGATTCTCTATTCTTCTTTGGGTCCAGAAAATAGCTGAAGTAAAACCCCTTTCCTCTGTGCTGAATAGTTCCTTGTACAGCACCCATTGGCAGAAGTGAATCAACTTTTTTGCTTTAAGAATGCTTGTGAGAGGGGTCCCTAAAGAGGGACGGGGAAGGGGCTGAATATAGGGGAGGGAGGTAAAATGGATAGTGAACCCTGATATAACCTCCAGAATGCATTAGTCTGATCTGATTGTTTCTCCCACCTTCTTTCCGCATGGGAAAGAGCCTCCAAAGGATTGAAGGTGAGTAAAATGTATATGCAGCTTGATGTTGTGGGATATTTCCAGGCCCTCGAGCAGACTGTCAAAACTAATGCTCAGATGATAATGATGGTTCAGTAGCGGGTGCAGAGGAAGCAAGTGGTCTCGTACTCTGGAACTTGACTTTTTCCTGGGTGGTTCATATGGTCTCTGGAATTCTGAGAATGAAGTGGAGTGGGATCTTTGAGCAGTTTGGCATCTTGGATCCAGCTCCAGCGTTGGCTGCATCTAACAAGGCCTGTAGCGATGCTCTAGCTAACAACTGACCTTCGTAATAATAGCCTGAAATGGGTCATGCAGATCAGCCGGCAAGCGCCCAATAAAGGTGGTGAATTTAGCATATTTGAGTGATTGTATTTCGCCATGAGAGTTTCACGGTTCTAAATTGAAGAGTCGTGGATAAATAGGTCTTTCTGATGAATAGATCCAGGCATTTTTGGTCCTTATAGTATGGTGCAGCTTTTGCATGATGTTGTCTGCCACACTGGTTTACTGCCTCCACAGCCAGGGAGTTCAGTGTTGGATGGGAGAACAAAAATTCAAAGTCTTAAGCCAGCACATAATATTTCCGTTTACACATTGGCAGAATTGTCGCAGGGGTGTGCCAGATTGATTTAGGAGGATCCAACAGGGCCTCATTAACAGGTAGGGCAACTCAGGTAGAGGGAGTTCTTTGGAGAATGTCCAAGAGCTTATGTTGTGACTCCCTGACCATTTCCAAGGGGATCCGGTGAGAATCCATGATGTGCTTCATTAATGCTTGGAAGTGGCAGACATCATCAGCCACAGCTGATGCATAACCATTGCATGTGGGGAAGACTAAGAAATATTTATTTGGTAACCTCTATCTGCCCTGGCCTCCTGCTCCTCAAAAGGATTCTTGTGCCGAAGGTGGCAGAGGAAGAGCAATTGGAGGAGGGAGCATCTCTCCCTGTATTCCCACAGGAGAGACTAGGGGAATGGGAAAATTGCTGACAATATGCAGCCCAAGGATACCAGTACAGCCATTGGGGAGGTCCAAAATTCATAGGGGGTGGTATCGAACCAACTTGGGGAAACACAGACCCATCTTTGGTGTAGCTCCTCGCTCCTGTCAAAAGAGTCAGGATGGAAATCCTTTTGTCTGAGGTGCCAACAACTGTGGATGGAAATATTCAAATCAGAGGGGAATTCCTCCTCTTCAAGAGGTGGACGTCAGCACTCTCTGAAGGTGTTGGAGAGTCAAGCAGCACTGGGGAAAGGTCAGACCTCAGCAACCATGCTTGTCTTGGTACTGATAACCTTTCAGTGCCGACTAACAAGGGAGACTCTGGTTCCTTCAAAACTAGACACCTGGAGAATCTGAACTCATGGAGTACTAGGTGGGTTTGAAGAGCAGGGCCCTGTTATGTGGTCAGTACTGAGGCTATATGCTGCTCTGGCAAGTCTACTCTGGTCTAAGTAGATGGTACTAATGATGGTGCCTTCCCGCCACCAAGGTTATCTTAGTGACCAATTTAAATGTAGACAGTACTGAAGGAGTTGTGGGTACAATTCTCACAGAGGTGGGAGGCTTCAACGATGCAGTGACTGGCTTGTGTGGCACTGAAGGTCTCAATACTGAGGCATGCTTGTGGTCGTTTTTCTCTGCTGAGCCTAAAGCCCTGGACACAGGATTGTACCGAGAGTATCTAGAGCCTCAGCCATACCCAGAGTGGGATGAGAGGTCTCTGCCATGGTCTTGCTCTGCACGGACCAAGGTTTTTTTAGATTATCTCCTTCTGTGGGGAACATGCCAAAGTTGATGGAGCACTGTGTTCTCTCAGCAACCAAAGTCCAGGGGGGTCTCTTGGTCTGGATCTGAGGCCGGATAGAAGGAATGCTTCATCATTAAGAGACTCAGTTTTAGCTCCCAATTTTTCCTTGCTCTGCCTTTAAAAGGGGAGCAGATGGAACACATTTGTGAGATATGGGACTCTCCCAAGCACCAGATACAATGGGAATGCCTGTCACTGACTGGGATGGCCTCCCAGCAAGAGATGCTGGCAGAAACAGGGGCAATAGTATTCAGAAGGGGAATGTCCCCTTCCGCAAAGGGGAAAGGGATTGAGAGAAAGTCCCCCTAAATCTCTAAATAAAAATAAATAAAATAACTAAAGAAAAAAAATCAAACAACAAACAAGGGTAACTAGGCTAAATAGACTTAGAAAGTAAGGCACATTAATGCTCCATCTCAGGCCAAGGTGGTTGACAAGGAAATGAGGGCAGATCGCCCACACAGCCCTACATGTCCTAGGAGAGGGACACAAAGAAGCCCAGGGTATATGCACAGAGCGAATAGGAATGATTATGTATTTAGATTAAATTTTGAACCTCAGGTGACCACGTACAAATTGGGGGTGCGAGGCTCCCCCCCAGAGTTGAAAAAACCCACAGCCAGCAAAAAACCAACAATTTACTTATTTATTTATCTAAATATCGTTTTTAAACCAATTCGACTCTTACATTTGGGGGCTTGGCTCATCATTTTTCAGTGCTTAGAGCTGGCATTACAGTCACAACAATGGGGAGAGAATTTTTAAAATGAAAATATGCTGTAAAACCATAAAAATTGGCGTGTGCATTACCTGAAACTACTCTGAAAAATTTCTAGATTTGACACGGTTCCTTTCAACTTTTTTGTTCTAAAAAAAGATACATTTGTAATCTGGACGTTCACAATTAAAAAAAACAAAACAAAACAAAAAAACAAACATTTCAGCTTAGCGTTAAGCTACTCTTGTCCAAAGTAGTGCATTACTTTTTTTAAAAAATCCTAACCCTCAATTTTCTTATGGTTTGGATAGCATGAAGATTAAAAGTAATCATGGTTCACCAAAGTGTTTTCTACCGGATACGTCACAATTTCAGTAACTGAACAACATGACATTTCAGTTTTAAACCAATTCTTTCACTTACAAAAAATGTGAATGCACTTTCTTATGCAAAAAATTGTTATCGCTTTCTAGAGATTCAAAACAACACTACTTCTGAAGAGCTTTCTTAAACAATTATTAAAATGTCACTAAGGTTAAAATTCCAAAGTTTTGAAACTCTGGACACTAAGATAAAACCCTACATCATTTAAAAAAAATAATTTACAACCAATCCAGTGACTTGGCAGTAGGTCAGAGAAATATCATATACAAAAGACATTAGCACTAAGGAGTAAGAGACAATGTGCATCATATTTCAGTGTCTGGAATTCAGGATGGAGTTAGGAGAGATAACTGGTACTTAGGGGACTTTAGCATACAAGTAAAGTTCATCACACTTTCACTTTCTTTAGGTATTACTCTGTTTTCCCCATGTGTGTTTCATACATTCTGAGATAGCTACAAACCTCACATAAGAAGCCTCCGTTTATATACAAATCTAATAAAGGATCAGTATATAGTATTTTAAAGTTTGCTTCAAAATGCATATGGCACTTATAAAGGCTGCAGACATTGGTCAATCAAACTCTCTACACAAGTGTTTTCTGCTGGACAATTCACAGTACACCTCTACCCCGATATAACGCGACCCGATATAAAATAAATTCTGATATAATGCGGTAAAGCAGTGCTCCGGGGTGGCGGGGCTGCGCACTCCGGCGGATCAAAGCAAGTTCGATATAACGCGGTTTCACCTATAACGCGGTAAGAGTTTTTGGCTCCCGAGGACAGCGTTATATCGAGGTAGAGGTGTATCATCAATCTCCATGGAGGCCATGCAATACAGTAAGCACATTAACGGCAGCAAGAAATCTATTAGTGGAAAGAGAACGTCAATAAATATAAAAGGAGGAAATGGTAGAACTTCAGAACCCTGTCTGGAATAGCACTGGGGGCAAGGTTAAGCATGGTAAAGGGAGAATTCATTCTTGAAAGATGATGGAGGGCTTTATTGACAAAAATAAGTCTGCATGCTAAAAGTTATGACAAATACTTAATATGCAAGCAAAATTAAACTCCCAAAATTAAGCCCTATAGAAGAACTCATTCCGTTAGGAAAAAAATACTGTATTAGCAGTATCAACCCTTTTGACTCTATAGAAGGTGAATAAACATTTTTAAAAAGCATTGGATCTGAACCAATATGTGCCAGTTTATTAAATAAGATTAGTGACCAAAAGCAATGATGCTTTCAAACTATCAATATTTAGTGTGGCAGATAAAAGAACATCTTCAGCATTCACCACGCTAAGTTATTTTAGAAGTCCTTTATTGCAAAAATATTTTTCCATTTTAGCACCATTTATAGTACATATTTTCATATATGTGACAAAAAAAATAAATTATGATTATTTATTGCAAATTTTAAGTCTTTTCCAATATTTTATAATAAACTATTCTAGGCCCAGTTCTAGCCTCATACACAAGCACCACTCTGTATGTGATCAAAGCCTGGGGTTGATTACTATATATGGTGTGATAATGAACACTTTTTGACAGCAGGAAAAAGCAATCCCAGTCTTAAAATATATAGGTAATTAAACCCCCAAAAAGTAAGTTTAAAAAAGTGTATTTAACTTAAAGGGACACAGGTCATAAAAAATCATTTTAAATTCTCCTTTTTCCACAAATGGTTACTGTATCTGTTTTATTAACATCTTAGATAAAAACTGCATTTTAAAAATCTTATTTAGTTTTACCATTTATGTTGTTTATATACTTATATATTTCACTCAAGGTAGACTTTGAAACATTCACTTGCTTCTAGTCAGACCTATTTACTTACCTCTTCTGACTTACTAGCTGAAGGGTACAATGTCTGGGTGGCAAGCAAGTACAAAAATGTTTACACTGATTTTTTAAAAGTAATGAAACTATTTCTGCTAATATAGTGGCAGGATCCTGACATCTTAGGCAGACAGACTTCCTATGAATTCAATGGGAGTCCATCTGAAGAAAGGTTGAGCTATTACTTCCTGATTTGGCTCATTAGGTTTTGAAAAGCCTTATTACAAAACCTAGATTTGGAGTCTAACCAAAAAGACTGTCTTTTTAACAGGCGACAATCTACATTTTTTTTGTTTTAAAAAAGTAACAGGAAATATTAAAAACAAAATCTTAGAGAATAAACATAATTTGTTCAAGTTTAAACAGAAACTAAGAAAAAAGTTAGTCTTTATTTAAGATACACTACCTTTTTCTGCGCTCCCATTAATTTTAGGTATGAAGTCATCAACTTGTATGCCTACAATTAAGAAAGGGTATTATTTCTGGATTCAAGCCAAGTATTTTCTGTAGCACACTGTGAAATGTAATTGGCTTTCCATACTGCCTCCTTATCCTAAGTATTGAAGCAACAATCAAATCAAATAATCTATGTTCCGACACATGATACAATTTAATGATACTTCCTTGCACAACGGACCCTGTCACATATTGATTAAATGTGTCAAAAATTACCATCATCCAAAAATTACCGTCCATTAAGTAAATGTTTTTTGTTTTGTTTTTTTTAAACCAACTATTTCCTACACAAACATATTTGAGTTCACAAGCTAGCAATAAACAAAAGAAAAACTTAATGAACATTTTAAATGGCAGTGCCCTCTTCTGGTATTTTGTTACATCAGTATTACTTTAACTTTTAACACGTCAAATGCAACTATGATCAGCGATTAAGAGGAAACAACAGCCAAACGCATACTTTTAATGCTTTTTTCTTATTGTCAGCAATACTTAGATCATAAGGATTGCTATAATATAATTAATTAATAGGGTAAAGAATTTAAAGATGAAATCCAGCTTTAAGCAAAGAACATTAATATCACACCTACCTAAGCTGTTGTGTTCTTTAAGAGTTTTCTCTTGAAGGTGTTCTAACCGTACTGTAAACAGAATTCCAAGAAAAAGATATTTCACAGAATAAAAGAAAAAAAGATATAATCAAAGCATTTTTTGACTAGCTGACTGACCTTGTAAAGCAGTTAGCCGTTCATTGGTGAAATCATTATCTGCTTGCAAAGCTTCTATTTTTGCCTGAAGCTCTTGTTCTCGCTCTTCCATTTCATTTATTTTATGTTGCAATTCCTTTTTCTCTGCCTGTCCCTTCTGTTGGATTTCCTCTTGTCTTCCTTCTGCCACCTGCTCAAATGTCAGAAAAAATTAGTTATAAGACAATGATGCACTTAATTTTCATGTGAGTGAACATTCAGATGGGACTCCCTTTTTAGCCACTCTGATAAAGGAAGTTTAATACACATCTGTAAACTTTTTCTACAAAGCCATTTCCAGAAGTAAGTTCGCTGAAACCTTATTTATTTCATATGGATATATTTTCTCCTGTATTTCCATTTCTTTAATGTAATTCCACAGCAATTTATTCCATCATTTGTCCTAGAAGCCTCTGTCCATCTAGACACACCTTGTTTGGAACCATAACAAAAGATAAAGCATCCCAGAACAATTTTTACAATGTATTACTATAAAATTATAGAAAAAAAAGAGAACAAACATCTCGGTTTCATTTGGACAGCATAGGTGTCCAAAGAACTTTTTAGGACAGCTTAACTGCTTCAGTTTTTCATTTCACCAATCAAAATGCTTAGGTTCATGAAACAGGTCTGTATTGTCATTTACCAGCTTGAAAGAGAGCTGTGTCACTCCCTCTCTGGTGGTAAAAAAAAAAAAAAAAAGTTACCATGAGAATGTTATTACTAGTTTTTATTTAGTCCTTGCACTCTAGCATTGCTAACAATTGCAGAAGGTTAGATAAAGTTCTGTCCCTACCTTTAGTTTGTCAGAGAGGTCTTTAATTTCATTTACAGCTCCATTGTACTTGTTTGCTAATTCTCTTAATTCTTCCTGAGTCCGCTCATTCATTTCTTTCAGGTGAGTACATTCATCTTCAGTGTTACTTAAACTTCGCTATAAGGAAAAAATTAGTGCATGTGAAAACCAAAAAATAGCGACAGTTTATGGATACTGAAGTTTGATACTGAATGTTTCAATTTATGACAAGAAATATGATCTAAAAACCTCCTTGCTTCTAATTGTTAATAAAGGCCAAATGGATAGATCAAGTGTTGGCAAAAATACTACCTATTTAAAAACACCTTTGTAACATTCAATTTAAATAATAATAATCATACATTAGGTGGAGAAACAAGTTGTGTGTGCAAGAAAAAATTAGAGTAGGCTCTGGAAAAATTGTTTACTAACCTTCCATAACTGTTGTTCTTCGAGATGTGTTGCTGATATCCATTCCACGCTAGCTGTGTGCATGCCACATGCACTGTTGCTGGAAATTTTTCCTTTACTGGTATCCATTGGGCTGGCTCTAGTGCCCTCTGGAGTTGCACACTTATGCACTGATATAAGGGGTGCCGCCGGCCTCGCACCCTCTCAGTTCCTTCTTGCTGGTAACTCTGACAGAGGGGTAGGAAGGTGGGTCATGGAATGGACACGAGCAACACATCTCAAAGAACAACAGTTACGAAAGGTTAGTAACCGTTTTTTCTCCCCCCTCCCCCAAGTGCTTGCTCATGTCCATTCCATGCTAGGTAACTCACAAGCAGTTCCCCAGGAGGTGGGCTTGGAGTTCATGGACATGCTGACTGCAAAACTGCTCTCCTGAAACTGGCATTGTCCTGGGCTTGTTGGATGATGATGCAGTATGAATTGAAGGTATGAAGAGACAACAAGATCATGGCTCTGCAGATGTCGTGGATTGGTATCTGTGCAAGGAATGCTGCTGATGAAGCCTGGGCTCTTGTGGAATGAGCAGTCATAGGAACTAGAGGTAGGACATTTGCCTGTTCATAGCAAGCCCGAATACAGGCGGTTAGCCATACACGATTCTTTAGGCTGACACAGGTAGCCCTCTCATCCTTTCCACTACTGCCATGAAGAGTTGCATGGATTTGCAGAAGGGCTTCATACTCTCAATATAAAAAGTGAGGATCTGCCTAACGCCCAATGTACAAGTCGTCGTTCCTCACAGCTTTTGAGAGGTTTTGGGAAGAAGACAGGTAGAAAAATGACCTGGTTGTGGTGGAATTGTGACACCACCTTTGGCAGGAAGGCTGCATGAGGGTGCAGTTGGACCTTGTCCTTGAAGAACACCAGTGAGAGTGGAGCTGCCACTGAGAGGTCCAGAAGCACGCCGAACCAATGCTGGCATGGCCACACCAGTGCTATCAGGATAACTCTTGCCTTGTCCCGTTTAATTTTTAAGAGAACCTTGTGAACCAAGGCAATCATTGTAAAGGGGTCCAGTAGGTGGCCTGCCCACGAGAGCAGGAAGGTGTCAGAGGGAGCCCATACTGTGCCTGGGCAGCAAACAGAACTGATGGCATTTTCTGTTTTGCCTGGTGAACAGGTTCACCTGCAGAGGCCCCCACCTTTGGAAGATGACACTGACGACCTCTGGGCAAGAGACCACTCGTGGTGAGAGGAGCAGGAACTGCTGAGGTGATCCGCCAACACATTCTGGACTCCCGGGAGGTGAGATGCCTCAAGAGTAATGGAGTGTCTAACACAGAAGTACCATAGACCAAGGGCCTCCTGACACAGGGCAGAGGTTTGGGCCCCTCCTTGATTGTTGATATAGAACATGGCTGCTGTATTGTCTGTCAGAACTTGAAGCACCTTGCCTGAGATCTGGGGAAACACTTGATATGCCAGGTGCACTGCCCTGAGCTCCCTGACATTATGAGCAGGGAAGAGTTCTTCCCAGGACCGGAGACCCTGAGTACTGTGGTTGTTGAGGTGGGCTTCTCACCCTAGGTCTGACGCATCCAAAACTAAAAAGACACCGAAGGCTGTGGAGCCACAAAGGGCACCCCCTTCATTACCGACCTTGACTCCTTTCACCAGCCCAGGGTGTTGAGGACCGGGGAAGGGATTGTAAGTGGTATCTGTTTGGGGAGTATACAGACACTAGCCACATCTGAAGGGGCCTGAGGTGCAGCCTTGCATATTGAACCACCATGTAAGCAACCATGTGACCCAGTAGCTTGAGGCACACTCGAGCTGCTGTGATTGGGTGGGCCAAGACCTTGGATATCAGGTTTGTCATGGTCTGGAAGCAGACCTCTGGCAGGAAGGCCCTGGATTGGGTTGAGTCGAGCACTGCCTCAATAAATTCTCTGAACTGGGAAAGAGTTGACTTCTGCTCGTTTATCAGCAGACCCAGCACTCTGAAGGTGGTTCGGACTGTGCATTGATGCTGTCTTGCACTTGAGCCTGTGACCAACCTTTGATCAGCCAGTCTTCAAGGTACAGGTAGGCCTGAACGCCTTTCCGCCTGAGGAAGGCTGCTATAACCGCCATACTCTTCATAAAAACCCTTGGAGCTACTGATAGGCTGAAGGGAAGGGCAGTGAATTGGTAGTGGTGATGACCGACTACAAACTTGAGAAATCTTCTGTGTCCCCAGAATATAGAAATGTGAAGGCATGCGTCCTTCAGGTTGCGGGTGGCATAACAGTCTCCTGGGTCCAGGGAGGGAATGATGGAGGGCAGGGAGGCCATGCGGAACCTCAGTTTCTTGAGATACCTGTTGAGGCGATGCAAGTCCAGGATGGACCAGACCCCCCCTTTTGACTTTGAGATTAGGAAATATTGGGAGTAAAATCCCTTCCCTCTCAAGTCTTGAGGAACTTCCTCCACAGCCCTCATATGTAGGAGGGACTGCATCTCCTGGACAAGGAACTGCTCATGAGAAGGGTCCCAGAAGAGGGCTGGGAAGGAGGAGTGGATAAAAACTGAAGGGTATATCTGACTGTCACTGTACTCAGGACCCATTTGTCCGATGTTATGGATGCCCAAGCCAGGCTGAAGAGCAACAGATGGTCCAAAAATAAAATGGCAGGGGATTTGAAATGGCGACTGGTACAGCACCCTCAAGCGCACCTTCAAAAGGCCTGCTTGGGCCTGCTGGAGTATCTCTGGGGCCCTGACTGGGAGGCTGAGGTGGATGGGAATGGTTGGCGCTGTTTATAACCTCTGCCTTTTCTTTTGTAGGGCTCCTGTTTTGAAGGTCCCCAAAACTGAGGAAGCTGCTGGGGCCTCAAGTGTTTTCTGAAGGCAGACTGCACATACAGGCCTAAGGATCATAGGGTGGCCCTGAGTCCTTCAGTCCGTGAAGTCTTGTGTCCATCTGCTCCGAGAAAAGGGAATAGCCTTCAAATGGGAGATCCTGGATTGACTGTTGGATCTCATGAGGACTGGAGCCAGGAACAGCACCTCATGGTGAATGCGGAGGTTACTGTCTGGGCTGCCAAGTCAGCAGCGTCCAGAGCCCCCTGGAGAGAGGTCCTGGCCACGTTCCTATCCTCTTCTAGGAGAGTGGCAAACGCGCGTGAGGCAGGGAGTCTGAACTTATTCAGGGAGTCCCACAGATTAAAATAGTATCTCCCCAGCAAAGTTTGCTGATTGGCGATACGCAGTTGGAGCTACCCGTGGAATAAACCCTTTTTCCCCCCAATAAGGTCCAGTTTCTTAGTGTCTTTTTGTTTCAGGGGTAGCACTCAACTGGCCCTGCCTGTCCCTTTCATTAGCGGCAGACACCACCAGGGACCCTGGGGAGGGTGTGAGTATAGGTAATTAAACCCGCTTGCTGGCAAATAATATTTTTCCTCTCCCCTCTTTGAAGTGGGGTCAGAGAAGAAGGAGTTTGCCAAAGGCCCTGACTGGTCCCATCACCACCCTCATTGATGGGAAGGGCCACTTTGGATGGAGCTGCTGCAGCCAAGGTATCAATAAGGCTGTGTGATGTCTCTTTGGGCTCCTTGATAGCCAAGCCCAGGATTGAAGCAACCCGCTTCAGAAGGTCCTGAGGGGCCCTGAAATTATACGGAGGAAGTAGGCTGCTGGGACTGGCAACAGCCTCATCTGGGGAGGACGAGGAGGAAGTTTGCCCCAGAGGAGGGGCTCCTTCCTCAACTATGTCGATTAGAGGCTTCTCCTGGACTTCAGTAGTGGGGTCGATATCAGAGTCTAGATCTGAGCGGGAAGGAGTGGTGGCCTGTCTCGCAGAGGCCACCAAGCAGGAGCAGTGGGAGACAGGCCCTGCTACCAGGGGAAACCCCCAGGGATTCCAGTAAAGCCACTGCATCAGCCAAGTGTCCGCCAGGGGACTGGCAGTGAAGCTTGCTGGGGCATAGGCTGGGTACCAATGATGGGCTTTTGGCAGTACATATGATTCCCCTTTGAACTCCAAAGAGGATTCCTCTCTTGGGACCCACAGTGGAGCAATACCTGCTTCCGCTTCCATATCGTGCTGGGGTTCTGCGGCTTGCCAGGGAGCGTGATGCTGGCATCAGGTGGGGCTTGCCCCTGGATGGTGCCGGGACACCTGGTGCCAGGAAGGCACCTGATACACCCTGTTCCCTCCCGCGTCCAGATTCTGGAGCTGGTAGATGCCCTGTTGGGCTGGAAGAGAGAAACGGTCCCTAACTGCTTGAAAAGACTCTGGGGTCAATAGCACCATGAGTCCATTGGTACCACCGTGGCTCCCTGGTGTCAGTGGAGGGTCCCGCACTGGACTCAATGCCCTTGGTGAAGTCGACCGTGCCGATATGGATCCAGGTGTAGAAGAATGGCCCGGTACAGGTCTCACTCCCTCTCCCTGCTTGTCGCTCTTCTGCACTGGCGAGCACCCTTTCTCGGTACGCTGCTTTTTGTTGTTCTTCCTCGGCACTGGGGATGGACAATGGTGCCGGGAAGAGCTTGGTGCTGGGGGAGTGCTTCGCACCAATGCCAAAATACTCAGCGCTGAACTGGAGCAGCTCAGCTCTGAGACAGGTCTGAGGGCAGCTTCCATGAGGATAGCCTTTAGCCTGATGTCCCGGGGCCTGAAGTCCCAACAGATTTTGCCCTTGTCTTTCACATGTCTTTCCCTTGTTTGATTGACCAATGTCTGCAGCCTTTATAAGTGCCATATGTCTTTCCCAAGCACTTTAAGCAACTCAAGTGTGGGTCACTCACAGGCACAAGGGTCGTTCCAGCAACTGTCACGGGTGGTAAGAAGGAACTGAGAGGGTGCACGGCTGGCCGGGCCCCTTATACCAGCGCATACACGCATGACTCCAGAGGGCACTAGAGCCGGCCCAACAGATACCACAAAGGGAAAAATCTCTGGCAACAGTGCACACAGCAATAACCTGAGTAGTTGCTGCTTCAGGTTTTTGGTAAAATAATGCAACATCTGAGCTTAGATTCCCCTAGTAACTATATCATCAAGAAAGGGGTGAAATGCACATTTAATAACAAAAGCATTCAACTACAAACTCCATCTGCAAATACCGAAGGACTTTTAGAGAGGAGCAAATTTGAAAAAAAGAAAAAAAAAAAAGATGTATACAAAAATCAAATTAGGATTTGATTAAGAGTTTTCTCTCAGAGACAAAAATTAATATATCAAAATGTATCACAAATTCAGTATTATGATTTTATTACAGGATCAAAAAGAAGTGTGTTTGGAGGAGCAAAAATGCACCTGCAATAATTAGCAAACTTGTCAAGAGAAGTAACAAAACAAAAAATAAGTATATTTATATGTCAAGCCTGAAGTTTATTATAGTGCCATAACATTTCATGATACCTTCCATACATAAAAAGGACAGGTCCTACTGAAAGAGTTTACAAATCTAGAGGCCCAATTTTAACATTTATGCATGAGAGTAACTTTATACACATGAATAATTTGATTGAAGCCATGAGACTACTCATAGTAACACAATTACTCATTGTAGTAAGCTGACACAGAAAAAGAAGATAAAGAAAGGAGTAAGAAAAACAGGAATTAAAGAGTAAAACAGTGGGTTTAATTATATTGTGAATAGAGTTTAAATTCTGTTACTTTTTAAAATGAGAATTAAGTTGGATAAGAGGAAAGGAATAGATAGAGATCACTGGTGAAAAGGAAGGAAAAAAAGCAATTGTTGAGGAAGGATTTGAAGGAAGGGAATAAAAAAAACAGTTGGTAGATTGTGGCCAATGAAATTTCATTTAAAAAAAAATTCTTAAATGGTATTTTGCATGACCAATTAAGCTTTCATTTTTAAAAAGTCTTATTTAACTATTGTCAAACTGTATTTTATAAATATATGAAGTATGCCATATGGGAAACAGGAATTATACAGCACTCTAATTTCTGCATGGAGAACACTTTCACTGAGTTTTAAAAAAAAAAGAAAAATAAGGACTTTAGTTACTGATCTACCACTGTTTTCATTACTGTGCATTAACTTCTTCCTTGTTGCTTAAAATACTGTATAACAGGCAAAATGCACATCTCCAGTACTTTCCAGTATACTGTTCCTAGAATACTAATACAACATAAACATATGCTGGTGCAGTGCAAGTGCTAGACTAGAGTAAAGGACTAGCTGTTCGGAATATTCAAATACTGCTACAACATTGATTATAAAATAAACAAAATCTAAATACCTCCACTTCAGAGAGTTTTCTGACCACCTCAATTTTCTCCTGAAGGACCCGCCTCAGGGACTCTTTGGCTGTTGTCTCATAGTTGTGTTTGTCTTCCTGTAATGCTACAAGTTCCTTTCGTATACTATCTTCTGTTTGATTCTGTAAGTAGAAGTTTAATATAGCAGAGCTATATCTCAAAACAACACTCTATTGTAGGTTAACATTTTGTTGAACATGCAGTAGTTCTCTCTATTAAACTACCATTAAAGAGCTACTTTGCCAAGAAGAATAGAGTAACAATTTTGACAAATGTAACAAAATGTTCAGTGGCTGTTTGTCCAGCTAGGTATAAACTGGTATGAGACAGGCATTTGCTAGAATGTTTAGGGCAGCAGACTCTAGAACCAGATTTTATTACTAAAGTAACAAAAATTAAAACAAAATCTACTCATTTCTATCAGTGCACTACCACCCATTTCCTGTCTATTCCTCGAAACCCAAGGCAATGGGGGCAATCTTAAAGGAGCCAGGACCCTTTTCTCCCTGCCAGCCAGACAAAATCCCACCACACTGAAGCTTCAGAGAGCCCATTTGAAAGTTTGTGCTCCAACTGCTGTGAAAGTTTGCTTTACAACAACTTTCTAATTTTGAAAAATTTCAGGAGGACACTGCCATTCAACATTCCTAAATCTATATAATTAATCTGAAGTGAACTACCTACTTTTGAACAGGCTTGTAATTGGTTTCCCATGACTTCTAACCTTGATAGTAGTCTGTCTTCATCTATTAAAGCCTGTTGGAAAATATAATAAATTTAAATTAACAGAATAAAACAAAATGTTTATACTGTTTTTGGATTTCATAAGAAAATTCTAGACATTAAATATCTGAAAAGGGTAAATATCACTTACTTTAGAGACATTCACTTCGGAAGCAATTAGTAGTACTGGTTAGTTCTAAGATAAACGTACGTGTGCACTTAGTCTATTAGGAGTAATGTCTCCTTCTCACTTAAGGTAGAGAACCAACCTTCAACTTTTACTCTTTTATTTATTATAATAATTGAAAGTTACAGTTTATAGCCCACTGTATATTAAGTTCTTAGGCCTGTACATTAAGAGAAATCTTGCAGATACCTGCCAACTAGTATCTGAAGCCTCCTGTGTGACAGCAAGCAGTCGCTGAAGGGTAGCCAACTTCTGTTCCAACATTTGTTCCCGATGTAAGGCCTCCTACGATGAAAATATAAATGCAAGCAGGTCAGTTCAAACTAACTATTGGGAAAAACAGAAGCAATGCAATGTATAACCAAATACTGTTAAGATGGGGTGAAAAGATTGGCAGATTTTAACTCATATGTTCAATCATTTTAAGTTATAGCAATGCACTAGCAAATTTAAATTCATTTTTGTTTATAGATATTCCTGTACATGTTTAAGTGAAAAGATGTTATACTACAAGCTTAGATTCTTAAAGCCATCCTTTTCATACCAGTTCCAGATACACTACAGGACAGGTACATTTGGTGCAAGAACACTTTGACAGGACTAGAACTTCATTTTACCTTTCAAAAGTTAGATTTTACAGAAAGTTACAACTATATTCTAAAGTACATGCTTTAAGAAAAAGTTACGTTATATTAATCAATAACATGGATCAGCTTCTACTCCATCCTGTACATATTAGAAGAGTAATGACATCATGACACTTTGCTTCTTACAACTACAGATGAATAGAGAGAGAAACTCAATTTTTATACTGTGTAGAAGCTAGTTTAATGGTAAACAAAAATTAACTTAGTGGTGACATCAGGAGAAGACTGCTTATGTTCACATCATGCATTTGCTGTAAATTTGTTTGGAGAAGTGGACTACAAAAAAGAACAGTTTTTCAAGACTTTCGGTGTACCTTATGGACTACTTTTTATAAAACGTTTCAAGATAAAAATATTCTTAAATGTAATTAGATACAATGAAAAAATTCTAATATATTCACTGCTCCCCATCAAAAAATAGGCCAACAAATACTGATTTTTAAAAGGCAATACTTTTATTACTTCTACTTGCGAGCTACTATTAACTTAGCAGTAGGTAATATTTAAACAAACACATAATAAATCTGTATAATTACATCTGACAAAAATAAGCGTAATAATACATACATTGATGTGCATACGTGTGAAGAATAGCAATATAATAGCATAAAATGAAGTCAAGAGCAAGTTTTTCAGAGAACCAGGTAATATTTTAAATATGAAGTATTATATAGGAGATTCTAACTATCTTTTCTGTTAAATTACATGAAAATGCCAAACTAAAAAAAAAGGTAGGCTATGTTTTTTCTTTCCGCAGATGGAAGGATCATTTTGAGTTCGCTACGGGCTTGCCTATATGGCAAGTTACTATGCTGCGAACCTGGGCTGAATCTATAGAACACCAGCTTGCCACACAGTAACATCCCATGTGGACACTGCTATAATTCAGTAAAAGTTCTTGTGTACAGCTTAGCATACTGCTATTTCAGAACATAGTACGCTAAGCCACAGTCCCAGACTGGGACTTTCACGTCAGCTTTTATTTAAAAGTAAGTATCTAGCATTAGCTTATCTTTAAAATATCAACTGAATATAAACTACTGCAGTGTTGTCTTTCTGAGCCTGAAACAATAGCTCTGAGGTATGACCTGCCCCACTCATCTCTGAATGCTAACTGAAGCATGGTAACAGTTTAAATGTCAACATTAATTATTTTACTGCTGAGCACTTTATAGCAGGAACAGTCAGTGGTGTGCTTATCCATTGCTGTTCAATGCAATGATTGCTATTAGACTATGGCAATGGGACAGCTGATTGCTGGGTGAAAAATTAGGAAGTAAAACTCTCCCCATCCCTGCAAATCTCAAATCAATCCTGCACCTGCCCACATGGTGCAAGGAAAGAGAAGCAGCATTTAATGTCATCACTAGTGACAAAACCTTCAACCACTTCCTGGAAGCCCAAGCCCCCAGACTCCTTCCCACACTTTTACAGGTACCAAATGCCCCAATTTTTCATTATCCCATTTGTTAAAACTTCCTGTTCATATCTATTTGCCCTTCTCTAAAAGCCAAAATATCCTCTACAATGAAGTTAGTACTATGTCAATATTAAAAAAAAAAACCAGTGGGAGAATGAAAATATCAAAATGAGGGAAGGGCAGCATAAGAATTTTAATATTAAAATAAATGCAATACCATAGTGATAATTAATTTTCATAATTCACAACCTCAATTTTTTACATTTAACATCTGCCTCAGAATTTTCAGCTTTCTACAGAACTTAACACTAGGGAGCTGTAGAAATCTTATCACATAATTTAGATCCTGCTTGTTATTGTGTATACTATACAAGCCCTTATTTTTAACACTTACTCATGGATTCTGCGCCACTGGAATTCTGCGCCATTGCGCAATGCAGAATTTTGCAGAAATGTATGTTGTGTGTGCAGAATTTCCCTCCCCCCGCTGACAGAAATGGGCTGCAGAGCTGCTGGCCACCACTAGGGGCCGCTGGACCCAGCAGAGCCCAGCTTGCAAGTAGAAGACACTGGCGGGGGATGGGGGAGTAGAAGCTGGAGGGATCCTGGCAGCTGCAGTTCCCAGCATGCCCTGAAGGAAGGAAGCAGCATGCAGGAAACTCCGTGCAATCCCAGGACCCAGCATCAGTCTGTTTCTCCCTCTGGATTCCTGGGCTCTAGGGGGGAGAGGGTGCGAGCCTCTGGGCCAGGGGAAGCCCCCATGACTGGGCTCTGGGGGGATAGGGAGTGTGAGCGTCTGGGCCAGGGGGGCCCTGCAGCTGGGCTCTTGGGGGTAGGCGGAGGGCAGAGAAGCAGGAACTGGGCTATCATAAAAGTTTCGTTAACTCTACTCCTGGGGGAAATTTTGAGTGTGTCTATATTATTACAGACATACTCACTGACAGGTATTTTGAAATAAATTACCAAAATAATTGAAACTGGTGTGATTATATAATGTTATTTTGACAAATAGAATTTGCAGAATTTTAAAATATTGTATGCAGAATTTTTATTTTTTTGGCGCAGAATTCCCCAGGAGTAAACACTCTAAGAACACTTATACACTGAAATGTACAATCAGGATCATCTCTAAAAGGCAACACACTCTTTAATAAAAGGTTAAACCACACTATAAATATATTTTAAACGCTACCTCTAAGGGACAAATTTTCGTCAGTCCTCTGAATTAATTTACAACCATATATACCATGTAAAACCAAACATTGATTCAATTATATGTATAGAGTGGGCACAGTTTTTTAAATGTACACAATAATATGCATGCACAAAAGACCAGCTAAATGTCCAATTGGTCATTTCCACACACAATTACCATAACTCCACACAAACTGTCCATGCACATTTTCATGTGAACAATTGGACTTATTATATAATGCTACACTCTTCTACTGAACAATATTATAGTTAACTTTCTAGCCTAGGTTACTTTTGCTTTATTCAAAAGAAATTAAAACAGAGTGTTATGAACATTAACGGAGGTATACAATATGTTGCCAGATTGAAACTTTGATAACCTGTTCTGTCCTTCATTAATTCACAAAGGATTTCTTAAGTTATAGTAGCTTACGTATTTGTATAATTTGCATATGTAAAATGGAAGTCTGCTTTCAGGAGTAAAATGGGAAGTACAGTATTGTGCTTTTACCATCTAATTAGATTATAAGCTCTTTGGGGGCAGGCATTGTTTTTGTTACTGGTACATACAATGCCTTGCAGAATGGGTCCCCAGTCTCTGGGACCTCTAGGCACTATCATCATATAAATATAGCTTCCATTATTACATGGGCAATCCTACTGTACCTATTAGAACTGGTTTCCTTAAATGAACATTATGCCATCTTGAACTTGCATTTCACTATCAAACAGAGGGCTCAATCAGGGAACAGGGCCCCACTGTGATAAGCCCTGTACATACACAACAAAAAGGCAGTCCCTGCTTCAAAGAGATTACAATCTAAATGAGATTCAAAATTACCACCTGTAAACTAAAAACAGAAACGGCAGAAATGTAATTGAAGGTAGAGAGAATTGTCATTAGGGATGATTTACACGTTATTTTCAAAGAAACATTTATTTCTACAATCCCTCTTTAAAAAGGGTTATTTGGATACTATGAGCCCTCTATTTTGTGGTCCATCCATAGGTCCCTCAGTAAAGGTGGCTATCAGTTTCAGAGTGAATAAGTTCACCTGTATATTCCCAATCATGTCACATCCTACTCAGTAAAGTAAATATAGGTGTTAAGCAATTCAGTGCCATATTAAAATCTAGTTACATGTAACAAGGCAGAAGGGGGAAAGTAGCGTAAATTATGTTAACTGAGCACCAGAAAAGTACTGGTTTTATAAATGGTTACCAAAATAGAAAATAAATGAATTATGTAACAGAGTCAAAAAGCCTGAGCAGGCTCTCACACCAGAGTAAACAAGGAATAACTGCTGAAATCAGTTACACCTATGTGAAACCAGTGTAAGTGAGAACAAAGTCAGGCCTTGTGTGTCTTGAACAAACAAGTTTACAGTAGGCACCTTGCCCAATTCTAGTACAAGTTAGCTACTCCATTAATTAAGTATAAGTGAAAAACTAGTTTCTAAACAAATAGCTTTTAAAGTTCTCCTTCAAGCCACTAGATGGTGCAGTTTACCCTTCTCTATTCAGAGAGAGGCTTGGAGCCACATTTATCAGATCTTGAAGAGTACCAGAAACTTGGAGGTTATATTTGACAAGAAGAAAGCTCTAGTCTCAGATTCTCAAAGCATGCTATCTGCAAGAAAATTTATATAAATATCAGCGTGTACACATTTATAGTACACACAGATCATGCTCAATATAATCAATAAATGAAATAATTACCAATATCTGCAATTCAACTACCTTTCTGAAAAAGTTAATTCCCATAAGCAGGGTTATTTCCCAGGAAAGAAAACTAAATCACAAGATTTTTAGAGATTAAAGACTTATTCTGTAAAAATCTTTACATAACCGGATGGATGATCTTATAGGCGAGTGAGCAGTATTTTATTTGATGATCGTACGGGTATGTCTACACTACGGGATTACTCCGAATTTACAGAATTCGATTTTTTGCAACCGATTGTATAAAGTCGAGTGCATTTGGCCACACTAAGCAGATTAATTCGGCGGTGCGCGTCCATGTACTGAGACTAGCGTCGACTCCCAGAGCGTTGCACTGTGGGTAGCTATCCCATAGTTCCCGCAGTCTCCCCCGCCCATTGGAATTCTGGGTTGAGATCCCAATGCCTGATGGGGCAAAAAACATCGTCGCGGTTGGTTCTGGGTATCCCCCCCCTCCCCCTCCGTGAAAGCAACGACAGACAACCGTTTCGCGCCTTCCTGGGTGAACTGTGCAGACGCCATACCACGGCAAGCATGGAGCCTGCTCAGCTCAAGACAGCAATCATGAACATTGTAAACACCTCGCGCATTATCGTGCAGTTTATGCTGAACCAGGACCTGAAAAACCAGGCGAGGAGGCGGCGGCTATGGCAGCGCGTTGACGAGAGTGATGAGGACATGGACACAGAATTCTCTCAAATCGCGGGCCCCAGCGCTTTGGAGATCATGTTGTTAATGGGGCAGGTTCTAGCCGTGGAACGCCGATTCTGGGCCTGGGAAACAAGCACAGACTGGTGGGACCGCATAGTGATGAGGGGAGTAGCGCTGAAATCAACATTGCCGGTTCGAATTAGGGATAGTGTGGATGAAATTCAATGGTATTGGCCTCCGGGAGCTATCCCACAGTGCACCATTGTGACCGCTCTGGACAGCAATCTAAACTCGGATGCACTGGCCAGGTAGACAGGAAAAGCCCCGCGAACTTTTGAATTTCATTTCCTGTTTGCCCAGCGTGGAGAGCACAGGTGACCATGCAGAGCTCATCAGCACAGGTAACCATGCAGTCCGAGAACCGAAAAAGAGCACCAGCATGGACCGTACGGGAGGTACTGGATCTGATCGCTATATGGGGAGAGGATTCTGTGCTAGCAGAACTACGTTCCAAAAGACGAAATGCCAAAACATTTGAAAAAGTCTCCAAGGGCATGATGGAGAGAGGCCACAATAGGGACTCACTACAGTGCCGCATGAAAGTTAAGGAGCTCAGACAAGCCTACCAGAAAACCAAAGAAGCAAACGGAGCTGCATGCAATTCTAGGGGGGGGGGCACCATCACTACCCCACCACTGACCGTGGATTCCAAGGAGGGGGTACTCTCAGCCATGCCTGAGGATTCTGCGGATGGGGAAGAGGAGGAGGACGAGCTTGCAGAGAGCACACAGCACTCCATTCTCCCCAACAGCCAGGATCTTTTTTTCACCCTGACTGAAGTACCCTCCCAACACTCCCAAGGCGGTTACCCAGACCCCCTGGAAGGGACCTCTGGTGAGTGTACCTTTGTAAATATCAAACATGGTTTAAAAGCAAGCGTTTTTTAATGATTAATTTGCCATGAGGACTTGGGATGCATTCGCGGCCAGTACAGCTACTGGAAAAGTCTGTTAACGTGTCTGGGGATGGAGCGGAAATCCTCCAGGGACATCTCCATGAAACTCTCCTGGAGGTACTCCAAAAGCCTTCGCAGAAGGTTTCTGGGCAGTGCAGCCTTATTCCGTCCTCCATGGTAGTAGCAAGTAATCTGGTATCATTGCATGACAAAGCCTTGCAGCGTATGGCCCCGGTGTTTGCTGGTATTCAAGCAACATCCATTATTTATCTCGCTGTGTTATACTCAGGAGAGCGATATCGTTCATGGTAACCTGGTTGAAATACGGGAATTTAATTAAGGGGACAGAGGTGGCTGTTCCTACTGGGCTGTTTGCCTGTGGCTGAAAAGAAATCCTTCCCTGCAGTTAGCCAAACGGTGGGGGAAGAGGGGGGAAATGGTGCTGAGCTTTTCGTGTTTGGCTAGCAGGGATCTTCCGATACCAGCCACGCGGTGGGGGGAGGGGTAAAGTGATCATGCCACAGAATTGGATGGGTGGTGGTGGGGGTTTATTTTGTTTTCTGCTGCTGCATGGTAACAGGAAAACTGCAGCACTTAATGGGCTTTCCTTGCTATGGGAAAGGAGGGTGCTGCTTTAATGCAGAAGCCGAAAGACAATGGCTTACCATGGCTGCATACAAGCCGAATTCTGTTGCCCGGCCCTGCGTCAGTGATCTCTAACACCAAAGCCACAGGCACTCAATATAAGATGCAAAATGCGACCTTGTACCGAAATCACATGTGCTATGTAATGTGAATAGTGTTGTTCACCGTGAAAGAGTATAAGCATTGTTCTGTAAAATGTATCTTTTTAAATACATCTCTCCCTTTTTTCCCCTCCTCCCGCAGCTGCAAATTTTTCAAGCCTCCCTCCTCCGTCCCGAAGGCTCTCTCAGATAAGACGGCGGAAAAAAAAACGCACGCGAGACGAAATGTTCTCGGAAATCATGCAATTGACCCGCGATGAAAGAGCTCATCTGAATGAGTGGAAGGACACGGTATCAAAGTTCAGGAAAGATGCCACTGACCGTGAGGACAAGAGGGACCAACGTGAGGACGAGGGACGCTCGAGATGAGAGGTGGCGGGATGCAACGCTGGGGCTGCTGCGTAAGCAAACGGACATGCTCCGGCGTCTGGTGGAGCTTCAGGAATGGCAGCAGCAGGATCACAGAGTGCCACTGCAGCCCCTGTATAACCGCCCTCCCCCCCTCCCCAAGTTCCATAGCCTCCTCATCTAAACGTGTAAGAACGCGGGGTGGGGGGAGGGCGCCGTGCACCCTGCCACTCCACCCCAGTGGACAGCCCAAGCAAAAGGCTATCATTATTTTGAACTTTTTAAGTGGCCTTTTCCTTCCCTCCTCTCCTCCTCCCAAACCCCACCCGGGCTACCTTGTCAGTTCTCTCCCTATGTTTCTAATCAATTAATAACGAATACATGATTTTTAAATGATAGTGACTTTATTTCCTTTGAAAGCAAGCGGGGATGGAAGGGGGGAGGGTGGGATGCTTACAGGGAATGAGTCAATCAAGGGGGCGGGTTTTCATCAAGGAGAAACAAACAGAACTTTCACACTGTAGCCTGGCCAGTCATGAAACTGGTTTTCAAAGCTTCTCTGATGCGCACCGCTTCCTGGTGTTTACCAGGCCCAGAATTGGTGTTCCACGGCTAGAACCTGCCCCATTAACAACATGATCTCCAAAGCGCCAGGGCCGGCGGTTTGAGAGAATTCTGTGTCCATGTCCATATCACTCTCGTCGCTGCGCTGCCGTAGCTGCCTCCTCCTCACCTGGTTTTTTAGGTCCTGGTTCAGCATAAACTGCACAATAATGCGCGAGGTGTTTACAATGTTCATGACTGCTGTCTTGAGCTGAGCGGGCTCCATGCTTGCCGTGGAATGGCGTCTGCACAGTTCACCCAGGAAAGAAGGCGCGAAACGGTTGTCTGTCATTGCTTTCACGGAGGGAGGGGGAGGATGTACCCAGAACCACCCGCGACAATGTTTTTTGCCCCATCAGGCATTGGGATCTCAACCCAGAATTCCAATGGGCGGGGGAGACTGCGGGAACTATGGGATAGCTATGGGATAGCTACCCACAGTGCAACGCTCTGGAAGTCGACGTTAGTCTCGGTACATGGACGCGCACCGCCGAATTAATTTGCTTAGTGTGGCCACATGCACTCGACTTTATACAATCGGTTGCAAAAAAATCGAATTCTGTAAATTCGGAATAATCCCATAGTGTAGACATACCCGGAGAGGAGTACAGAAATCGATTTTAAGAGCCCTTTATATCGAACTAAATGGCTTCGTTGTGTGGACGGGTGCAGGGTTAATTCGAATTAACGCTGCTAAATTCGACCTAAACTCATAGTGTAGACCAGGCCTAAGTCTTGCACACATGCTCAGAGTCAGATCACCATATGTGGGGTCGGGAAGGAATTTCCCCCAGGTCAGATTGGCAGAGAGACCTTGCAGGTTTAAACTAGTGCAATGTTGGATTCTCTGTAACTTGAAGTCTTTAAATCATGATTTGAGGACTTCAGTAACTCAAGCCAGAGATTAGGGGTCTATTACATGAGTGGATGGGTGAAGTTCTGTGGCCTGCAATGTGCAGGTCAGACTATATGATCACAATGGTCCCTTCTGACCTTGAAGTGTATAAGTCTAAGTGTTTTATTCCTATAACGCTCTACTAGATGAAACCGTAAGAGGCTATCTAAACCTTTTCTATTTTTAGAGAACTGCAATATTTACTAGGTGAAGCCTAAAACAGAATATGTAAAGATTTAGAAATAAGATTGTCTATTGCACTGCTAGCCAGGTGATATCAGTCCAAATTATAGGTCAAAGTCACTTCTGCTTACTCCTGGCACTTTCCCATCAAATCAGTTTGACACGGAGAAATCCACATTCCCTTCTAATAGAGGAATGCAACAAAGAACATATTTGCCTTTTACCTCAGAGTAGCTTTATGATTACCAGAACTATTTGGCACTAACAGCAAGAAGGTAGCAAGATGCTTTTGCATGCCTTAGAGGAACTTTGGGAAGCATTTCTAAAAATACACACAGTTCCACAAATCCAACTATCATTATCAACCTCACAGATCGTGATTCACAGTTCAGAACATAAATGCTACTTCCTAGTTCCAGAATCAAAAGGAAATATGCCATGCATACAAGCTAATCCATCATCCCTTTCCCTTCATCTTTTCCAAAAGCTAGAATTTTCTTTAACATACCTCATCCTCTCACTGGAATTATAATTTTTCCTACAACCAACCAATCTACATAACCTACATTTATACTATATTTTGTAGAAAGGGAACGAAAATAAAGATAAAAATCTATTTAAAAGAAAAAATGGTGGTTAAGTGATAGATAAAAATTATTTCTTTAAAAATCCAGTGATATGTTAATGCATTTTAGTAATTCCCATTCATATTCGCCTATGAGTTTTTTCTTGTTGTACTACTAAAAAGCTTCACAGACAGCCCTTTAATATTTTTCGAGTATTAAAATTATTCCAAAGCAGAATTATAAATACAAGAAGGTTAGAACCTATTCTCAATTCTAAGAAAAGTGAGGGAGTACCAGATTTATGTTTATACAGATGCATATAGCATATGAAACCACTGTCAAGTCTGCAGGGATGTGCATATATAGAATTCTATACTTATGCAAGCCAAATAATTTATCTGTAAAAATATTCATAAAAGAAATACCATACAAGGGCAATTACCATATATTTTATGCTGTTTTCAACAGAAAAGGCAGTTAATTCTTAACTGTTAGTGTTTATAAACTGAATCGTACTTTGAACATACACAGGTGTACACATACACATGAAAGATTTACATTCTGAACAAAGATTAACTACTTGGTTGTGTTATTTGCATAAACTATCAAATTAATGAGTAAAAAAGGAATGTCTTCATAGAAAAACAATTTTACCTGTAGATACTGAGAAAGCTGAAACAGTTCCTGAGAGTACATACTGGGAGTGTTAGCAGCAACCTATGAAATAAGAAAATATTATCAAAATCATGTTGGGTATTCTACATCAAACTCAGACAATTCAAAGTATCTGTAAATATTTAAGGAAGATCACTGCCTACCAGTTCTTTTTCCTCTTAGCACCTTTACTATTCTACCATTACTGTATGTATTACAATACTACCTACAAGCCCCAAACAGGACTGAGGCCTGACTGTGCTACGCTCTGTACAAACAAACAGATACTGAAAAAAATCACTGCCCTGAAGAGTTTACCATCTAAATTAAAAAACACACACAAAGGCTTGGAAGGCAACAGATGCACAGAAGTGAAACCACTTGCACGAGATCATACAGCAGGTCAGGGTCAGTGCCGGATATGAAACCCAGGTCTCCTAACTCCTAGTCCAGGGCCCTGCCCACTAGACCATGCTACCTCCCTATGATATATTCTATTCTAAACAAAGCATCAGTCTGCACAAGGTTCTTCCACCACACACAAAAAGTGAAAGCCACATATCTGCAGTACGATTTTTGAAAAGTTCTATCTAAATAGTAGCTGACTGCTCTTAATATCATCTGATGTCCCCCCAGCATGGCTGAATGGTCATGGAAATAAATCAGCAATGGACTGATTCAAATGAAAAGGTAAAACCAATTCAGTCAAAAATTTTGGGTGAGACCTCATTACTACCTATGTTTTGCAACATGCCAAGGACCCCAAAATTTTCTCTAATGCTTTGTTTGACAATGACTCTTGCATAAGGAGGCTTTAGAGTCTGGCTTGGGCCAACTTAGAGAAAGACCTACAAAACAGCAGAAAGTCATTCTCCTAATCATGCTATACTCTCTCCAGACCCACCAAGAGCAGAAAACTCATGGGAACAAGAGATGCACCTTTGCTTCAATACCTGATCTGCCATAAGATTCGGAACTGGTGGAGAGCTCTCAACTAAGTTGGGGGTTTGGTTTTGTTGGGAAATATCTAAGAAATACTTAAAACAGGAATAATGATAGTAATTAAAAAAACACTACCAGACACAGACAAAAGTGAAAAGGAACAGGTTCATAAAGACAGTTTGTCAGGCAGAGGAATAGACATCAGGTTATTTATAGCCGTGGCTCAGGGCAGGTACAGGCTTGAGATATACATGTGCATCCCCCAAACTGTCAACCAACTCATTATAATAAAAGTCAATAAATGATGATGTTGTCACTTCACTGTTTCTAATCTAATCTAATTATCTCTTATCCACTGAGTAAAGGGCTCCATAACAACCTTATTTTTTTAAATTTACAATTGTAGATATCACAGTAGTTGAGGCGGGATATAACATTCAGTCCTCCTTAAAACTCATATTGTCTCACACTCCAAACCATAGAACAGACGTGGGCAAACGATGGCCTGCGGGCCACATCTTGCCCGGCCCCTGAGCTCCTGGCTGGGAAGCCTAGTCTCTAGCCCCTCCCACGCTGTCCCCTCTCACCTGCAGCCACGCTGCTCCCACTAGGCAGGGCTCTGGCCCACCGCTCCCGCTGGGCAGCGTGGGGAGCGCAGCTGGCTCTGGCTGGGTGTCGCGGCTGCGAGCTCCTGCTGCTGGTAAGGGGGCGGGGGCTTGGGTAAGGAAGCGGGGGGTCCTGGGAGGCTGTCAGAGAGGAGGGGGCGGTTGGATGGGGCAGAGGTTCTGGGGGGGCGGTCAGGGGATGGAGAACAGGGAGGGTTGGGAGTGGGAGTCCCGGGGGGCCTGTCAGGGGGCGGGGATGTGGATAGGGGTCAGGAGGGCAGTCAGGGGACAGGGAGCAGGGGGGGTTGGATGGGTTTGGAGTTTTGAGGGGGGCAGTCAGGGGGCAGGAAGTGGGAGGGGGCAGAGGCCAGGCTGTTTGGGGCGGCACAGCCTTCCCTACCCAGCCCTCCATACAGTTGTGCAACCCTGATGTGGCCCTCAGGCCAAAAAGTTTGCCCACCCCTGCCATAGAACATACTGCAGCAAAAGCCATCTTCCATGCCAGTCATTTTGCTCATGTCACTCCCCTTTTTGAATCTCTCATTGCCTCTGTCCTATTGCATCAACGTCCTTCTTGTTACCACTTTTGATGCTCTATAATTCTGCCCGTCTTGATTTACCCAAGCATGTCATGCTTCGTGTTATTTTGCCAACGTTTCCATACCTGACCACTAGTGGAAAAAGTAGAGTATTCCCATATCATAAAAACTCAGCCTGCCATGCATATACTTGTGATACTGAAGGAATGACTGTTTATTTTTTTAAAAACAGTAAAAATATTAAACCATGTAAAGTAATCCAATTCAAGGCACACCTACAAGTAGTTAGGTTTTTCTCATTCTTTCAACTTTTTAATTAAAGACAGAGTACAAATGACTTACCTTGTCAACAGGACTTGGTAATGGAGCATGGATGACACTGAAAAAAGAATTAAAACAAAAACAAAAAAAAACTTATAATTTGTTCAGTAACAGAATTATGCAAGTAAACATCAAGCATGGAACAGCAGTTCAAAAATCCACAAAACTATCAGTAATCCTTTAAATGTTTAACTTAATTAAGACATTCTTCATTTTTAAGTTCATTCTTAGAGAACAGTGACCGAGGTTAAAAATACTGTTTTTACATCTTATGCTCAGTACCATTTTATGAAATTGTACTTTGAAGTAGATTTTTCAAATTTAGTTTTCAGTTCTAATCTAAAAATTAAGCAAACCAGTGAGCCACTTTCTAAAACCTTGATCACTATTTTTATATCATATAGTTAGATAACATTTTATATGTTTTTGAAAACAAAGCAGATTTGTTAAGGTTCAAATGCAACTTACATGTGGAAATGAGTTACATGCACAAAAACATGCACTTACAGGCACTAGATAAATCACCCTAATATACATCTTTATTGATGAAGAAAGAAAATGTTATACAAAAAGTTTAATGAACTAATCTTGTCCAAGGAAATAGCTACTTTTGTACAATTTCACATTTGAACAACAAGAGCAATCTACATAACTGCCTAATTTTAACAATTTTAACAGTAGCCTGGTTGGTCCCAGGATATTAGGGACACAAGGTGGGTGAGGTAATATCTTTTATAGGATCTGCTTATGTTGGTGAAAGAGACAAGCTTTTCAGTTTAGGCATAGCTCTTCTTCAGGTCTGGGAAAGGTACTCAGTGTCACTGCTAATACAAGGTGAAAGGGATTGTTTAGCATAAGTAATTAACACATTTCAAGGGACCATTCAAGGTGAAGTGGCCTGGTAACACCACTCCAGTCATAAGGAGGAAAGGAAGTGGGGGAGAGCAGCTGGGTAGAGGTAGTTGTTAATGGGTTTCAGATTGTTGCAATAAGCCATAAATCCAGTCTCTCTATTCAATCCATGATTATTAGTGTCTAGTAAAGTTATGAATTTCAGCTCCCATCCTTAAAAAAAAAATAAAAAAAATCTTTCCTGAACCCTCCCCTTCTGGCCTTCAAACAACTCACCCAAATTCTCAAAGCTCATCATCAGAAGCAAGCTCCCCACAGACCAGGACACACCTACTCAAAGCAGCACCAGACCCTGCCAGAACAACAGATGCAAACTGGCAGACATATCAACACCCCCACAACACACCTTTCAAGATCCCTGGGTCCTATACATGCCTATCACAACATGTGGTCTACCTCATCCAGTGCACTAAATGCCCCAATAGCAACTATGTGGGTGAAACAAGACAATCACTATGCTCTTGAATGAACTCACACAGGAAAATGATAAGACAAACACACCACATCACCTATGGGTGAACACTTTTCACAAAGCAATCATGGAGCTTAATTCCATAACTTTGCTAGAAACTAAAAATCATGGACTGACTAGAGCAGGGGTCTCAAACTCAAATGACCACGAGGGCCACATGAGGACCAGTGCATTGACCCGAGGGCCGCATCACTGACACGCCCCTCGCTGCCTCTGGCCCCGCCCCCACCCCACCCCTTCCATTAGGCCCCGCCCCTGCCCCACCTCTTCCCACCCCTTCCCCGCCCCATTCAAACCCCTTCCCGAAGTCCCCACCCAACGCTGCCCCCAGGGGGTGCAGGAGGTGTGCAGGGTGCAACAGGGGCTCAGGACAGGGAGTTGGTGTGTGGGGTGCAAGAGGGTGAGGGGTGCGGCAGGGGGTCGGGGTGCAGGGTGCAGCAGGGGGCTCGGGGCAGGGGGTTGGGGTGCGGGATGTGGCAGGGGGCAGGGGTTGGGGTGCGGGATATGGCAGGGGGCTCGGGGCAGGGGGTTGGGGTGCGGGATGTGGCAGGGGGCTCGGGGCAGGGGGTTGGGGTGCGGGAGGGGTGTGGGGTGCAGCAGGGGGCTCAGGAAAGGGGTTGGGGTGCGGGACGGGTGCGGGGTGCGGCAGGGGGCTCAGGCAAGGAGTTGGGGTGCAGGAGGGGTTCAGGGAGCGAGCTCCAGCCCGGCACCGCTTACCTAGAGCGGCTCCGGGGTGGCAGCAGCGCGCACCGGGGCCAGGGCAGGCTCCTTGCCTGCCCTGTCCCCCCGCGCTGCTCCCTTCCAGGAAGCAGCTGGAACCCTGTTCCTGCAGCCCCTGGGGGAGGGGGAGGGGCTCCGGGTTGCAGCCATGTGCTGCTCTTGCCACTCCTCCAGGTACCTCCCACAAAGCTCCCATTGGCCGCGGTTCCCTGTTCCCGGCCAATGGGAGCTGCGGGGGGCGGTGCCTGGAAGGAGGAGTCCTCTGCCTTCTTCCCCCTCCCCCCGCCCGAAGGGGCTGTGCTGCTGGCTGCTTCGGCTGCTTCGGCTGCTCTCTGAAAGCAGCGCGGGGCTCGCAGCACCACAGAGGGGAATCCCGCGGGTAGGCAGAGGGGTGCGGGAGGGGAGGGGAGCTCGGCGGGCCGCACGCAAGAGCCCCGCGGGCCGCATGCGGCCCGCGGGCCGCATGTTTGAGACCCCTGGACTAGAGACACCGGATTTATGGTTTATTACAACGATCTGTAACCGACTAACAAACCCCTCTCAGCTGTTCCCCCCCCCCTTCCTTTCCTCCCTAAGACTGGAGGGGTGAAAACAGCCCACTTCACTTTGAATGGTCCCTTGAAATGTGTTAGCTACTTATGCTAACCAATCTGTTCTTCCTCCTATTTAGCAGCGACACTCTGAGGGTAAGTTTATATTTAAAATGTTGCATCAGCGCAGCTGCACCATGCAATTGCACCGCCCTGCAGCACTTTAATGAAGACGTTGTAAGCTGACAGGAGAGGCAGTAGCTATATCGGCTACACAGTGCTGTCTACACGGGGGTCGGGTGGGGGAGGGGTTAGTTCAGTATAACTATGTCACTCAGGGGTGTGGGTTTTTCACACCTGAGTGGCGTAGTTATAGTGATGCAAGCCCATAGCACAGACCAGACCTCAGACTTGGCCTAGAGTACAGACTTATGTTGTATAACTACGTCATAACTACGTCACTCAGGGGTGTGCAAAATCCACACCCCTGAGTGATGCAGTTACACCAACCGAACTCCTGGTGTAGACAGCATGATGTTGGCTTCTCCTCTTAACATAGCTACCACCTCTCTGGGGGGTAGGGTACCCACGCTGATGGGAGAACCTCTCTCATCAGCATAGGTAACTTCTACACTAAGCGCTACAGTGGCACATCTGTGTCGCTGCAGCACTATATCCGTAGTATATCCATAACAAGCCCTTAGTTTCCCAGACCTGAAGAAAAGCTCTGTGTAAACTCAAAAGCTAGTCTCTCTTACCAACAGAAGTTGGTCCAATGAAAGATATTACCTCACCCACCTGGTCTCTCTAATTTTAACCAGAAATGACAGTTTAGACTCTCATATTCTGATACTGAGGTTGAAATTTAGAAACCAAAGTTACACTAAAAAATAATTTCCCATACTAAGTAATGCTGACTTAATTGAATCACTTCAGAATAGCATGTTAAACCAAGTTTCAAAAAAGTACATTGTTTTCATACATTAGAAAACAATGATTTAATAAGATGAAATTCAATTTGATGTTTAATTCACAGTATAGTAGTAAATATCCAAGTACCACCACATAAGATCTCATATGAAAGCTCAAAAAACTATGTTTTATGAAATACAATAGTGATGTTGCACCACGATTAAATTTGGATCATGTACTTTTACTTAATACTAAAAAGTTCACCAAAACAGAAATTTTAAAACATGTCTTTTGTGCATGAAAGGAATATTTTATTTCATCACCTAATCAAATTAAAAATAAAACATGGCATCTGAAAAACAATTATAGAAGCAATTACAAGCAGAGCTGGTTGGAAATTTTCCAACAAAACAATTTCTTCGGAAAAGGTTAATTCACTGTAGTGAAATGTTTTGCTGAATTACAGATTTGACCAAAAAAAAGTGCCGAAACACAGGCACGTTTCCTATTGGAAATCATCACAGATCTCCAATTTGCCACGAAATTTCAGTAAATTGCAACGAAAACAAAATGTGTGAATTCTGAAATCCATTAATTTTGTTTTAAAATGTTTTTCATGTATTTGTTATGGGTCTTCATATAGCTTATATCAGTGCTGTATTCAGGGTATTTGGTTAATATTACAAAAGGTGATATTTCCTAATTATGGGGAGCCAATCCCCATGATTCCTGTCACCACAACTTTACAAGACAGCAACAGGAAAACTTTGTCAGAAGACTGAAATCTAAGGCTGCAGCTGTCAGTTACCAACTAACACCCCCTCAAACTGCAGGTAATTGTTTTTAATTAAAGGAGAAACAGTCTGGTTCAACCCCTCTTTCACTGCCAGAGCCATTCACCAAGGTTACTACAGCTCCAGGATGGCACCTTAAATCGCTTGGCTAAGAAGCAGAGAGAGAAAAGCACGTTGAAAATAAGCAATTGTGCAGTTCCACAATAGATGTCCATTTATTTGTCCTTCTCTATTTTTTCAAACCACTTTGCAACTCCCACATTCATACTGCAGGTATTTGAGTCCATGTAGTTTGACCACTTCACATTACTCCTGGGGGGATTCTGCGGGACTGCGCACCTGCAGAAAACAGTGCCCACCCCCTCAGATTTCCTGCTTTTCCCTGCAGAGAACGGCAGGGAAGCAAAAGGAAGCTGCATGGGGGGGCATCACGTGTGCAGGTTTTTTTGGGGGGGATTGCCCCCCAAACAGAGGTGAGGTATGGGGAGGCACACGGGGTTACCTGTCACTGCCCCCCCCCCCCTTCCACAAATGCAGAACTGCCCAGCTCGGAGGCTGCGTCTCGGGCTCCGCTGCAGCTGAACGCAGCCTCCTGGGTCCTAATGCCAGTTGTGCTCCCTTTTTGTGTGCTGGGAGCCTTCCTATTTTCTGTGGAACAGTGAGTGCCCACGGTGTGGCTGAGTAAGGGGGCATGAGGGAAATGAGGGAAGGGGAGTGAGGGGTGGGGGGAAGAGGCAGTAGGGAAGGAAGGGGGTGGAATAGGGATGGGGGAGGGGAATGTGGGGAGGGGAATGGAGAAGAAAAGGGGATAGGGGAAAAGTGGGAGCCCGGCATGCAGCATCCCCTCGGCAGCAGCTGGGGCTCCTCCATTAAGCAGGTCCATCCAACCCTCACCCTGACAAGCCCTACTCCCCTACACCTGGACCCCTCTGACAAGCCCCACACACCCAGACCCCCACTTCACTGAGCCCTATCCAGCTGCACCTGGACCCCACCCCATCAAGCCCCACTCCCCCAGCACTGACCCCCCACACCCAGACCCCCTGCCAAGCCCCATCTCCCCACACCCAGGCACCCCTGCTGAGCCCAAACACCATCACCAGGATCCCCTGAAGAATCCCATTGCCCCTGCACCCGGAACCCCCCACTGAGCCCCTCCACACTTGGATCCTGCTAGGCTGAGCCTGCCCAGCCACACCTGGTGCACCTGGCTCAAAGGGGCAGAGCACCGGGGTGTTTCTGGGGCAGGCCCAGCCCTTGCACTGTGTCAGGATCAGGTGCGGCCTCATTGCTGAGTCCCTGTACCGGGGGATGTGAGGGCTTCAGGGTGATCTCCCACCTCAATGCAGCCAGTGGCCTGTGCTCCCCACAGCCATGCTGGAGCCACATTTATTTATCGACAAAGAAAATTTGCAGAATTTTGCAATATTTTAAAATATTGGGCCCAGAATTTTCATTTTTTTGGTGTAAAATTCCCTCAGGAGTAATACATGTAGATGTTGAAAAAGACTAGAGACAGAACTGATCCTTATGGGACTCTGCAAGTCAAGGGTCTAGGACTGGAGATGCAGTTTCCCATCATTACTACTTGGGTCTGCTCCTCCAGGAATGACTCAAAACCATTTTAGTGTATTGTCCTGGACCCCTGCCACCAGTCTCCGATGAAACAGTAGTATCTCATATAGTCAGTGTTGAAAACTGCAGTGAGGCCCAGGAGGAGGAAAATTAATGTCTGCTTTCTAGCCATTGACAAGAGAAGATTAACCTTCAGTGCCACCAAAGCAGTTCCAGTTCCATATCCAAGTCTGAAATCAGATTATGTCAGGTCTAGAATATTAGCTTCAATCAGATGAGCCTGTAGTTGGCCTTTGGTTAGTTTTGCTATGATCTTGCTCAGATATGGGAATTTTGACACTGGGCTGTAGTTGGCTTGAAATGATGTATCCAATGTTGGTTTCTACAATTCTGGTCAAACTATTGCATGTTTGAAGGAGGAAGGAAGGATTCCTTCGCTATTTCAAAGGTCAGGAGTGGCAGTAGGTGTTCATAGCTCTTTTTCACAAGCCAGAAAAGCTAGGAGTTGGATTCACAAGTCATGGGTCGAGACTTCTTTACAGTTTTCAGAACCTCTTGATGTGTGAATGTGCTGAACTGTGTGAATGCAGATGGGCTGTTGGTGAATACAGGCAGAGCAGATCATGCTGTTTGAGAAGTCTTCCTAAATGTGCATGCTCTTTTCTGCAAAGTAAGATGATAATTCTTTGTGCTCATTTCTGATGTAGGTTGTAGGCACTCTGGATTGATGAAACAGTTTACCACCCTAAATAGCTCCCATGGAAAATCAGGGTATATAAAACTGAGGTCACTGTGTGGGACCCAAGAGTCTTATGAATCCCACACCACAGGGATTCCTTTCTCTAGGGTTACAGGACTAAGAAGATGATTTGACTGATACCACAAAGAAGCTTCAGAATCAAGGAATTTTACTGACACTCGGACCAGCTGTGTGGGAAAGATTCTTCCCTATCCCAGGTTAACAGGACTAAGAAGAAGCAGTAAGATTTCACTACAGAGATATTAAAGAATAAAAAGAGAAATACAATAACTGGAAGTTGTCTTGTTGAGTCTACACTCTTTCTAGTCAGACCTCAAGTAACCTTATTTTGGATTTTAAATAAGTAATGCTATATGCATATTTCTCCTTTATAAGCCCACACCCATTGGCTTAAGAAAATTTTAAGTTATTGTTTAAGTCTATCAACAATTGCTTAAACTTGTTCCTTTCATATCAAATAATTCTAACAGCAGGCCCACTTAAAGTAAGTGCATCCTTGCTCCTTGGAGAATTACTGGAAGAGTGATATGTATTAGAGGTATTAAAGAATAGATAACTGGTGATTATAAGTAATTGTACTACGAAATCTGGGTGATTTATATTGTTCCTTGATATATCTGCTTGGCCCCTGTGATGTCCCATTCAGGACACCCAGAACTGTGAGCTTCTGTGTTAGCGCTCTGCCTTAGCAAGAGTGAGAGCTTTGCTGCTGATAAGCTGAGTGTCAGCTCCCTGACACACCAGTCTGTCTACCTTGCCAGCAAACTCTTCAAGACTCTACCAGTCTAAACTTGGCCTTGCAGGTAACAGTCAGTGAATCCCAGTTCCCGAGCTCCCCAGAGCCTGCAGTGTCCATTCCCTCTCCCAGAAATTATGCTGGCAGCCTCCAAAGAGAGAGCATGCATCAGCGCGTTGGGTTGGTGAAGATTCACATTTCACTTTAATGCACAATACTGTGATAAGTTTTGTAATAAAACAAGAATAAGTTTATTAACAAAGAGAGATTGAAGTGATTTTGGGCAAGAGAAAGAGAGAGGTATACTTACAAACAAAACAAAATAAAATAGGGCCATGCATTCTAGTAACTAAAATGTAATCTTAGCAAGTTACAATCTTTGCCTGAGCAATTTTCTTACTTACCGGCATATCCAGCCCTCCAGGCCAGGGGACCCAATGTTCACAGAATCAAAGGGTGTTGGTTCCCTTTGTTCCTGGAGTCATGGATAACTAAAATGCCTCTTTTCTCCACTTATATTACCCAAAGTTCACTGTCTCTGTCTCAAGAGCCAGGAAGGATTCCTGGAGTGCAGACTCTGTCCCTGTCATCTGTGCATTAAGCTGCTGCTTGTTCACTTTGTTTATTGTATATGTAAATGTACTTTTATTGTCCTCTTCCAGTAATCAAGCCAGTAAGACAGGTAAACCAACATTCCTTTGTCTTGGGCAGCCTGGGTTTATACACTCCCAAACACATTTAAAAAATATATTTCCAGCACATACACACACAATTTTGTACACAATCTGTACATACATCATGCCACGATTTTCAGGACCAGTGTGACGTAAGTTCACATATGCTACCTTACATAACATCTTTTAGGCACAGGAGCTGGCGAACAGGGCTGCTAACAGGGGAGTTTGAGTAGGAGTTCCCATTGGAGGAGCAGGTATTTGTATTTGCATTTGCGTCTGTCTTTGTAGTGGCCTGTAGGGGCAGTCTGCTGACTGCTGATTGCTGACTGAGAGGGCAGCCGAGCCCTGATTAGGGGGCGGAGCTTGGCTGAGGAGGGGGCCTATAAGAGCGGCCGCCCAGCCAGGCAGCGGCACAGGAGCCGGCGAACAGGGCTGCTAACAGGGGAGTTTGAGTGGGAGTTTACAGGAGGAGTTGGAAGGGGGCAGGGGGCGTGGTGCTGTGTTCCCCAGGTGAGAATGCTGATAGAGGCAGAGACAACAGCAGCCATGAGCCAAGCAGCTGAGGATACAATGAGGATGATTGCATGTGGCAGCTGCGGTATGTACATGGTCCTACCAGGGGTGCCTGAACGGAGGATGTCTGCATGAAGTGCCGCCTATTAGAGCTGATGGAGGAAAAGATCTGAGGTTTGGAGATGCAGGTAGAAACCCTGGTAGAGTTTAGAAGGGGGGTTGAGCAGCTGATGGAGCAAAGGCAAGGTGTGGCTGAAGGGGAATGTTCAAGGGTACAGGGGGAAGCAGGGGCAAAGGCCTGTGAGGGGGGAATGCTGGGTGGGGAGCATGGGCAGTGGAAGCATGTGACCGTGAGACGCAGGCAGGGGAAAAGGAGGGCCAGTGAGGGGGAAATAGAGCTACGTAACAGGTTTGAAGGTTTGGAGAATGAGGAGGGGGTACAGCAGGTGGTAGCTGACAGTGGGAGGGCGAGGAAGAAGAGAAGAGCGGCTAGTCCGATAGAAAGAGGGGAGGAGTCGATGGAGACAGCACCGACTTTGGGCCCGGGGAGGATACAGGATGGCTTAAGGGGGGACTACAAGGGATGATAGGAATGGGAGGAGCTTGCAACCAGGGGGAACGGGGGATAGACTAGCAGAGCGCACTGTCACCAGGCAAAGGCAGGTCTACGTGATTGGGGATTCCTTACTGAGAAGGTTGGACAGGCCGGTGACCAGGGCCGATCCAGAGAACAGAAGGGTGTGCTGTCTACCGGGCGCTAAGATTCGGGATGTGGACCTGCGGTTGAAAAGGATCCTAAAAGGAGCAGGTAAGAACCAGTTGATCATCCTTCATGTAGGAACGAATGACATGGCCAGATTCTCGCTGGAGAGGATCAGGGGAGACTATGCCAGGCTGGGTAAGACGCTTAAGGAAATCGAGGCTCAGGTGATCTTCAGTGGGATTTTGCCTGTCCCTAGGGAAGGGCGACAAAGGGGGGACAGGATTGTGATGATAAATAGTTGGCTCAGGGAGTGGTGCTATAAGGAGGGCTTTGGGATGCATGGCCACTGGGAGGCTTTTGGGAACAGAGAACTGTTCTCATGGGATGGGCTCCACCTGAGTAGGGAAGGAAATAGACTTCTAGGAGGGAGGCTGGCTCATCTGATCGAAAGAGCTTTAAACTAGGAATTGGGGGGAGACGGTTGGGAGATGTCCAGGCACTCTCCATGCCAGACTTTAACATTGAGAGGGAGGACAACGGGATAAGAACAGATATAGCCGGAGGGAGGGGTTTGGACATAAGGAAGAGGGGGGGATGGATACTAGACCGATAGGTCATACTGGCGGTACGGTGTTCCTACCAAATTGGGTAACAAAGGTGAGAGAAGCCAAACAGCAAAAATTAGGATGTCTGTTCACTAATGCGAGAAGCCTAGGTAACAAAATGGAGGAATTGGAGCTCCTGGTCCGAGAATTGAAACCGGATATCGTAGGAATAACTGAAACATGGTGGAACGATAGTCACGATTGGAGTACAGGTATGGAAGGGTATGTGCTGTTTAGGAAAGACCGAAACAAAGGTAAAGGTGGGGGAGGAGCATTGTATGTCAATAATGAGGTAAACTGTAACGAAATAACTAGTAGTGGAATGGATAATACGGAGTCTGTCTGGGCAATGGTCCCATTGGGGAAGAAAACTACTAGAGCCTCCCCTGGGATAGTGATTGGGGTGTGCTAGAGACCGCCGGGATCTAGCCTGGATATGGATAGAGAACTCTTCAATGTTTTTAAGGAGATAAATACTAATAGGAACTGTATGATCATGGGAGACTTTAACTTCCCGGATATAGATTGGGGAACGAATGCTAGTAATAATCATAGGGCTCAGCTTTTCCTAGACGTGATTGCTGATGAATTCCTTCATCAAGTAGTTGCTGAACCGATGAGAGGGGATGCCATTTTAGATTTGGTTTTGGTGAGTAGTGAGGACCTCGTTGAGGAAATGGTTGTAGGGGACAACCTTGGCTCAAGTGATCATGAGCTAATTCGGTTCAAACTAAATGGAAGGATAAACAAAATTGCATCTGAGACTAAGGTTTATGATTTCAAGAGGGCTAACTTTACTAAATTAAGGCGGCTAGTTAGGGAAGTGGATTGGACTAACATATTTAGGGATCTAAAGGCGGAAGATGCCTGGGATTATTTCAGGTTGAAGTTGCAGGAGCTGTCGGAGGCCTGTATCCCGAGAAAGGGAAAAAGGTTCGTAGGTAGCAGTTTTAGACCGAATTGGATGAGCAAGCGTCTCAGAGGGGTGATTAAGAAAAAACAGAAGGCGTACAAGGAGTGGAAGATGGGAGGGATCAGCAAAGAAACCTACCTTATTGAGGTCAGAGGGTGTAGGGATGCAGTGAGAAAGGCCAAAAGCTGGGTGGAGATGGATCTTGCGAAGGGAATTAAAAACAATAGTAAAAGGTTTTTTAGCCATATAAATAGGAAGAAATCCAAGAAAGAAGAAGTGGGACCGCTTAAGACTGCAGACGGAGTGGAGATTAAGGATAATCTAGGCATGGCACAATATCTAAACGAATATTTTGCCTCGGTCTTTAATGAGGCTAATGAAGGGCTTAGGAATAGTGGCGGCGTGACTGATGGGAACGAAGGTGGGGGGGTAGACATTACAGTATCCGAGGTAGAAGCCAAACTTGAACAGCTTAACGGTAGTAAATCGGGCGGCCCGGATAATCTTCATCCTAGAATATTAAAGGAATTGGCGAGTGAAATTGCAAGCCCGTTAGCGATAATTTTTAATGAATCTCTAAACTCGGGGGTTGTACCGTTTGACTGGAGATTAGCTAATGTAGTTCCTATATTCAAGAAGGGGAAAAAAAGTGACCCGGGTAACTACAGGCCTGTTAGTTTAACATCTGTAGTATGCAAAGTCATGGAAAAAATATTAAAGGAGAGAGTAGTTACGGACCTTGAGGTCAATGGCAATTGGGACAAATTACAACATGGTTTTACGAAAGGTAGATCGTGCCAAACCAACCTGATCTCCTTCTTTGAGAAAGTAACAGATTTTTTAGACAAGGGAAATGCGGTGGATCTGATATATCTTGATTTCAGTAAGGCGTTCGATACGGTACCGCATGAAGAATTACTGGTTAAATTGGAAAGGATGGGGATCGAAATGAAAATCCGGAGGTGGATAAAGAACTGGTTAAAGGGGAGACTGCAGCGGGTCGTACTGAAAGGGGATCTGTCGGGTTGGAGGGAGGTTACCAGTGGAGTTCCTCAGGGTTCGGTTTTGGGTCCGATTTTATTCAATCTATTTATCACTGACCTCGGAACCAAAAGTAGGAGTGGGCTGATAAAGTTTGCGGATGACACGAAGTTGGGAGGTATTGCCAATTCGGAGAAGGATCGGGATATCCTCCAGGGAGATTTGGATGACCTTGTAAACTGGAGTATTAGTAATAGGATGAAATTTAATAGTGAGAAGTGTAAGGTTATGCATTTAGGGATGACTAACAAGAATTTTAGTTATAAGCTGGGGACGCACCAGTTGGAAGTAACGGAAGAGGAGAAGGACCTCGGAGTCCTGGTTGATCGCAGGATGACTATGAGTCGGCAATGTGATGTGGCCGTTAAAAAGGCTAATGCGGTCTTGGGATGCATTAGGCGAGGTATTTCTAGTAGAGATAAGGAGGTGCTAGTCCCGTTATACAAGGCGTTGGTGAGACCTCATTTGGAGTACTGTGTGCAGTTCTGGTCTCCCATGTTTAAGAAGGATGAATTCAAACTGGAACGGGTACAAAGAAGGGCCACTAGGATGATCCGAGGAATGGAAAGCCTGTCGTATGAAAGGAGACTTGAGGAGCTCGGTTTGTTTTCCTTAACCAAAAGAAGGTTGAGGGGAGATATGATTGCTCTCTTTAAATATATCAGAGGGATAAATACCAGGGAGGGAGAGGAATTATTTCAGCTCAGTACTAATGTGGACACGAGAACAAATGGATATAAATTGGCAGTCGGGAAGTTTAGGCTTGAAATTAGGCGAAGGTTTCTAACCATCAGAGGAGTGAAATACTGGAACAGCCTACCGAGGGAAACAGTGGGGGCGAAAGACCTCTCCGGCTTTAAGATTAAGCTTGATAAGTTTATGGAGGGAATGGTTTGATAGGATAACTTGATTTACTCAATAGGTCAATAATGTGCCACCACTGGTAATTAGTACCGATGGTCAATGTTGGGATATTGAAAGTCTTTTTCCTGAGTGTCTGGCTGGAGAGTCTTGCCCGCATGCTCAGGGTTCAGCTGATCGCCATATTTGGGGTCGGGAAGGAATTTTCCTCCAGGGTAGATTGGCAGAGGCCCTGGAGGTTTTTCGCCTTCCTCCGCAGCATGGGGCAGGGGTCGCTTGCTGGAGGATTATCTGCTACTTGAAGTCTTTAAATCAAGATTTGGGGACTTCAACAGCTGAGTCAAGGGAGAAAAGTATTTCAGGAGTGGGTGGGTCAGCTTTTGTGGCCTGCATCATGCGGGAGGTCAGACTAGATGATCATAATGGTCCCTTCTGATCTTAAGTTCTATGATTCTATGACAACACTGTGCTGGGGCAATGAGTGTGTCAGGCCTGATGTGAGTTACAGTACGGTAGGCTCTCTGCCAGTTGGCACTGAGGGACCCCTAGAGTCACAGCCACACTTTTGGTTTTTGTTAATCACTTACAAACCTGCATGTGTATTTTATGTTCAGTACGTGCCTAGCACATTTGTTTTGTCTACACTTGATTGATGAACTTTTGATTGTTTATTCTCCAAGAAGCACACGAGTACACAAACTGTTGGTTAGGTAAGAATAACCTAGTGTACTGATCTGAGAAATACTGTCCAAGGTAAAAGACTTTGAAAGAAATTAGTGCTAAAATTAGTAAGCTAATGCTCACTGCACTCAAAAGTTATCATAATTAAATTCCATCATAATATTGGATATAACATTTACCAAATTGGCAAATCTAGTTTGCTAGATTTCAGTTTTAAAATCTAAATGGCACCTCAACAAATTCATAAAAATGACTCCCATTCACACTTACAGATGCATAAAAATATATGTTGTCATGTAAAGACACAAAAACACAATTTACAAATCCAGTTTTCCATTCTATTTATTTTTCTGAATACCACTATAAAATTAAAACCATTCAAGTTCATATAATTTAATTGTGCATTAACAAAGTTTCCAGTTATGATACAAGTTCATACCTCTATGCCAGGGGTCAGCAACCTTTCAGAAGTGGTGTGCCAAATCTTCATTTATTCACTCTAATTTAAGGTTTTTCGTGCCAGTAATACATTTTAATGTTTTTAGAAGGTCTCTTTCTATAAGTCTATAATATATAACTAAGCTATTGTTGTATGTAAAGTAAATAAGGTTTTAAAAATGTTTAAGAAGCTTCATTTAAAATTAAATTAAAATGCAGAGCCCCCCGGACCAGTGGCCAGGACCCGGGCAGTGTGAGCGCCACTGAAAATCAACTTGCGTGCCGCCTTCGGCACGCGTGCCATAGGTTGCCTACCCCTGCTCTATGCTTTTATCTACCCGAGCAAAGCATACACAAGAACAATTGTAACATATATATTTGTAACTTGAGCATGATCCACCACATATAAATGTCTTCACCAAGAGAATGTTCCCCTCTCCTACTTTTGTCATCCCACTGATCTCACACTTGTGAGAGTGCTGCTTTTAATCACTATATTACCTGTGCGTATTAGATTATAAATGTTTTGGGGCATGGATCTTATATGTTACATACGACATACCTATAGACGTATATAAATCAACATGTGTTACATGTTATTTATTACAATAGGAATATACTTAACAAAAACCCTCATAAAATATTCTAATTTTGGTAGATATTAATAAATACTTAATTATACTTACTCTGACCGTAACCGGGCTTCCATACCATCTGGGAGAAACAGTTTTATTGTGGAGACTATACATCCATGGGTAACTGAGAAGAAATAAGAATACTGTGAGTCTTAGTAATCAGTTAATAAGACATTATTTATTTAATGGAAGTGCAAACATGGTTTAAGGAAATATGCAGCTATTTCACAATCAAGGAACATTGAGGTGGATGAGCAAGAGAAGGAAGAGGAGGTCTCTAAGCACTGACCCCTAATGTCTGGGTCTGCCTGCTCATACCTCCCCATGAGAAAGCAAAAAGCTGCCAATCAAACTTAAAGACTTGATGCCCTGTGCTGATTCCTGACCGATAGTGTAGTTCCAATTCTGGATCTTCCACACCCAATAGTACCTGCACAATTTTTTTTTCCAAACAACTAGCTCTGTCATAAATATAAAGGGAAGGGTAACAACCTTTATGTATGCAGTAACATCAAATCCCTCCTGGCCAGAGGTATAGAATCACTTACCTGTAAGGGGTTAATCAGTCCCATTAACCTAGTTGGCACCTGACCAGAAGGACCAATGGGGAAAGAAGATACTTTCAAAACTGGGGAAGGGGGTGGGGGGGAGAGAAAGGTTTTATTTTTGCTCTCTGTGTGTTCCCTCTTGAGACAAAGAGAGAGACCAAGCAGGTAATCCAGCTCCTACTAAAATGATACATCTAAAATTCCAGAAATTGTAAATAATAGCAAGGAAATACATTAGATTATCTTTTGTTTTAGCTAGTGAATTTTCCCTATGCTAAGAGGGCGGTTTATTCCTGTTTTGTAACTTTGAAGTTAAGCCTAGAGGGAAATCCTCTGTGTTTAGTCTTTTTATTACCCTGTAAAATTACCTTCCATCCTGATTTTACAGAGGTGCTTCTTTTACTTTTTATTTTTTTTTAAATAATAAAGTTCTTCTTTTAAGAACCTGATTTTTGTGTGTGTCCTAAACACCCAAAGGTCTGGTCTGTGCTCACCTTGTTAACCTATTTGATTGGTATATTATTCTCAAGCCTCCCCAGGAAAGGGGGTGAAGGGACTTGGGGGGATACTTTGGGGGGGGGGGGGGAAATAGGGCTCCAAGTGGCCCCTCCCTGAATGTTTGTTTAAATCACTTGGTGGTGGCAGCAATACCGTCCAAGGACAAGGAAAGGAATTTGTGCCTTGGGGAAGTTTTTAACCTAAGCTAGTGGAATATAAGCTTAGGGGGTCTTTCATGCGGGTCCCCACATCTGTACCCCAGAGTTCAGAGTGGGGAGGGAACCCTGACAAGCTCTCTGTAGACAAGAAAGTTAATTACAGATTTCAAAACACAACACTGACAACATGAGAGACTAGGCAAAAAATGGGGGTATGTCTTATCTGAAATTAGGTGACAGGAACGGAAATTCTGGAAATACAGAAAATGCTGAACACCATCCTCTGTTTACTGGGTAGCTTTGTAGGAGTGTATCTGGAGATTAAAAGTTAACAGGTAAAATAAATATTTCCATGTTGCCAGACATGAATTTCTAACACCTAGGATCTGCCTAGCAATCCTGGTTTCAAAGGGGACAAAGGAGGGTAGCACAGAGGAGCTATTTGTTTATGATCTTCCTAAGGATGCACTTGCTGAAGGTTGCATACAAGGACAGAGAAAGAATCTCTGCTCTGGAATTCTTATAGAACTATGTAGCAAGGACCATGAAACCACCCTTCAAAGCCCTCTCACATTTCAGAGAAAGAAGAAGACACACTGAGGAGTGGGGTCTAATTACCCTTGAACCAAAGATACCACTTAGGCCCCGTCTACACTACCCGCCGAAATCGGCGGGTAGCCATCGAACTATCGGGGATCGAATTATCGCGTCTTGTCTGGACGTGATAAATCGATCCCCGAACGCGCTACTTCGAACTCCGGTACTCCTGCAGGGCGAGCGGAGTTACCGGAGTCGACGTGGGAGCCGCGAACTTCGATCGCGCGCCGCGCGGACGCGAGGTAAGCGCGCCAAATTCGAACTAAGATACTTCGACTTCAGCTACGCGAATAGCGTAGCTGAAGTCGAAGTATCTTAGTTCGATCCCGCCCCTAGTGTGGACCAGCCCTTAGAGTAAGATATGGAAATCCAATTTATATTTCACTTATACCACATCAGGAACAATTGTTCTCTCAGATATTCTTCACAACTTGGTTTTATCAAGAAAGATCTTTCCATGGCTCTGCCGATATCCACATAATATCTGTATTTTTCTGTATGATTCTTCAGATTTGGGAAATGAAATCTCCTGGGTAATAGGGATGGGAAGGTATGGATTGTTCGAGACATTTTCTTATAATAAACTCACTATGAATAAGCACAGGATAGGTCAACTAAGCACAAAATCACTCACCTAACAACACAAATTATAAATATCAACACTTATTAACTTTCAAGGCTTATAATTTCAGAGATATGGTGAACCTGGATTTGAACAGAGGGCAACAAATGTTTCAGAACAACATTAAGACAGCTACCCAATGGAAACTGGAACTAAGGGAAAGGTAACCCAACAAGAGAGTTAATTCTTCCTTGGTCTACATCGCGTGCCAAGATACGAACTTTTAGAGAAGTATTTTCTTGTCTTTAGCATCTGTCCTCATTAAGATCCACCTGAAAAATGTTTACATTTGTCAGAGAAGACTGGACAGGAGTTCAGTTATTTTCATGAGATATGTCGTGTCACCAGAAGACATTTGTCCAGGTCTGCAATTCCTTGGCTTTGGACTCACCGAAAGAGCAGGGAATAGTCTTGCGAATTTAAACCCCACTCTTTCTAAAGCACTAATCACAATAAGAACGCATAGATATATTCAACTATAGGGAGGAGTAGTCAAATGCCTTTCGCAGCACAGAATCAAATCTTTCTATTAAGTACATATTTAAGAAGTATTGCTTTCAAGGGGAACCACTGACCACATTTGAAACTAGAGACTACGGAGAGCCTTACCTTCAAGTAATGTTCTCAGATAGTCCTTTGGGAGTTTAAATAGATCCTGAAGGCAGGTCTACACTTAAAATGCTGCGCCGCTGTGGCACTTCAGTGAAGATGCTACAATACCAACAAGTGAGCTTCTCCCATGCGTGTAGTTAATCTACCTCCATGAGAAGCCGTAGCTATGTCAATGGGAGGGCATGCTGGCTACATTGGGGGTTAGATTGGTACAACTATGGTGCTTGGGGTGTGTGGATTTTTCACACCTCTGAGTGACGCTTGAGACAGAGGTGGCCAGGAATTTGGAATGTGGATTTTCCCAAATAAACGAAGGAATCACTCTACTGCAGGATGTATGAGAAGATACTTAATTTATTTTCCAAAGAAAGAAGGGCACTTGAATGAAGATCTTTTTGAGGAGGGTCCTCTAATGGGACAATGACTGCAGAAAGTTGAAGGGCACTGGATAGGAAGCACATGCTTTTAGGTCATCCATCTTAAACTTTCTACCTCTCTCTTTCTTTCTTTCAATTCAGAATGACGGGAAAAGAAGTCCAGAAAGCTCAAGTAAAGGCAAAGTCCAACCCAGGGCTTGGCTGAAATGGTATGTATTTCCTTCCTGTCCATCTAGTATCCATACATTTGCTTCAGAGATAACTCCAGAAGAAGATTTGTTTTCTGTTCCCTCTACATCCTGTTGTGTTGAGAAGTCAGAGACCAGGGATGGGCTAGGGGGGAGAGGGTATACTTAGCAAGAGGAATACATTACTGCTTTAGAAGTATGACGGAGATGCAATCTCTGGCTCGCAAAATGAAGTCGCAAAAGGAGAACTCAAGGAAGACAAAGACATTGCAGAGAAGCTAAATTAATCCTTTGCATCAGTCTTCACTGCAGAGATTGTGTGGGAGATCCCAACACGCAAGCCATTCTTTTTAGGTGACAAATCTAAACTGTCCCAGATTGAGGTGTCAGTAGAGGAGATTTTGGAACAAATTGATAAATTAAACAGAATAAGTCACCAGGACCACATCGTATTCACTCAAGAGTTCTGAAAGAATTCAAATATGAAATTGCATAACTACTAACTGTGATGTGTAACCTCTTGCTTACATCAGCCTCTGTTTCAGACGACTGGAAGACAGGGCCGGCTCCAGCTTTTTTGCCGCCCCAAGCAGCAAAGGGAAAAAAAAAAAAAAAAAAAAAAGCTGATCGGCGGCACTTCGGCAGCAACTCAATTGCGCTGCCTCATTCTTCGGCGGCAATTCGGTGGCGGGTCCTTCACTCCCTCTCTTCCTCTTAAAGGTGATGCATAATACATTTTTGTGTTTTGTAGCTCAGGGCCATAACTAGAGCTGGGTGAGTGGGGCAGCCGCCCAGGGCACAGAGCCAGCAGAGGTGCAAAAATGGGGTGGTGTGCAGGATCAGACCCTGCAGCATCACCCCACCCACCGATCTAGCCCACCAGCACCTCCCTCACTCCCCCGGCACAGGATTGGGCCCAGTGGCATTGGCTGGAGCCCAGAGTGCTCATCGCTGCCCTACCCTCTTCCCCCTCCCCTGCATCGCCCCCCCAATCGCAGGCCCAGTGACCCTGATTGGAGCATGCTCTCCCCGCGTCACAGGCAGGCAGGGCATGGAGTGTGCTGCTTGGCTCATACCGAGCATGCTCACATGAACCAAAGATGGGAAAGCTTAAGGTAGCCAACTATGACGGGTGTCCCTCTATCAGAATTTGCTACTCGTGGACCAATGAGACCGGAAGTAGCAAATTGTGACAAGGCAGCAAAAAGAGAACATCTATGGAGGTCAGTAACTGCTACTTGTAGCAAAATTTGTAAATGTTTTTTGACATTACATACTGCCTTCTGGCAGGAGGCGACAGTTTTTAAATTGTGGGGTGTCTCCCCTTAGGGAGACGCACCCCACAGTTTGAAAACCTGTGTGCTAAATGGAAGACAGAAATCTGGGAGGGCACATGACCCAACATGCCCCCCACACATCGCCTCTAGGGAGAACAAATATGCTTGCTCACCCCGAGCACTAAAATGCTTAGTTATAGCTCTGTTGCAGCTTGTGTCATGTACTAAGAGGGACTGTCAACTTAAAAGTCATGCTTTTGTCTGATTTTTCTTCTCTCTTACTTAGTGTAATAATAGCTATGGTAACTGAAATTATTTCAAGAAATAAGTTTCTCTCATTTCAGTTTGACAATTCTGTGCTTTTGACAGCAGCATGTTTCCCCATTTATGTGGGACCTTCCACATAGCAACACGGGAGAAAGAAAGATTTTTTTTAAATAGAAAAATACAATTTTAAAAATGGCAGGAAGATTCGGAGGCAGATGTAACATCTAAAGCTACTTTAAACTTTTTTTTAATTGACTAGGTTTCATAACCAGTCAGGACCAAACATAAAATATTCATTGCTCCCTTTCATAAATATAGTTATGCTATGAATAGTTAATCCCCATCTTTAAAATGGAAATTAGGATTGACCCGATTTCAAATTGACAGTGTCCCTTTAAGAAACGGTTATTTTGTTAAACATGTAAATGTGAGTAACAGAAAATTCATGGAACACTTCCAGATTATTTCTCAGAACCATTATAATATAATTCAATTTATCAGGTACACAGAGTACATGGATGTAATATTTTGACATTTACTGGGAATGTAAATAATCGCTATAACAGAAAGCAAGCCATCATTAAACAAAGCAACATGCAGAGAAATGTTGACAGGGTGAGCAACAGAGAAAACATGCACTAAGTAGGGAAAAAGTGAATAAGCCTAGGTGCTCACCAATAATGTAACAAAGAGCATAACTTTGCTAGTCAGGTTAATAAGGAAAAAAAGTTTGGAAGAACTCATCTCTGGCCTATGTCAGGGATTCTAGCTCAACACCAGGAATTTGAGGAACAAATGCTTATACTATAACCCAGTAGGGGCAACATTACCTTTTTACATGTGCAATTATTTGGATGAACCAGACCAAAGTGGAATTCTTCTCTATTGGAAAAACTGGTTACTCAAACAAAATAACCTTTACAATAAAAGCAGGTTACAATGATGTCCAAAGGTTTTCAAAAGCACAACTACTACTCTTTGCCTGTACAATCACTACATTATCAGCACGTAATTGTTTTTCAGAAGGCTAAGATGACTGTCTGTATAAGATGCTATATAAATATCAGAAGGGAATTTAGTTTTAAAGGAGTGTCGCTACTTTTATATGGCATATTGTCTGCATTTTTTCTATTATTAATAATAAAAGAGTAGTATTATAGTAAACTAAAAGAAATTAACAAAAGAAAGTATTGTTTCCATTTGTTTACTATGTGCATTTTAACAGCCCTTTGTGTTTTCTGTATAGTCAGTTCATTATGCTGCTGTTCAGCTGTAGTTCCTCTCAGGTGCACTGGCATAACGATGTCGCTCTCATTCATGCTCTGAAGGGAGCTAATGTGTACGTTTTTCCCCAGGAACTGCATGAGGGTGTTCATTAGTAACAGCAGTGCAATGGGTGGGGTTTCTATGTTCAGAGTCTCCTTATTGTGGACTTCTGCATAAAGCTAGGGATGAACAGGAGATAGGAAGGCAGCAGGGGAACCCTACCCTTCTTCACTCTCCAAGCCAATGAATGGGGGCAGGGAGCACATTTTGTGATTAACCCAGTCTCCTCCTTACTGGAAAGTAGCATGAATATCAGCAAAAAAAATTATTGCATTTTAAAAAATAAAAAATATTTCAGAGCACATTATATAAAGAGTACAATATAAAAATGTTTTTTAATATGTCAATTTCAAAAATTCAAGTGACAGTGTTCCTTTTAAAACATTAGCATAAACACTTAGACTCAGTTGTAAATCAACAAGTTATGTTTGTACTTGTCACTTGACTTAAAAATATTCCTTAAGGCTTAAGCAGGGTTAAGTTTTCAGCCCCGATTTTAAATGGGAAGTTAATCAAATGAATGACAGACATCTGTTCCGAATGCCAATTTCTCCCCTCATATACTGGTCATTGTAAATGAATAAAAGAATGTATGGGTTACATGAACTTATTTTTAAAATTATGTATGCAACCAGTACATAGGAAGCTTTTAAATAACCTTCCTTCAAACAACCCATCTTTGGAACAGCTTAGGTTTACCAAAATGAAATTAGTGAAGTGACTGGATTGCAATATAGTATAAGATACTGTGGTATTTTGAAGGAAGAATTTAAAACCATGAAACTACTTACTCTTGCCATACTTGGAACGCATCTCCTTAGCTGCATTCTCCAGAAGATTTTACATGATTTGGTCTTAATTGTAGATACTGACACAAGTAATTGAGATTCACCTTTCTTTTCACAACATGAAAGTTCAAAAAGTGTTCTCTTCAACTAGCTCAGATGGCCTTTTGATTGGACCCAGATACTCCAAACTCTAGCACCTGCTCTTTTAGTGTAAGCAGCAATTTTTGCCAAAAATATAACATTCCCAAGTTTATTTGCAGTGGAGTGTACTCTATGGTACAGTGCATTCTACATATTTATGGAATGCATTATATATGGCATTCACTGATTGTAGATCTAATGGCATTTTTAAATAATTCCCAGGCAAGTCTGCAATGCATAAATGTTGCTTTGTTTTTTACCCACAACACTGGCTCCTCATCAAAATCAAGTTTGCAGAGGACTGAAGGACACTTGATAAAATTTCAAGTTGGGTAGGTTATTAGATAACATTCTTCAAATCATCAAAATGGTGCTTAAACTTAATTCTACTTGTTTTTCTTTTAGTACAAAAAAAATAAAAATGTTTAGTTCAGAAAGGAACTCAGGGGATATATATAGTAGAAACATTTGGGATGGAAGTAAAAAGCAGAGTTCATTTGGATAACTTTTACTCCCACCATATTCTGAAGGTAACTTACAACCCTACAAGACCTTTCCGATGCCTTGCTGAATTACTCCCCAATTACTTGACAACATATTCCTTAATTCCCTATTAAATTTTTCTTAATATTTTAGTGTCCAATATAAACTGCGAGGCTAGAGCCACACACATACAAATATATAGGGGGGAAAGAACAAAACACACTAAACAGCAGCATGAATTCATAATCTCATCCTAGTCACTTTATGCCCTTTAAAATTTCTGCTATTCTGGGATACTATTGAGTAAGATACTATCTCATCTGCAGTTAATCCAGTATTTTCCCTCAAATATCAATTTATCTTAATACTCTCTCCTTCCTAATATAAGGTTTTTGAATATCATCTTTATAAAGAAAGTGAAGAATTTTGGTACAGCAGTAGAGACTAACTTTATGCTTCCATTGAGGCACTTAATTTTTCTTGCCAAACTTTGTGTTGCTGAATAAATAATTCATGCAGCATTCTTTCCAAGAATGGCCAGAATTCTGATGTGTAAGTCACCTAATGAGCACTCATTTTCTTAAGAAATTTCATGAGGATATATATATTATAAGCCTATTACAAGCTCATGCATAGAGTAAGCCTAACAAAGAACAAAAAATGACGATCACTATTAGAAAAATAAGCTGAACTGTACATAAATGCAGAAGAAAGGGGCTAGGGACAGCAGGTCTACCAATTAACCGAGAGAGGCATCTTTTATCTTAATACAGGGCTTTCATGAGTGTTCATGCTTGAAGGAGAGCACAAGTTCAAGCTGGAGGATGAGGCATTTCTTTTTCATTTAACAGTCACTCAATTTGCAGCAGCATCTCTCTAGCTTTCCATCATCTTTTTATCCCTTTCCCTCTCAATTTCAGAGTGCTCCCAGTAGCAATAGCAGCCGGGGGAGGAAAAAAGAGTCAGTCAGCAAGAGCCTCATCAGTTTCAAACTACTGCTGACCATAACTACCATCTGCAGCAGCACCATCCTATTGTTTGAAAATAGTGTGGAATTCTCCTATCTGGAGGGTAAAAACATTGGTAAAAACCACACAGGAACCCCTAGATTTCCCTACAATACCACAGCCTATTTAAAACTTTTAAATTTGTTTGTTTTTTCCATTGAAGTTTTCTGTGTAATACAATGTTCCCAATAAGTATACTTGACAATTGAAGTTAAAAATAGAAACGAAAAAAAGGTGATCCGTACCCTTACCTTTCCGCGTGTTCTCTGTCACATCTACACCAAACTGGATGATGTCACCAGACAGAATCTCACATGGTGGGCTTTCCTCAGATCCTCTACTCAATCTCTGACTGTTTATGAAGGTACCATTACTACTCTTAGTGTCTTGAAGATAGAACTGTAAAGAAAAAAATTACACTGCAATAAGTTATCTGCAAGAAGAAAGTTTGATTAAATGGAAGCTACAGACAAATTCCATTCTACTATAGAATGTCAAGTTAATACACAAGCTAGGAATAAGAAATACTTCTGTTTGCAAACTTCACATTTTACATTATGTCTATACTTGAATTTTAGTTGTGTTTTAACACACACTAATATCAGTTAATGAACCCTATTGTAAATTCAAGCATAGCTGCTACACAAAGAATTGTTGCTAGTTGTGTTTAAACAGTTAAGCATGACTAGCAACAAGCATTTTTGCAGTGTCTATTCTAAAATTCACAATCATGTTAGTTAACACATCTAATCCTTAAAGTGGTAGGCATACCCTTAGGAAATCTGTTTCTATGTTGTACAACAGGGCACTGATGGTAAAAAGAAAAGTCTGGAAAAAAATGAAGACTCGGGAAACAGATATGGGGCCAAGAAGGTGAGACAAGCAAGTCCAAATGCAGAATGGAGATATTTCTGCAGAGGACCAGCTCTCAACCCTTCCCAAATATTTAAAAAATACTGACCTTAGAAGTACATTTACAAATAACTTCAAATGTTGAGTACAGCTTAGCCAAAACATTTTTTGATTTTTTGTTCTCATGCTAAGCATGTTAATAAGGCCCCTTTATTTGTCTATTTCAGCATAAATATAAAGTCTAAGTACGAAACCTCGGAAGAGAAAAAAATTCTATGTAATATCTAAAATCTATTAACAATTAGAAAACTAAAGAAACAAGTACAAAACAAACTAACAATTTAAGATTATAAAATGGGAAGAAAACTTACTACATAAAAATCTTATTTATATTGAAATGAAATAATTCTTTAAATTTAATTCTTTTTTTAATCTATTTTTAATCTTACAGAGCTGTACATGAGAATGATGACAAAGTGTTCTCAGATGTACAATTTAATTTAAAAAAATTCTCCAATATTTACATTTATAGTAACCTTAGGTGTTACAAGGAGATGTTTTCAAGTGGAAATTCAATTTTTAAATTGGCGTCCCTTCAAATATAAAATGTCTAGTTTTCATTTCATACCTATTTTTATTTTAAAAAATTAAAGGTTCTTGAATTTCTTAAACTGAAAACCTCATTAAAACTCAGAGGCAATTAAAATCATTTGTGTGTTCTGTGCAACTAGTAAAAAGGATAATCAATCAGTTGTATCTATTCTCGTCAAACTGAAGTTGAAGTGCAGATGCACAAACTAAACTTACAGAATTAGAGATACAAAGTCCTCCTTGGTCATGTTGTCTTTAAGTCATTTAGTAAATAATGTAGTCCAGTCAGCCAGCTTTGGCTTATTCTTTATATAGTAATAAATTTAAGTGTTTTTTTCCAGTGTATTTTTATACTATTCAAATGATCTTTCCGTATTAGTTCAATCCCTCCATCACTTTTACTGTCTCTCTCAATTCCGTCTTTAAAACAACAATTTGGAGCGCGCGCGCGCACACACACACCTCACAGTGGGTTCCTCTTGTGCCATAGAAAGAACTATGACATTCCTGGGTCAGATCATGCTGCCTATATATGTAGTTCAAAACTGTGCTGCCATGCCCCCACTCTCCCCTCCTCCCATGTACACACACACACACACACACACAGAGAAGTTGGTATCCAATTTATTATCTGCTACCTCAGATGAGATAAAAAAAACTAAAACCTTTTCCCAGGCTGAATTACATTATTTCCTGCCCATGTCTCAATTCTCAAGGTCCCCCCCCCCTTTTTTTTCTTTAAATGTCCTCATAGGTGTTGGCAACTCCTCCCATTTATGTATTAGCAGCAAATTAAGTTACATGTGGTGCTTAGTTTCTCTCTTGCACATAATTTATAAAGATGTTAAATAAAACCAGACTTTACACATACCCAAACTCAACACATTGCCATTTATCATGCTTCTTTCATATAGTCCTTCATTTTTTAAACACATGTGAGAGTAGGAGTCAAACAAATTTAAATTTGTTTTTCCCAATAATATTACATGAGAAACTATTTAATTGCTTAGTAAAGTTTAGATATTACATTTTTTGCATTCCCAGTATTCCACTAGTTTTGCAACTTAAACAAAAGAAGGGTAGATTTTTTTTTAATACAACACAACAAGTCAGAGTAAACAAAGTTCCATTGTGTTCTAGGTCAGCAGCTCTCAACCTTTCCAGACTACTATACCCTTTTAAGGAGTCTGATTTGTCTTGCGTACCCCCAAGTTTCACCTCATTTAAAAACTACTTGCTTACAAAACCAGACATAAAAAGACAAAAGTATCACAGCACACTATTACTGAAAAATGGCTTACTTTCTCATTTTTACCATATAATTATAAATAAATCAATTGAAATATAAATATTGTACACCTCTACCCCGATATAACACTGTCCTCGGGAGCCAAAAAATCTTACCGTATTATAGGTGAAACCGCGTTATATCAAACTTGCTTTGATCTGCCAGAGTGCACAGTGGCCTCCCCCCCCCCCCCCGGAGCACAGCTTTACTGCGTTATATCCGAATTCGTGTTATATCGGGTCGCGTTATATCAGGGTAGAGGTGTACTTACATTTCAGTGTATATATAGAGCAGTATAAACAAGTCACTGTCTGTATGAAATTTTAGTTTGTACTGACTTCACTAGTGCTTTTTATATAGCCTGTTGTAAAACTAGGCAAATAGCTAGATGAGTTGATGCACCTCCTGGAAGACCTCCAACATACCCCTGGTTGAGAACCACAGTTCTAGTTCAATGGACAGCAGCAATTTGCTAGGAGACAGAGTACTGCATCTAATCTGCATATACATAATACCACACATTATGGGAGAAATTTCCAGAGGTTCTTTTCTTGACTGGTAGGGTAGGAAGGCAAGGAAATTTGATCTCTGCCCATCCCAGAGTCTATGATGGGAGAGGCTAGATACTTCTCTCTTCTCCAAGTTAGGATAGTGAGTGAGCTTATATCTTCTGGAGGAAAATGCATGTTTCTAACTGCTCCTTCTCTTCCTGCTCATACCCAATCTCTTTTCACCCCACTCAGTCATCTGATGTTCAAGCATGAAACCTTATCAAAGTTGGGCTTTTTTCTGCAAGCCATTTTTTTCTTTTAAAAGAAAGCACTGATCAGCCTTAAAGTTGATGCTTTACTACACCATGGGACTTCTTCCATACTCTGGCAGACTGCAGAAATTTTGTATGAAGTCTCTTGCTTTCAGGACTACTTTCTATCACCTCTGTTCTAGTTGCCTACAGAATCTCTCTCAAAATGTTTTATTAGCTTATTGGGGACGAAAGACAGAAATAAATGAAATCCTAAAAGGAGTAAAGTAGAGGAACATTTCATTAACATTTTAATACTTGACTTCTCAGAACAGAATTAACAACCTAAAGTAATATAGCATTTATAAGACTGCAGATAGTGCACCTCAGGAACCTAAACTAAAATCTTCCATACACAATTGCCAAGGATATCTGAAATATTACTCTTGAATAACTCTTCACATACAAACTAAAAAAAGACAAGGGTTCCATAAATATTGATTTTTGTAGTTCCCAGTAAGTTTAAATGTTCCATTAAAAAGTTTGACAATTTAATGGAATTCCATGCTACACTCCTATGATCCACCTACTCTAGATACAACATAATGAAAGTCCCCACTCTCCTCACTTCCAGAGTAAAACTGGTTGGGGGGAAAAAAAAAAAAAGGGGGTGATGTTTTATTGAAACTTCACTTTAAAAAAAAAAAAATCTCTAGCTCTAGAGTATTAGAGATAATAAACAATATAATAAAGCAGTAAAGGGAGACTTTTTCTTAAACCCCACTAGCTATTGTGATGCTTCCTGGGGGCACCCAGCGTTGTGAGGTGCCTCCCTACCACATTCCCTTAGTGTGAGGAAGCCTTGTTTGTGCCTGCTGCGTTCCCTGACACCAAGCAGTCTCCTCGGCCCCACTGTTACTTAACAGGTTAATGATAGGCACACTCCAACCCTTGAGACCTCTAAGCATCTCCCTAGACCATGCAGCCCCTAATCCACTGGACACTCGCAATATTCACAGATTTGCTGCTCCCAAAGAAAGAATACACCCCAGATTACCAGTCTCATCTCAGATCACCACTCCGCTTAACACACAGCACTTAGATATGTTTATAGTGAAATCAAGTATTGGAAACAAATGATTATATACAAAACAAAACAAAATGATAGCATGCATTCTAGAGTCTAGACTTAACTGACAGGTTACTCTCATGTCTTGTAGTGTAATGCTCACTCAAAATCCTTGCAGCACTTTGCAACCAGCCTGGCTGTGATCCTCCTTTCATGAAACTAACATGCAGTCAGCTTGCCTCCTAGGTGAAGGATTCAGTAGGTTTCTTTGCTCTCTCTAAAAATACTAATCTCATCCTTTGTCTTTATTCATAAGCAGGACACCCTGTGCTGTTTGTTACATCTTGCAGATTTCCTTTCTTGCAAATTTTGCAGTTTCTCAACTGTACACAAATAGGCCTATAGTGTGAAGCATACAATACAGAATACTAGCCAGAAAGGGAGATGCATGTCTGTTACCTCTTGCCTGAAAGTAAGATTTCTGAAGTATGTCACCTCCTGACTTAACTTCAAGACCTTTTAGGAGCATACCAATGGATTTAACAGATCATAACACTGTTCAATATAATCCAGTACCGTTCCTCAAAAAATGGCCAGCACTAGAAGCTTCAGAAATGCAAAAATCCCCACAATTCTCTATCATGGAATAATCTACCCATACAGCAGAAATATCAAACATTCTGTGGAGGTTACAATTCTATTTTTAATTATGACCAGTAGGTCAGAGTTTTAGGTATATAACCTAACCTCAATCCATAGCAGAACTCATACAGATGTCAACAGGAAGTTCTCACAAATATCAAAGGTAGAATATTACCTTCATATAGCAAGTCAATTCACTATGGAAAAATATGCTTATCTTTAAGGACCACTTTCATTTCTGCCCTTTTATTCTCCTTCCTCCTGTCCGTTTCTGTGTTCCCTCTGCATTTCCTTCCATGCAGTAACTCCTGCTCCCCCTACTTGTTCTATCCACTAAAATGATCACAAATTGAATAGTTAATGCTGACATTGCAAATATCATTAGGTTTTAGAGTTAACATTCCAGGGAGGTTAGCAGAGAGGACAGGAAAAGACGAATTCACACTCTAATTTTCCAGAGTTAGTAGATAGAAACAAAACACTGCTTTGCTTTACACTTGGTTTCACATTTAGAAGGTTTTCTGCACAACCACCAGGGCTAGATAATTTTTTTTTAAATGAAAAATGTCATGTCAGCAAAACCCTCCTAGCATAGACAGTTTATATTGGCATAAGAGTGCTTTTGTTGGTATAGTTTATTCTGATTCGGCAAGCGATATAAACCATACCAGCAAAATCTCTTTCATGCCAGTGTAACTTTCACCAGCTTTCACTGCCCCGGGTCCCACACACCCCTAGGGATGGCCCTGCCTCTATCTCATCCTCCCTTTCCTCCTGTATAAGCATGGAGCCTTTCTGAAGTAGATCTACAGGGTTTTGACAGATAGGCAGTCTGCTCTGGGGCTCCTCAGCCCTCTCATGCTTCTGGAAGGCTGATTCCCTTGAGACGGTATTCCCTGTAGGGCTCCCTTATTGATATTCCCAAAAGGGAGTATCCCACACAGTGTACATCTTTTGAGTCTAAGCTGTCCCAGTAGTTCACACAGAACTTCTAGCATTGTAGGACATGAACTGGAGATGGGCAGCAGAATTCCTCTCTCACCAGAATGGGGTTTGACACTTCCTGGAGTCATCATGCTGGAAGACTGAGAAGGCATATTTTGTTGCAAGTAGGACCTTAAAGCCTTAAAGCTGTTGGTATCTCATATAGGTTGCACACTGAAGCATGTGACAAATCAATTTTGCCCTTAAGTCTCCAAGGACACCTTCTTTATTCTAACAAGAGCCTGCTCAGGACTGTGTCCTCGAACTGATGGAGACAAACTACCAAAAACAAAGACAGCTAGTCCATTGTGTGTGGGGAGGGTAGGAGGAATGTCATCAAAAATCTTAGTTTTCCACATCCATCTGCAGGAATTATTACCCAACCACCAGGACTGGTATAAACACTGAACACAACTATCATTTTCTAGTTGTAGAAATTACACTACTGTCAGTTAGTATGATTTTTTGTTGTTCGATCTCTCTCATGGTTACTTAACTCTTTTAGGTTGTACAATTGAAGAATTACCTTAACAACCTGTGGAAACTTTTTCTGGATTTAAGTCATTGTATAAGCTGGTACTTTTCTAGAAGTCTAGCAAGGAATTAAGAAAAGCCTTAATACTGTATAGGTCTAATGCTGAAAATGAATCAGAGGCTTATACTATTACCTCTAAAAAAGTAGAGTGAAGGAATTGTACATTTAAAAACAAACTAATTCTTCTTTCCAAGAACTAAGTTGAAAACACTTTTTTGGTAACCAATAATGCAGATGTTAACTGGTTTGCTTAGCATAAGCTTGGCATGCATGATGAATCAAGGAGTCTTCAAGCATACTTCTGAGGAAAAGGAGCCTTTAATACTCCTGGTGGAATTCTGTACCAAATAATTAAAAATTCTGCACACAGTATTTTAAACTTCTGCAAAATTCTGGATATTTTATTTGTCAAAATAACACAATATAATCATGCCAGTTTCAATTATTTTGGTAATTTATTTAAAAATACCTGTCAGCAAATATATCTATAACAATACAAACAAACAAAAAGATTCAGGATTTTTTATTTTTTTTTTAAACACACACACGAATAGATTCCTTACTAAGCATATTAATACAGGACTCTCAGGTTTCTGTACTGTAGTTTAAAGGAATTACTATTTCCCGCACTCCTCAGAAGCAGTGCAAAGTCCATTTGAGGGGGCACACTGCGGGGATGGGGGCAGGGAGGGAGCGCCACCCAGCCACAGCTCTGCCCCCACCCTAGCTCTGCCATCATTCCCTCTCTAGCCCCAGGCCAGCTCTGTCTCTAGCCCCAGCTCCTCCGCCTGCCCCAGTTCAGCCCCCAGCTCCAACTTCAGCCCAAGCTCCTCTGCTGAGACAACTGGGCACCACTCTTCTCTGGAAAAACTAAAGTGCTGAATATAAACAGAAGTTCAGAAAGTAAAATTCGTTTCCAAAAAATTCAGGTATCCATTGCATCATTCAGGTAGGGCCATTAAATTGCAAATAGCGATCAGATATTAAAAGGAACAGTTCCGTGTGATACTTCACCCTCCCCTCCAAAAAGATAAAACATTTTACCACAAAATATGAGAACACTTTACAAAAATAGACTTCCTTTAACATCAATGTCACTAATTTTGATGTAAAAGGCATATTTTTGAAGACAGCCAGATCTAGAGGAGGAGTTCTAATTTACAAGTACTTTAGTTTATATATAGCCGACTGACTTGCTGCAATAAGACATATGTCACCATAGTTACTAATTACTACTTTTTAAACATATCTCGTTCCTTAATTTTGTCATTGTGGCTCACATAAGAATTTTGGGAAATTAACCTTTTGCTACAAATGCTGGGCAGAGTCAATACAAGTATTAATTTCAAATTCAATTCCAAGTTTGTCGCTTCACATTCTAACTTCTCCCTTTCTAAACAAACCACAAAGAAAAGAAAACAGGTTATGGAAGCTGATTAACAGCCTCAGAAGAGGTGGTGTAATTCCACCCAGGAAGAGGATAACAGAGAAAAGTTCCCAGAAAAAGCTCCAAATTAGATGTAGTACTAATTGTATAAAACTCTCTTGGATAAGAGTGATTTAAACTGACAGACTTAACGCTAAAGTTGCTTTAACTAAGAATAAATTATACAATTATAAAGGCAAAATCCATAGCAACACAGAGAGCAACACACATTTATATTACAATAGATCCTCAAGTCCCCAACTGGGATAGAGGGCCCACTGAGCTAAGCATTGTACACATACACACAGAAAGAGGCTTCCAAAGGGCTTACAATTTAAATAGAAAAGTCAAAAAGTTGAGAGAAAGGAAGTATCTCAGTTTTACTGACAGGAATCTGAGGCACAAGGAGATTCAATCATTTGTCCAAGGCCAGATGAGAAAATCTGTAGCAGGGCTAGGAATTACTCCAAATGCTCTAAATCCCAGCCTAGTGCTTTAACCTCAAGGCCATCCGCTTGTCTCAATTTATTTTTCATTACTTCTGTGATAAATGGGAGGGGGGGGGGGGGGGGGGGGGGAAAGCTTCCTTTTT